>LR812531.1:4143830-4496330 GCA_903798195.1 Danio kyathit | reverse complement strand
AATTTACAACATATTTTAAACATGATTATTTTCATAACTAATTTCTGAAAACTCATTTATTTTGCCTTTGTAATTAAAGCAGCAAATAACGTTTACTATAATATTTTATTTTAAAATGTTTTTTTTTTCAGCTAGACTAAAAGAAACAAGCCTTTCTCCTGTAGAAAAACAAATAAATATATAATTTTTCTGTTAAACATTACTTGGCAAATATGTGAAAATAATTAAAATGTCACAGAAAGGCTAATAATTTTGCTTTTATCTTTATATGTAAAGTGTGTAATAATGCATTGATATCATAAACAACAAATCTGTATGGGATATGGACTGCCTAATATAGATTGATATAGATTATAGTAGCAGTTTATTAATTAAACAGATATGTGCAGTCTAAATATTTGTACATCAGTACAAAACATAAATAATTGTAATTATTTTCTAATGATATAAAAATAAAACACAATGGTGTTAATTATCTTTTTAACACTCTAATTTTTCAATAATATTTAACGAGTTTGCAGATTTAGTTCTCTTTCAATCTCATTAGGGATTAAAGACAATTACAAACAGAATTCTTGCTTGTAATGTTTTCTTCTCATTCTTCTTTTTAAATGTAATGCTCGATTTAAGAAGCTTATAAAAGGCATGACATTTCTGCAGTGTAATGACCATTTCTGGGAAGCAAAGAAAAATCAGAACAGATTTTTACAGAAAGGCGACACTAGAAATAGCCGGCTTTTTCCCCAGCGCGCACAATGCAGAAGTAGGAGTAAAAAAAAAAAAAAAAGAACCGCGGTGAGTCATCAGATTTAAAGTGATTTCACCTTTCTCAAGACTGTATCTAGAAGAGCAGATAGTGATCTATTTATAAGTAGATGTCACACTAAAGATTGACACAGCCAGAATACATTGTCATTTTTAGGACCACAACCTGTACTGCAAATAGGTCTATTGATGGGTTCCATGTGATGCCATGCAATTAGGTGTACATGATCTAAATTGTGAAGGAAAAAAGTAGATAACATAAAATTAAAACAAATTAAATTAAACAAAATAAAATAAACAAAATTAAATAAAAAATTAAAAAGAGAGAGATTTTCAAGTCTATTTAATTAAAAAAATATATTTCAAATAAAATGAAATAAAAAATAAATTAAATTAAAATAAATAAAATCAAATTAAATTAAAATAAACAAAATTAAAATAAAATAAATATTAAATTAAACTAAAAAGAGAGAAATTTTCAAGTATACTCAAACTATTTAAAATTAAATATAATTAAATTAAATAAAAAAATAAATGTAAATAAATTAAACAAAATTAAATTGAAAAAGTAAATTCACAAATTAAATTAAATTAAAAAGAGATTTTCAAGTCTACTCAAAATATCTAAAATTAAATTAAATAAAAAATAAATGTAATTAAAATAAATTAAATTAAACAAAATCTGATTAAATTAAGAGATTTTCAAGTCTACTAAAAATATTTAAAATTAAATTATATAAAAAATTTTTAATTTAATTTAATTTAAATAAATTAAACAAAATAAAATTAAACAAAATTAACCTAAATTAAATTAAATAAAAAATTCAGAGATTTTCAAGTATACTCGAAAATATTTAGGCCTAACAAAGGGTTTAGGTTCTGGTCCCTATTCAGTGTGTGTTTTACTGTAAGTCTTTTAATAATAATTTGTAACTTTCTCAGGTCTTGCAGTCCTGGAAGTCTTCTAAGTGACCACGGCATTGACATCATTTTGACATGAGATTGCGTTGGTTTCCACACAGGTCACGTGACTGAAGATTATTATGGCATTGATAGTTTTCAAAGACACTTACACCTCCAGATACAGTAAATATAGTAATCGTTCAAAAGTAACCAGTCACCAGAAAACTTAGCTATTTTACATATTGTCAAAAAGTTGCTAATTCAAGCATTAATTTGTAGAAAAAACATACAATTTTTTTAAAGGAAGCGTCCAAACCCCACCCATAACCCAATGATCATTGAGGGAATGCATTCAAAATTAAGTAAATGAGTAAGTACAAATGAGATTGTACAAGTTAATACAAAGTCGCGTGACTGAAAACTACACTCACCAGCCACTTCAGTAGATACACCTGTCCAACTGCTTGTAAACGCACCTAATCAGCCAATCACATGGCAGCAACTCAATGCATTTAGGCATGTA
Organism: Danio kyathit; assembly: GCA_903798195.1. NCBI lineage: Eukaryota > Metazoa > Chordata > Actinopteri > Cypriniformes > Danionidae > Danio > Danio kyathit. The sequence continues at coordinate 4,494,139 of LR812531.1, read as the reverse complement.
GACATGGTCAAGACGATCTGCTGCAGTTCAAAGCGAGCATCAGAATGGGGAAGAAAGGTGATTTAAGTGACTTTGAACGTGGCATGGTTGTTGGTGCCAGACGGGCTGGTCTGAGCATTTCAGAAACTGCTGATCTACTGGCAACAGTAGAAAGGCAACAGTAACTCAAATAAGCACTTGTTACAACCGAGGTCTGCAGAAGAGCATCTCTGAATGCACAACACTTCCAACCTTGAGGCGGATGGGCTACAGCAGCAGAAGACCACACTGAGTGAGGCTACAATTCACACAGGCTCACCAAAATTGGACAATAGAAGATTTGAAAAATGTTGCATGGTCTGAGGAGTCCCGATTTCTGCTGTGACATTCAGATGGTAGGGTCAGAATTTGGCATCAACGACATGAAAGTATGAATCCATAAATCATCTCAGACTGGTTTCTTGAACATGACAATGAGTTCACTGTACGCAAATGGCCTCCACAGTCACCAGAAGTCAATCCAATAGAGCACCTTTGGGATGTGGTGGAATGGGAGATTCGCATCATGGATGTGCAGCCGACAAATCTGCAGCAACTGCGTGATGCTATCATGTCAATATGGGCCAACATCTCTGAGGAATATTTCCTGTACCTTGTTGAATATATGCCACCAAGGATTAAGGCAGTTCTGAAGGCAAAATGGGGTCTAACCCGGTACTAGTAAGGTGTACCTAATAAAGTGGCCGGTGAGTGTATATCATAATAATCTTTAAAGGCAGATACTTCTCCATAGTACATATGGTTATCATTAGGGCCAGACGGAATCTGCGGACGTTTTTTGCAATTTCTGCGGAGAATTTTGGTAAAAATCTGCGGATTTCTGCGGAATTATTTTGGGAGTCTCATAACTAAAATCTTAATATGTGAAATATGTGTAATTTAAAAACTGAATAAATTCAAATTTACACACATTTACTCAAGTAAATAAACAGAATTAATGATGGGCTAAAAATCTGCGGAAATCTGCGGAATTCTGCGGAAAATCTGCGGAATTCTGCGCGCGCAGATTCCGTATGGGCCTAGTTATCATTCAATAGTCTTGTGTATGCTACACAGGGTTTCAGTGTGTGTTTTCCTGTGAATCTTTCAATAATTTTGTAACTTTCTCAGAAGGTCTTGTAGTCCTGGAAGGCCTCTAAGTGACCACAGCATTGTTATCTTGCTAGAGCGCAGTGTGTGCAGCACATCTCAAATACCACAGTTGAGTTCAACTCAATTAAACGCAGGCCACAGAATGTCACACGTTGCTTTCTCGCTGTACTAAACACACAGATGCGAGGGGTCACAAAAGCATGGCACCGGTGGGCTTGGCCTTCACGGAGGGCACATCTGGCCTTTAGATGCCACTTAGAAACAAAATGAACTACGCGCTGTCACATTTTATCTTTCAGTCTGAATGGATGATTTTTTTAATCTACATTAAGCTGCCACGACTGCCACACAACTGCAAGTTCTCAACTACAGTTTTTTTCCTCGGTTTGTATCACAAGTCTGACTTGAAATTTTGAGCTTTTCAAGAGAATTTTTCTTTTAATTCCCCTAAAATTCTGAGTTTACATGAGCAATTTTATATTTATTTTATGAAAAAAAAAAAATTCAGTGACTTTTTGTATATTCATTTATTATTATTATTATTATTATTATTATTATTATTATTATTATTATTATTATTATTATTATTATTATTATTATTATTATTATTATTATTACTGGCCGTCACGGTGGCGCAGTGGATAGCGCGATCACCTCACAGCAAGAAGGTCGCTGGTTCGAGCCTTGGCTGGGTCAGATGGCATTTCTGTGTGGCGAATTTGGTTCACTGAAGCATGTATTATTGTTGTTGTTGTTATTATTATTATTATTATTATTATTATTATTTTTATAATTTTATTTATTTATTTATTTATTTATTATTTTCCTTGGAATTCAGCATCTACATCTCGTAATTTTGGCTTTTTTTTCTGAAATTAAATGTTTACTTGGAATTCTTTGTTTACACCCAAACACTTCAGTGATTTTATTTGTATATTCATTTTATTATTATTATTATTATTATTATTATTATTATTATCATTATATTATTGATACAAAATATTATTATTGATAATAATAATAATAATAATAATTATTATTATTATTATTCTAAAATGTATATACAAATAAAATGCCAAGATGCAACCTCAGAACTTTTTTAGGTGTAAACAAAGAATTCCACATGGGAAATGGGAAAACTCTTAAACTCTTAATTCCAGAAAAAAAAGCCAAAATTACTAGATGTAGATGCTAAATTCCAAGAAAAATAATAAATAAATAAATAAATAAATACTTCTACTGCTACTAATATTAATGATAATAATAAATGATTATTTATTTATTTATTTATTTATTTATTTATTTATTTATTTTTATTTTCATTGAAATTCAGCATCTACAATGTGGTAGTGTTGATTTTATTTTACTTGGAATTAGGAGTTAAAATAGTAGGACTCTTTTTCCGACTTAGAATCTGAATAGTAAGGTGTAAACAAAGAATTCCAAGTACATATTATTATTCAGACTGTTCCCCCTTGTAATTCCAAAAATACACATTCTAATTCTTACATTTTTTCTTATATCATTACTTTACTTTTCTCTTTGAATCACAGAAATCTGTCTTGAAATTCTGCGTTTTCTTTTATGCTAAGATACAGAGATTACATCTTGTCATTTGTACTTTTTTCCTTGGAATACTGAGTTTACATTTTAGACTTTTTCTCTTTGAAATTCTAAGTTTATGTCTTATAATTCTGACCTTTTTTGAGAAGTTTACTTCTCAAAAATAAGACTTTGAAATTCTGTGTTTCGGTGTTACATAACCCTGCCCCCCCCCCAGACTTTCATTCATTCATTCATTGATGCCCTTCCAGCTGCAATCCAGTGCTGGGATACACCCATACACTTACACATTCACACACTCATACACTACGGCCAATTTTTGTTTTACCCAATTCACCTATATCGCATATCTTTGGACTGTGCGAGAAACAGGAGCACCTGGAGGAAACCCACGCCAACATGGGGAGAACATGCAAACTCCAAACAGTAATGCCAACTGATCCAGCTGGGACTCGAACCAGCGACCTTCTTGCTGTGAGGCAACAGTACTAACCCCTGAGCCACTGTGACACCATTTACAAAAAAAGTGAAGTAACATTTTATTTGATAAACTAGTCCAATGACATCTTAGTTCCTTTATTTATCAGGGGTTGCCAAAGCAGAATGAACCGCCAACTATTCCAGCATATGTTTTATGCAGCGGATGCCCGTCCAGCGGTAACCCAGTACTGGGAAACACCCATACACACTCATTCCCACACATACACTACGGTCAATTTTTGTTTTTACCCAATTCACCTACAGCACATGTGTTTGGACTGTGGGTGAATCTGAAGCACCTGGAGGAAACTTACGCAAACACAGGGAGAACATGCAAACTCCACACAGAAATGCCGGGACTCAAACCAGCGACCTTCTTGCTGTGAGGTGACGGTGCTAACCACTGAGCCACCATGCCACCAGTTATGATTTTTTTTTTTTCCTTTGTAATCCTGTATAAATGTAAAAATGTAAAAAAAGAAGAGTCTTAATTGCTTTTTCATTATCTCATTTTTATTTTCATTTATTATTCTGTGGTACAAATTAACTTGCATAAGAACCAGAAGTCATAGTGCAAGCTAAAATCAACACTGGAAGGCCTTAAACATTGTCATAATAATGATAAACAAAACAATATTGTTCATTATAACCATAATTCATTATACATATCAAATGCAAATAACATGCTCCCAGGAGTGTGTCAATCAAGACCCGTGGGCGGAGCTTTAGAAGAAAAGAGGGACTGCAGCACTGGAGCGGTTTCATGTTTGTGTGATATTTGTTTATAAAAATTAGTTTCTTGGGAAGAACACAATATCCAAGCTTTTAAGAGTTGCTGTAGCAGAGTTCCACATCATTACCATCCGTCCCTCAGGATCAAAACATTCTCTCTGATACACCAAGCAATCTAGCGATTTCTACAGCCTTGACACCATTCAGTAAGCAGGTCTCAGTGGCACGACTGTTGTGTTCAGATAGGCTGGGGACACAATGTCTCCTTCAGAAAAATGTGGATGATGAAATAACTGACAGTATCAAAATAAAACAAGAAAGACATGACACATATTTTTGGAAACAACACACTAAGACATACAGCTTTATTTCGTGAATATTCATAGTTGAAGTCAGAATTATTAGCCCCCCTTTGTATTTTTTTTCTTTTTTAAATATTTCCCAAATGATGTTTAACAGAGCAAGGAAATTTTCACAGTATGTCTGACAATATTTTTTCTTCTGGAGAAGGTCTTATTTGTTTTATTTCGGCTGGAATAAAAGCAGTTTTTAATTTTTTAAAAACCATTTTAAGGACAAAATTATTAGCCCCTTTAAGCTATATTTTTTTCGACTGTCTACAAAACAAACCATCGTTATACAATAACTTGCCTAATTATCCTAACCTGCCTAGTTAACCTAATTAACCTAGTTAAGCCTTTAAATGTCACTTTAAGCTGTATAGAAGTGTCTTAAAAATATCTAGTCAAATATTATTTACTGTCATCATGGCAAAGATAAAATAAATCAGTTATTAGAAATGAATTATTAAAACTATTATGTTTAGAAATGTGCTGAAAAAATCTCTCCGTTAAACAGAAATTGGGGAAAAAAAATAAACTGGGGGGCTAATAATTCTGACTTCAACTGTAGTTGCATAAAATGTGGATTTTACTTCAACACATTTTTAAACATAGTCATTTTAATAACTCTTTAATAACTAATAATTTCTTTTATCTTCAACCTGATGAAAGTAGGCAATATTTTACTAGTTATTTAGCAAATATAACCAATAAAAAAAACTGAAGCGGGATAATAATATTGACATTTTTATTTATGATTAAATATTAAAACTACTTTTAATCCAGCGAAACTAAAATAAATTTGAAGAAAGAGGCAGCACGGTGGCTCAGTGGTTAGCACTGTCGCCTCACAGCAAGAAGGTCGCTGGTTCGACTCCCGGCTGGGCCAGTTGGCATTTCGGTGTGGAGTTTGCATGTTCTCCCCGTGTTTCCTTCTGGTGCTCTGGTTTCCCCTACAGTCCAAAGACATGTCCTATAGGTGAATTGAATAAACTTAATTGGCCGTAGTGTATAAGTGTGAATGTGTGAGTGTATGAGTGTTTCCCAGTGCTGGGTTCCAGCTGTAAGTGCATTTGCTGTGCAAAACATATGTCAGAATAGTTGGTGGTTCATTCCGCTGTGTCGATCCCTAATAAATAAGGGACTAAGTCGGAGGAAAATGAAAGAATTAATCAATTTGAAGACTGTACATGTTTCTAAAAACTTGATTAACATTAAAACTCATAAATAATATATAAAATATTAACAAATACCTAATAATAGATATGTATACAATTATGAGAGTGTATTAACACAGTTGATACATTTAGCTACTAAATTTAATATATTAGGATTACAAATAATAAGTTACTTCCGTTTTGGATTTCAAAGCATTTCCTGAAGTTAAACATGATCAAACTAAAATTAATATTGTTTATTTAACTGTCTAACTCAATAGGTTCAGTATATGCTGAGACCATCTGGCTAAAACTAATCAATCAGTCAATCAATCAATTAATCAATCAATCAATTATTCAATGTTAATGAGTCAGTCAGTCAGTCAGTCAAACATTTAATCAATCAATCAATCAATCAATCAATCAACAAACTAGTAAACCAGCCAACCAATCAATCAATCAGTCAACAAACCAATTAAATAATCAATAAAACAAAACAAATCAATCGATTAATCATTCTATCAATATTAATAAATCAATCAATCAATTAATCAATCAGTCAGTGAGTCAGTCAGCCAAACATCTGATCAATAAATCAATCAGTCAATGAATCAATCAGCAAACCAACCAACCAATCGATCAGTCAACAAATCAATCAATGAACCAATTAATCAACAAAACAAAACAAATCAATCAATCAGCCAATAAATCAATATATCAATGTTAATGAACCAATCAATCAATCAATCAATCAATCAGTCAGTCAGTCAGTCAGTCAGTCAGTCAGTCAGTCAGTCAGTCAGTCAAACATCTGATCTATCAATCAATCAATCAATCAATTAATCAATCAGTCACCCAATCAGTTAACCAATCAATCAGTCAAACAATCAATCAATCAATCAATCAGTCAGTCAATCAATCAATCAATTGAACAATCAGTCAAACAATCAGTCAATCAGTCAATCAATCAATCAGACAATTATTCAATCAACCATCCAGCCAACCAACCAGTTGGTTGGTCAGTCAGTGAATCAATCAATCAATCAATCAATCAATCAATCAATCTATCGATGAATCAATAAATCAACCACCCAATCAATGAACCAATCAACTGGTCAGTCAATTAATCAATCAGTCAGTTAGTCAGTCAATCAATTAATGAATCAATCAGTCTGTCAATCAATTGGTCGGTCGGTCAATCAATCAATTGATGAATCAATCAATTAATCAACCATTTAACCGATCAGTCAATCAACCAGTCAATAAATCAATCAATCAGTCAGTGAGTCGATAAATCAATCAGTCAATCAGTAAATCAACCGATCAATTGATCAACACTCTCACACACCGAAAACGAATGAATTGCATATAAACACAAAGGTGGTGACTACATCGACAGCAGCATCCCTGTCCCGCTTCTGTCACTGACTATTAATAGAGTCGAAATTCTGATCTCGGAGCAAAGTGGCTGTCAGAGTGAGTCGCTCGTGCCAGTTTGAGGACTCAGCGATCGATCAACACCAATCTGTGAGGAATTCGAGAGCGCTGGAAACATGCATAAACTCTTCCTCTCGGGCTGGCGTGTGAAAATGAGAAGACGCGGACAGACAGGGTAAATGGGGATGAATGGATGGCGTGTGGCTGCTTGGGCCTCCACGGACATTACAGTTAAAGCATGTCACCAATGACGGCGTCTCAAGACAGAATGAGCTCAGGATGAAGAAAAAAAAGTTTGCTCATTCGGGACAGTCATTAAGCGCTGTCATCGAGATATATGAGGTAGGTGGAGAACGGGAATGAAGAAGGGATGAGACGAAGGGGAGGGTGTTGACTGGGACACCAACAGCACCTCCTGAAGCATTCGGTGGCTGTCTGAGATATAAAGCAGTCAGCTTTTGTTTTTGCAGTTATCTCAGGGTTTAATTAGGTCAGTTGTGCTGTTTTGTTATTGTGTTTGTATAATTATGCTAATAGACTGTTGTTGTTCCCATCTTGCAAGCTTCTTTTTTTTAGCAAACATTTGGTAAATGAATGCTTATACAGTGTTCAAGATAACGCCGAAAGCGCTGGTGCAAGTGCGGTGGCGACAGATGGAAAATGTTTTATAGTGATGTGCTTTATACAACAATTATGATTTAATGCTAAACTGTAAACGTTTTTTAATGCTGCATCACAATTTGCAGACTACACTCACCGGCCACTTTATTAGGTACACCTGTCCAACTGCTTGTTAACGCAAATTTATAATAACTCAATGCATGTAGACATGGTCAAGACGATCTGCTGCAGTTCAAACCGAGCATCAGAATGGGGAAGAAAGAGGATTTAAGTGACTTTGAATGTGGCATCACTGTTGGTGTCAGACGGGCTGGTCTGAGTATTTCAGAAACTGCTGATCTATTGGGATTTTCACGCACAACCATCTATAGAGTTTACAGAAAATGGTCTGAAAAAGAGGAAATATCCAGTGAGCGGCAGTTCTGTGGGCGCAAATGCCTTGTTGATGCCAGAGGTCAGAGGAGAATGGCCAGACTGGTTCCAGCTGATAGAAAGGCAACAGTAACTCAAATAACCACTCGTTACAACCAAGTTATGTAGAAGAGCATCTCTGAACGCACAACACGTCCAACCTTGGGGTACAGCAGCAGAAGACCACACCAGGTGCCACTCTTGTCAGCTAAGAACAGGAAACTGAGGCTACAATTCGCACAGGCTCACCAACATTAGACAATAGAAGATTGGAAAAACATTGCCTGGTCTGATGAGTCTCAGTTTCTGCTGCCACATTTGCATGGTAGGGTCAGAATTTGGCATCATCAGCATGAAAGCATGAATCCATCCTGTCTTGTATCAACAGTTCAGGCTGCTGATGGTGGTGTAATGGTGTGGGGGATATTTTCTTGGCACACTTTTGTTATGATGTAATAAGATTCAAAGATAGATCCAAATGCAAGTGAAAGAAAGTTTATTTAGACGCAGTCAAAATAAACTATATAAAGTGAGTGACAACAACACTGGGAACCCGGCGAGGACGGACGGGAAACAGACAGGCGGAAACCAGAGTCCAACAGAGCAGTCTCTCCTAGTAGTCCTGAGTGCACACAGAGACACATTAACGAATAACGAACTGACAAGGGAAACATGGAAACGTAGACCATATATAGGCGAGATAATGAGACTCAGCTGGCAGGAAATCAGAACAGCTGAGTCGCGTCATGACATGTGACATAACAAACACACGTGAACGACAAAACAAAACAAAACCCACGTGACCAAACAGAGTCTCCGGATAGCGCACAAACCTGCAATCGTGACAGTACCCCCTCTCCTAGGAGCACCTCCTGGTGCTCCCTGAAGAACCTGCCTGGCGATTGTAATCATCGATAAGAGAGTGATCCAATATGTCCCTAGCAGGAACCCAACTTCTCTCCTCTGGACCGTAACCCTCCCAGTCCACCAAATACTGGAATCCTCGCCCCCTCCGTCTCGAGTCCAGGATGCGTTTAACCGAATAGGTAGTCTCCCCATCTACGAGACGCGGCGGGGGGGGAACCGGCATGGGCGGATTAATGGCCGCATGAAAAACGGGCTTTAATTTGGAAACATGAAACACGGGATGTATTCTCCTGTACGTTGGAGGAAGTTTGAGGCGGACTGCCACCGGACTAATGATCTTGATGACAGTGAATGGGCCAATAAATTTAGGTGCAAGTTTATTACATACGGAGCGCAAAGGAATATTCTTGGTTGAAAGCCACACTTTTTGACCGACGACGTAAACGGGAGGCTTAGACCGGTGGCGATCGGCTTTCGCCTTGGTGCGCGCACCCACTTGGAGGAGGGTCTGTCTGGCCCTGTTCCAAGTGCGTCGACACCTCTGGACAAAGGCGTGAGCAGAGGGAACCGCGCTTTCAGATTCCAGACTGGGAAAAACTGGTGGCTGGTAACCTAAACTACACTGGAACGGAGAAAGGCCCGTGGCAGACACTGGTAATGAATTGTGTGCGTACTCCACCCATGGGAGCTGCTGACTCCAAGAGGCGGGATTCTGGGAAACCAAACAACGTAACACACGTTCGAGATCTTGGTTGGCCCTCACTGTTTGTCCGTTACTCTGAGGGTGAAAACCAGAAGAAAGACTTACAGTCACCCCCAATAAATGACAGAATTCTCTCCAAAATTTAGAGACAAACTGAGGCCCCCTGTCAGAAACCACGTCTGTCGGGAGGCCATGAATGCGAAAGACGTGATTGATGACAGCAACCGCTGTCTCTCTGGCTGAAGGTAATTTGGGCAGAGGGATAAAATGAGTAGCCTTCGAAAACCGGTCCACAACGGTCAAAACAGCCGTATTGCCACCAGATGGCGGGAGACCTGTGACAAAATCTAGCGAAATGTGCGACCAGGGTCTCGAAGGCACTGACAGAGGCTGGAGGAGCCCAGCGGGGGGACGATTGGACGTCTTAGAAACTGCACAAACAGAACAGGCCAAAACAAACTCACGTATGTCCCGTGCCATAGCTGGCCACCAAAATCGCTGTTTAACCAAAAATAAGGTACGACTCACCCCCGGATGACAAGCCACTTTGGAAGAGTGTCCCCATCGAATGACGTCAGACCGAATCTCCTCCGGCACAAATAAACGGCTGGGTGGGCTTCCGGGCGGGGGCGTTACCCCTTCCAAGGCAGTGCGAACCTTGCTCTCGATCTCCCATGTCACAGCAGAAATACAAATCCTCTGAGGAACGATGGGCTCAAGAGACGTATTGCGCTCGGAAAAATCGAAAAGGCGGGATAACGCATCGGGTTTGATGTTTTTGGAACCCGGTCGGTAAGAGATGGTAAAGTCGAAACGTCCGAAAAATAATGCCCACCGAGCCTGCCTGGAGCTAAGTCGTTTGGCGGACTGGATGTATTCGAGGTTCTTATGATCGGTCCAAACGATAAAGGGAACCCCCGAACCCTCCAACCAATGACGCCACTCCTCCAAAGCGAGTTTGACAGCCAGCAATTCCCTATTACCAATGTCATAATTACGTTCTGCGGGAGATAATCGGTGTGAAAAAAACGCGCAAGGATGAATTCTGTCGTCCGAAGCTGCGCGCTGGGACAGGATAGCGCCCACCCCCACCTCTGACGCATCAACCTCCACCACAAACTGCCGGGATGGATCAGGAGTCACCAGAATGGGGGCTGAAACAAAGCTGCCCTTTAGTTTTGTGAATGCTGCTTGAGCAGCACTCGACCACCTGAAGGGAGTCTTGGAGGAGGTTAATGACGTCAGAGGGGCGGCGAGTTGGCTGAAATTGCGAATAAAACGCCGGTAAAAATTAGCGAAGCCCAGAAATCTCTGCAGGGCCTTACGAGACTCCGGAATTGGCCAATCTACCACAGCCTTAATCTTCTCTGAATCCATGCGCACCCCCTCGACCGACACAATGTGTCCTAGAAAGGGAACAGACTGTGCATGGAACACGCATTTCTCCGCCTTGACAAAAAGCCCATTCTCTAGCAGCCGCTGAAGCACTCGCCTGACGTGTTGCACATGTTCCTGGAGAGAACGGGAAAAAATCAGAATGTCATCCAGGTAAACATAAATAAACTGATCTATCATGTCTCGCAACACATCATTAACGAGTGCTTGGAAAACTGCGGGGGCGTTGGAAAGTCCAAAGGGAAGAACACAATACTCAAAATGCCCCCTGGGGGTATTAAAAGCCGTTTTCCACTCGTCCCCCCCCCCTTATGCGGACCAAATGATAAGCGTTGCGTAGGTCTAATTTCGTGAAACAGGATGCCCCTTGCAGACGCTCGAACGCTGAAGACATCAACGGCAAGGGATACGTATTCTTCACCGTGATGTTGTTCAGCCCTCGATAATCTATGCAAGGTCTAAGAGAGCCATCCTTTTTTTTCACGAAAAAAAACCCCGCCCCCGCCGGTGAAGAAGAGGGGCGGATGATCTTGGCCGCTAAAGAATCAGAAATATATTTCTCCATGGCCTCCCTCTCAGGAATGGAAAGAGAGTATAACTTGCCTTTAGGCGGAGACGTCCCTGGCAGTAAATCTATAGCACAGTCATAGGGACGATGAGGAGGAAGAGAAGCAGCTCGAGACTTACTGAACACTCTCTTCAGGTCGAGGTACTCACTGGGCACGTTTGACAGATCCATGCGCTCCTCCTGAAACACAGAACAAGACACAGCAGAACGAGCAGACAAAAGACAAGACTCATGACATTTCTCACTCCACGAAAATATTGTGCTGAGACCCCAATTTATATGAGGTTTGTGGAGAACCAACCAAGGATGACCTAAAACTACTGGTGTGTTAGAACAGTCTGTTAAAAAAAATGATATGTGTTCAATGTGATTTCCGGACGTAATAAGTTTTATGGGCTTAGTGGAGTGAGTGATGGTGGGAAGAGAAAGACCGCTAAGGGCGCGTACTGCAATGGGTTGAGAAAGAGCGATAACCGGAAGTTTACAACTGAAAGCGAAACTAGAGTCGATGAAATTCCCCTCTGCCCCGGAATCAATAAGGGCGTGGGTGTTTTGGGTTCCGGAACCCCATGTCAGAGTAACGGACAGCAAGGTAGCCGCCACAGAGGGTTTCTCTTGAGTGATTTCACCCATCAGTAACCTCTTACCTACTGATGGGTGTTGTCTTTTACCGGGCAAGAATTTACGCGATGTCCCGCGCCACCGCAGTACAGGCAGAGTCCCTCGTTTCTCCGACGACGCTTCTCCTGCACGGACAGACGGGATCTGCCCACCTGCATCGGTTCCGGGTCAACGCTCTCTACTTCCGCCGCCATAGCCAACGCAGGAAGATCAGGAACTGGATCAGAATATCCTCTCTGCTGTGTGCGGTTCGCTCTGCGAAGAAGTCTGGCGTCCACTCGAATCGCCAGATCGACCAACTCGTCCAGAGATTTAGGAAGGTCCAATGTATACACCTCATCCTGAAGACGATCCGACAACCCGTGCAGAAACATGTCCCACTGTGCCTCCGCGTTCCAGCCACATTCAGCAGCCAAGGTACGGAACTCGATGGAGTAGTCTGCCACGCTACGATTTCCCTGACGGAGTTCTGCAAGGACTCGAGCGGCCTCTCTCCCAGAAGCGGCCCGATCAAAAACTTTCTTGAGTTCCTTGGAGAACAGTTCAAACGTAGAACAGCAAGGCAACTTTTGTTCCCAAGCTGTAGTCCCCCACAGAGCTGCCTTTCCGGAAAGGAGTGTGATTACAAAAGCAACCTTAGACTGCTCTGTGGGAAACAATGATGGTTGCAACGTCATGTACAGGGAACACTTGGATAAAAAGGCCCGACACAAGTGAGGTTCACCGGCATAACCGGTCGGTGGAGGAAGGCGAGGCTCAGCGGGGCGGCTAACAACCACCGGTGCAGGCAACACTGCTGGAGCTGGTGCGGCCTCTCCCTGCACCGCTCTAGTAGCCAGCTGTTGAACCTGGTTGGTGAGCAAGGAAACCTGGCCGACCAGAGTCTGAATGGCCTGAGCAGTGGTAGCCAGTGCCTCATCCTGTTGGTCAATTCTGGAGTTGCTGAGCGTGACAAACTCGGATATCTGCTGGGACACACTCGCTGGATCCATGATAAGGTCAGTTCGTTCTGTTATGATGTAATAAGATTCAAAGATAGATCCAAATGCAAGTGAAAGAAAGTTTATTTAGACGCAGTCAAAATAAACTATATAAAGTGAGTGACAACAACACTGGGAACCCGGCGAGGACGGACGGGAAACAGACAGGCGGAAACCAGAGTCCAACAGAGCAGTCTCTCCTAGTAGTCCTGAGTGCACACAGAGACACATTAACGAATAACGAACTGACAAGGGAAACATGGAAACGTAGACCATATATAGGCGAGATAATGAGACTCAGCTGGCAGGAAATCAGAACAGCTGAGTCGCGTCATGACATGTGACATAACAAACACACGTGAACGACAAAACAAAACAAAACCCACGTGACCAAACAGAGTCTCCGGATAGCGCACAAACCTGCAATCGTGACAACTTTGGGCCCATTAGTAGCAACTGAGCATCATGTCAATGCCACAGCCTACCTGAGTATTTTTGCTGACCATGTCCATCCCTTTATGACCACAGAATAATGTGCTATCCAATAAAGTGCGAATAATTGCTGGTTTCTTGAACATGACAATGAATTCACTGTACTCAAATGGCCTCCACAGTCACCAGATCTCAATCCAATAGAGCGCCTTTGGGATGTGATGGAATGGGAGATTGGCATCATGGATGTGCAGCCAACAAATCTGCAGCAACTGTGTGATGCTATCACGTCAATATGGAGCAAAATCTCTAAGGAATATTTCCAGTATCTTGTTAAATCTATGCCGTGAAGGATTAAGGCAGTTCTGAAGGCAAAATGGGGTCTAACCCGGTTCTAGTAAAGTGTACCTAATAAAGTGGCCTGTGAGTGTATTTGTCCTAAATAGAATTAGTACTTCACGAACTGTAGTATGTTAAAAAGAGTACTTCAGAGGTTCCTAGATGACCTACTATTTCTGGTAGAAATTTGAAGTGTAGAATCGGTTAACCTCTAATATTCTACCACTCTAACCGCTAATATTGCCCATAATATGTTATGCATTGTACGTGAAATCAATTACAACTACAAACAAATTACAAACATGTTGGACAAGCGAGATCAACCGTCGAGTAGAGAGGCTTCGGTAAAGTTGTTTGAATGACTATAAATTAATTAATAACTAGACAACTGGAAACATTAACTTACAGTTGAAGTCAGAATTATTAGCCTTTCTGAATTATTAGCCCCCCTGTTTATTTTTTTCCCCAATTTCTGTTTAATGGACAGAAGATTTTTTCAACACATTTCTAAACATAATAGTTTTAATAACTCGTTTCTAATAACTGATTTATTTTATCTTTGTCATGATGACAGTAAATAATATTTGACTAGATATTTTTCAAGACACTTCTATACAGCTTAAAGTGACATTTAAAGGCTTACCAATACTAATTAGGTTAACTAGGCAGGTTAGGGTAATTAGGCAAGTTATTGTATATCGATGGTTTGTTCTGTAGACTATTGAAAACAAAAATAGCTTAAAAGGGGCTTATAATTTTGTCCCTAAAATGGTTTTTAAAAAATTAAAAACTGCTTTTATTCTAGCTGAAATAAACGAAATGACTTTGTCCAGAAGAAAAAATATTATCAGACATACTGTGAACATTTCTTTGCTCTGTTCAACATAATTTGGGAAATATTTAAAAAAGAAAAAAAAATCTAAGGGGGGCTAATAATTCTGACTTCGACTGTATGAACGCATAATTACTAAAAGACCTGAGGAGATTTCTCTGCATGAAAGACTCACGAATGGCAGATTAACCTTCTACTGAATCTACAATAAGGTACAGTAGGTAATTAAATATTAAAATAAATGTGGATGATGTGTTGAGATGATTGACAGGGCTCATAACTAAGCGACATAATGGTCCGTTAATAAGTAAGTAGCATGTCCCAAAACTTGCATACTCTTCTGTTACACACTCAAAAGTATGTACTTTTTTGTGAAGAAACTTTTAGGATGTATAAGTATGCGATTTGGGACGCAGCACAAGTTTCGCAAATTCCCCTGAGCTGTCTATAGATATGTTTACATTCGACTCATATACAAAACTGAAATATGGCATAATTAAGACATTTGTGTTTCCATCCAATGAGTCAAAGAGAACAATATTGTCACTTCCTTATAAACTAGAGCCAAATATCAATAAGAAAACTGCATTTGGAACCACTGTCTGCCCTTTTTTCTTATATAATAAATTAATTGCACCTCAGAACCCAGCAGGCACAGGACATCAACATGATGTCAGACTCATGTTGTACCCCAAAGTCATGGGGACGTTGCATTTTGTTTGGAAATGAAAATTGAGTTGACGTCAGAACCCAACGTCAAAGCGACTAACGACCTAAAATCAACCAAATATCAATGTCTAATGATGTTACAGCTTGACATTCAATTCAATTCATCTTTATTTGTATAGCGCTTATACAATGTAGATTGTGTCAAAGCAGCTTCACATGGAAGATTATAGTGAATTGAAACAGTGTCAGTTCAGTTTTCAGAGATTAAGTTCAGTTCAGTTTAGCTCAGTTCAGTGTGGGTTAATAATCACTACTGAGAGTCCAAACACTGAAGAGCAAATCCATCGATGCGCAGCTCTACAGATCCCGAACCATGCAAGCCAGTGGCGACAGCGGCGAGAAAAAAACTTCACCAATTGGCGAAAGCGAAGATCTTAAAAAACCTCGAGAGAAACCAGGCTCAGTTGGGCACGACCATTTCCCCTATGGCCAAACGTCTTGTGCAGAGCTGCAGTCTAGGCGCAGGAAGCTGGACCTCAGCGAAGACTCGTCTGTCCTTGGAGCATCACAGGAGTCAGTCATGCTCTCACTCCATGATGACCACCACGGCAGCTGCTCAGGATACGGCCTGGTCCAAAAAACCTTGGGATCATCTCGTCGCTGGTCTCGGATCGCGTCAGTGGCACTGCATAGTCTGAGGGCCTCGAGATGAGTACCCCCAGGTGGAAATACAGAATAAGGAGAATAATTAGCGTTTGTGTTGGACTTTACCACTATGAAGTCTATCAGACGTTGAATTTTGGTCGCCATACCTGACCAATAAATGTCAGTATTTGACGTCAATATGACGTTAGTTTAAGATTTTGGCTCGATGTTGGATATTGGTCACTTCCCAACACAACCAAAAAGCAACCGAATGTCAACTCATTTGACGTCATTATTGGTCGTCAAAATAACGTTGTCCTTAGACGCTCGCTAGACATTATATTTTGGTCATCTAATGTCACGACCTAAATCTAACCTAATATTAACATCTTATGTCGTTGCATACCTGCTGGGAAGATGAAGACAAAACTCAATGAACATGCGGCGGCCTTTGAATGTGTTAATTATTTTAATACACCTAAATGTATAATTAAAATAAAATAAACGTAAAAATATATAAACTGCAGTGCCCAGTTTCTTGACTTCATGTTTAACCAGCTGAGTCTGGGTGAAGGTGACCGACTGTATATCATCAACACAGTCTTGTGTTAGTGAGACCTAAGTGGTTTTTAGTATGGTAAGGAACCAAACTTGAACTTGGTTGTAATGCCAAAGTGGAATAAAAGTATGTAAAGAATGGGAGACTTAGCCAGTTTTGTGACGTGAATTACACCTGGTGGTGGGAACTGTATCGACAGCTCTATGTAAATAACTCCAAATCAGGGAAAAATTGAGTAACTTGGTTGAAACTGAATGTACGACACCTGTCTATCAGCATGTGCAGAGTAGCCTGACCAGAACATCTGCAGCTTTTGCACCATCTAGATTGCACCTGACAGCTGCTGAAGGAGGTTTGAGTCAATGATTAATCAGTTTTGACTGAGCAAATGTCTGTGATATGTACTCAAATGTGTACAATTGGGTTGTAAGCACATTAATAATGTTATTGTGTATAAGCACATTCAATTTTTTTAATCCCACTTTATAATAGGTGGCCTTAACTAATATGTACTCAAAATATACATAACTAACTAATACTAATATGTATATGTGTTTTTGCATTGAACTTATGATTGATTAAATAGCTGCATGTAATTAAATCTGTATTTAATTTCTGTAACTGCATTTGTAATTACACCCTTGACCCTCTCTTACACCTTAAAACATCCTTAAACCTTCTTATACCATCAAACCTGTCCTGAACCCTAACCGTATCCCACCTCAAGAGCACCAGAAGTGTTCTGCAATACATAATGAACACAGTGTGTACATTGTATTTATTTTTTGATGCAAGTACATAGTAGTTAAGTCCACCTAATGGGACCAATTTTTATTCGCTATCTCTTTTGGGGGGGCTATTATATTACATTCCTCTGGCCACATAATTCGCAATCTCCAGAAATGTATAAAGGATTATGTTTTCAGAATGAGCCTATGCTGGAATCTACTTATTAGAAAAAAGTACAGCCCAGGAGACAGCTTTTGTTGGACGCTTTTATCATATTTGCTAATTCTCTTTTACTTTATTTGCCATGTTTTGATGTTTTTTTCCTGTTGCATTATTCTAGGAAGCTGATTCATGTTTATAACTCAGAAATATTTGGTATTATTTAGCATTAAGGGAGTAAAAATGATCTTTGCAAGGCTTGGTTGACCTTGCATTCCTTTGGCTCTGAATGCTTTGAGTGTTTCTACGTTGGAGTGGGCTGGTCTTGGAAAATGTTTGGGTTGGAAATTGTCGAGCCAATTTAGCAAAGTGCAAACAGATTTTATTACTTCTGGTTCATTTCTTTGCATGTGCTTTGTTATATATATATGAATCTTTTTTTTATCTAAGTGTGGTTTATTTATAAACTAATTTCGAGAGGATCACGTGCTTATGATCAACACGGCTGGCACCTTATCAGCTCCGTAATCTGCCCTATTAGATGATTACGGACACTCTATAAATAACCAGAGATTTCACTTCAGTTATCTTCGTCTCGAAGTTCCCCCCTCCTTCCACCCCTACTTCCACCCTTTCCTATAGGGCGACACGGCGACCCAGTGAATAGCATTGTTGCCTCACAGCAAGAACGCCACCAGTTCAACCTCCCATTGAGCCGGTTGGCGTTTCTGTGCGGAGTTTTCATGTTCATGTTCTCCCCGTGTTCGCGAGGGTTTCCCCCGGGTTCCCCGGTTTCCTCCCACCGTCCAAAAACAAACACCATAGTCAATCGACTAAACCAAATTATTGCCTAAGACAACTTTAGTTTACACTTTTCACACGGCGATAAGCGGGGGAGTTCTCGAGACCTTCCTGAGCTCGAACTTCCCTCTCGCCCTTCTAACGGGAGGGAGCCCCGGGCTCGAGGATATACGAGCTCGGGGCTCTCTCCCGGGACAGCATGCCAATTACGCTTTATTGATCATCAGCTAAGTGTGAACTCTTGAAGATGCCAATAAATGAGCTGATAAAGAAAAGGAAGTCTTATGTTCATCAAATAAATGTTCATCATTTTTCCTTCTCATTAAGTTCAAATGGAAAAAAAAAAAAAAAAAAAAACAGTAACAACAGCCAAGCCAATCACCTTAAAATTCTATAGATCTCAGCATTCTGCTCAATGCTTTTGTTTAAAACAACATGTACTGTTCAGCATAAAGCCTATTTAAAAGTATTGACTGAAAACACATGGCACAATTCTGCAATTTTCAAAATGCTGCACAGTTCCAAAGTAATTAAAATAAGATTCATTTTAAGAAAATTAAACCAATCACCTAATACCTTTGATGCCAATCACTCACTGTCGAGTTTTCTTGATTACCGTGTTATCTGCTGGATCCATTACAGAGAATGACCTGTGCTGTAAACTAGTAAATACCTTGCTACATTCAGCACTTTATGTTGTAAATTCCACGCAATTTAAAATAATAGTTTAATTACCAAGTTAATAAAGGCTAGAGTACAAGGTACAGATTCATTTAAATAATAAAAAAAAAAACTTCTCAATAGCATTTTATATACATTTAAATAGAGAGTTTTTTTTACTGTTTCACTCAGGTCAGGTTATGTAAAGCACTACTTCAAAACTTGAGGGATTCTAGGTTAAAATTAATGTGAATGTATGAGGTCAGTGTATATTTCAGGTCCTATAATTTGTCATCTATAGCTCACTTCAGTCCAGGGTGAAAACAGTAGTCTCAATCAATATGACCTCATACAAAATGTACGTATAATAATTATAGCATATAATAATTATAGAATTTCACTCACCTGGGAAATGGAGGCAACTTGAACGGTTTGTAAGCACAATTAAGTCCACACAGCATGCCATATCATCTGATAATTGCAGGAAATAATTCCAAAAGGCAAATGACGGTGTAAAGAAACATTAACCAAAACAAAAACACGATGAATATGCCGAGCTCAGCGGCTAATTCGCCAGAATCAGCTGAGGTGAGAAGACAGCGACCAGCGAGGGCTAGCTGTCACTCAAGTGGCCACGCCCTTAATTATGCAGACTTAATATAACTTAATAAAAACGAAACGGATGAGTTATAAAAAAATTCACCCCCCTCACAGTTGTCATGAAGGGTAATCATAGCTATATGCACCAAAGCCATCATTTGTACCAGGCTGTAAACATGTTTTTATCAGCTGTAAAAATGGCCAATTTACCAATGCAGAAAGAAAGCACTTGGACTTCCTGGAGCCAGCCCCCCAAGGCGAGTCGATGAATTGCAGTTTTAGTTACTTCCGTATACGCTTATTTCACGCGACCGCCATTTTAGAACACGAAAGCGAGGCTGCGGTGGGAAGAAAGCCGGAAGTATAGGATCAGCACTGTAAACATTGCAACAATATGCTGTGTACTATAAGCCTCCAGCTGTTGCTGCGACTTCAAAGTGCAAAAATGGTGTAAACATCACTTTAATATCATTCAGTTCAGTTTAATATAAACAATTAAAAGCATATTAGGCATCAAACAACATCATAATCTCTTTCAGAGTGATACACTTAAGTGTCCTCCTAGACTTCAGTCCAGGGCAGCAGGTAAACACCGTGGGGACGCTTCCCTGCTTCAGCCTATCTAACCCGGTGAGTGATAAAACAGTGCAGTCCTCTGTAGCACATCTTCGTGTTGTCTTTAACAGTGTTGTCCCGGTACTGAAGTTTTAAAAACGTCAATTTCCCGCTAACATTTACGCGCCGCTGAGCGCGCTCATAAACACTGCTGATTTGCCGTAGTATTCACCAGTGCTCAACAGAATGACTGTGAAGGTCCTCAGTTCACCGCTCTTCAGATTGAAAACACACATAGACGGATATTGGAGCGTTTAAAAGCCGTGAAGATCAGTCGATTCATCAGTGGATCGCTTGTCTGTGTTTGCACTCAGTAAACAGCAGTGCCGGTGAGTTTGGTGAACTGATGACCTTTACAGCCAATCAGAGGGATTTCTGGTGAGCACGTGAACACAATGGCCAATCAGCGCTGTTTAAGAACTCCGTGAACAGTGTCTTAAATGTTAACGAGAAATTGGCGTTTTTTTATATTTCATTACGGAAATTTTGTATCGTGTCAAGTCTAATATAGTGAAAGAATCAGTTCATTAACTTGAGTTTGATGAATGGCATCTAAAATGTGTGTTTGGGAAAGAAAACGTTAGCTAAGTAGTGCAATTTCCCTTAACCTAGCCTGAAATGAGGTCAAATATCCCTTTTTATTTTCACTATTCATTCAGAACGGACCTTAGGGTCACTCGGAAGGCGCTGAAATGATAAATTTGTGTCACTTTCTCTTCGCTGATAAGATATACAGCCAGGTACACAATATTCCTGTGTGACTCAGTCTATACTTCCGGGTTTCTTCCCACCGCAGCCTCGATTTCGCTGTGAATAATGGCGGCCGCGTGAAATCAGTCTATTGGCTTCCTGAGGGAGAGCAGGAGGTTGCCGCTTGATATTTGCGTATTGCTGTTCATCCAGTGAGTATTAAGCAATGTGTACACGTTAAGGCGCACAACTAATGCGCTCTGTGCTGGACAATGGCGCGGTCTATTTTAGTTCCTCAAATTAGTAACGCACCAACAATGCGCCTTAACACACCTCTTTTCTAGACCAGCACACCCATGAGTCGACAAAGCGACGCAGATGAATTTACTATTAAACAACGTGGCGCAAAGCGGGAAAATTAGAGGTGCCCTGGTCTGAAAATAACAGGTCTTGTGCCTTATTACGTGGGGTCCCATCGTTTGCAAATTCATCCAGATCAGTGTAGACGTTACCTAAAAACAACCTTCGCTTATGGTAAATTCACCACATCCAATCGTATTTTAGAGGCAGAGCTTTCAGTTATATAACAATACGGTGTATGCAAATGTCAAGAAAGGGCTTTCATACTTTGCAGGTCTTTGAGCTTTCCAATCATTCACAGACTCGCACCAAGAGCCGCGGATGCAAATGAGACTGTGCTTGGAATGGCTTTTTCAGGATTAATCATAATGCTCATTTATTAAGCTTATGCCTAAATACCTGCAACAATGTCTAGACAATAACAGTCAAGTCGAACATTAGGAAAGTTACAGGTCATTAGCGAGGCTCTAAATTAATGAGGGGGAATCTCATTTTCGCTCTCATCCTAATCAGAGCGTCTGCCATGGGAACATGCTAAGCACACTCCTCCATGTCTTCTTCATTAGCATTAGCATTACCCTCTGTGGCTACGGATCGCTTTCTTTATATATATATATATATCCGCACCCGTCTCTTTCCTCTCGCTCAGCGTCTCTCGCTTGTTCCAGCACATCTCCCCAGTTCTAATTGAAGTAGTTAATTAACTGAAAAAACACATTAACACCTTTCCAGGCCATTAGGAGATGTGAAAGAGGGTGTGTGAGGGAGCGTGCAGAAACACTCGCCCGAAGAGCATCATTTTACGCTCTCTCTCTCTCTCTCTCTCTCTCTCTCTCTCTCTCTCTCTCTCTCTCTCTCTCTCTCTCTCTCTCTCTCATTTTCAATTTAATTCAAATAAGCTTTATTGGCAGGACTGTGAAATATAGCACATTGTTGCCAAAGTAATACCAATAAGCATACTATACAACATGGAATGAACCGCCAACTTATCCAGCGTATGTTTTACGCAGCGGATGCTCTTCCAACTGCAACCCAGCACTGGGAAACACCCATACACTCTCATTCACACAGACACTTATACACTATGGGCAATTTAGCTTTCCCAATTCACCCATAGCGCATGTGTTTGGACTGTGGGGGAAACCAGAGCACCCGGAGAAAACCCACGCCAACACTGGAAGAACATGCAAACTCCACACAGAAATGCCAACTGACACAGCCAGGGCTCGAACCAGCAACCTTCTTGCTGTGAGGCGACAACGCTACCCACTGAGCCACTGTGCCGCCTATTAGGTATTGTGTCATTCATTCATTCATTTTCTTTTTGGCTTAGTCCCTTTATTAATCTGGGGTCACCACAACGGAATGAACCGTCAACTTATCCAGCATATGTTTTATGCAGCGGATGACCTTCCAGCTGCAACCCATCACTGGGAAACACCCATACATTCTCATTAACACACATACATTACGAACAATTTTGTTAATTCAATTCACCTGTACCGCATGTCTTTGGACTGTGGGGGAAACCGGAGCACCCGGAGGAAACCCACGCCAACACGGGGAAAACATGCAAACTCCACACAGAAATGCCAACTGGCCCAGCTAGCACTCGAACAAGCGGCTTTCTAGCTGTGAGGCGACACGCTACACACTTTGCCAAGTTGAACAGATTTTTGAAAGGTTTATATAAACTAGAATAAAGCATTGTTTAATTTTTTACTTATCAGCAGGGCCAGACGGAATCTGCGGACGTTTTTTGCTATTTCTGCGGAGAATTTTGGTAAAAATCTGCGGATTTCTGCGGAATTATTTTGGGAGTATCATAGCTAAAACCTTAATATGTTAAATAAAAAAGAATATCTTTTTAACTTGTATTTAGTGTTTAAAATGCAAATCCAATTAGATTAACTGTAAATAGTTAACTTTAAGTAAATAAACAGAATTAATAATGGGCTAAAAATCTGCTGAAATCTGCAGAAAATCTGGGGAATTCCGCGCGCGCAGATTCTGTGTGGGCCTACTTATCAGTGAAGGAGGTAGGCAAGTTTGAAGGCATTTGGACTTGAAAAAAAATGTTGGGTTGAAAATGATGCATTGTTCTTTTTTGTTTGTTTTTTGCTGAGAACATTGCATGATTTGGAGGTTTTGCATGTTTCTCAGTGAAACATATTTAAAAATTAATGACGTCCCCTCTCTCTCTATCTCGGCGGGCCCACAGGTGTGAAGCTGAACTCAGCCACTCAGACACTGTTAATTTGTTTTTGTCTCATCAAAGCGACTCTGAGTCTGGGGAGGAAAGAAAAAAAAACTTATTGTCCAAAATAAAAAGGAAGCATAATTTGAAATGTGTTTTATATGCTGTTTAATAGCAGCTGTTGTAAAAATGCAGATGTGGAAGATGAATTGCTCATGGTGGTAGCCTACACTTTAAAACTAATCTATCTATCTATCTATCTATCTATCTATCTATCTATCTATCTATCTATCTATATATATATATATATATATATATATATATATATATATATATATATATATATATATATATATATATATATACAGTTGAAGTCAGAATTATTAGCCCCCCTTTGATTTTTTTTTCTTTTTTAAATATTTCCCAAATGATGTTTAACAGAGCAAGGACATTTTGACAGTATGTCTGATAATATTTTTTCTTCTGGAGAAAGTCTTATTTGTTTAATTTCGGCTAGAAGAAAAGCAGTTTGTAATTTTTTAAGAACCATTTTAAGGTCAAAATTATTAGCCTCTTTAAGCTATATTTTTTTTCAATATTCTACAGAACAAACCATCGTTATACAATAACTTGCATAATTACCCTAACCTGCCTAGTTAACCTAATTACCCTAGTTAAGCCTTTAAATGTCACTTTAAGCTGTATAGAACTGTCTTGAAAAATATCTAGTCAAATATTATTTACTGTCATCATGGCAAAGATAAAATAAATCAGTTATTAGAAATGAGTTATTAAAACTATTATGATTAGAAATGTGTTGAAAAAATCTTCTCTCCTATAAAAAGAAATTGGGGAAAAAATAAACAGGGGGGCTAATAATTCAGGTATATACTGTATATATATATATATATATATATATATATATATATATATATATATATATATATATATATATATATATATATATATACATATATATATATATATATATATATATATATATATATATATATATATATATACATACACAGGTGTGCATGTGCAGTAGCAGGTGTGCGTTAATGTTCCACCAGGGACAATATACAGCCATATCTCACTGCTATGAATGTGATATTGTGTTTATAGAACAGTTCAATGGCATAATAGTGTATATAATAAAGAAAATCAAACAACGAGAGTCTAAAAATCATTTTATATGAGGAACAACTTTCTTCCGCCATTCATTCACATCTGCAGCTGATGTCAGAACAGCAGAAACCGTTGCTACTTTACAATCGTCACTTAAGGGCTAGTTTTTGAATAATTCTCTAGCAAAATATCTAAATTGATGATAAAACAGATGATTTTGCTCACAATGTAAGATTATAAGGCTGAACGGCGTGAAATGCCATCAGTCTACAGAGATTTCGCAGTATTTCTCTGTTGCAATCGGGAGATCACAATAATTAACCCCGAAAAAGCCAAAGCAACGCAAACACTACCAGATTAATGTTGTGTTTGTGATAGGGAAAAACTCTAAACACATGCAAGCATTTATTTTTTCTTTCTGTTTACTAAACTAGTATGCAGTAGCGAAAACAGGAGACTCGTTAGAAACAGATGGCCAACCAAATACAAACTCAACGAAAGTCACTATTTGGTTATACAAAGAGTCGCCAAAACAAAATACATGCATTCCTAATATGTGAGTCCCATCTCGCACTCAACACAATACAACTACTATGGTATAAACAACTACATTCTCAACTAAAAACCTCTAAAGTACATTATGTTGTCCAACAGCAGCAATATTTTTCAAACTGTAGAGCAGGGGTGCTCAACCCTATTCCTGGCGATCGACCTTACTGCAGTTTTCAGTTGCAGCCCTTATTAAACACACCTGCCTGTAATTATCAAGTGCTCCTCACATTCTAAATAATTGGTTCAGGTGTGTTTGATCAGGGTTGGAGCTGAATTCAGCTGGAAGGTCGATCGCCAGGAACAGGGTTGAGCACCCCTGCTGTAGAGTATCCTCTGCTCGTTGCTGTATGTGGGCGGAGTAATACACAAGGGGAAGAGGCTGGACGAGTGCTGTTATTTGCAGAATATTGCAAGGCTATGGGGGTGCATGGGTCATGTAGTAGTCCTTTATGACGCTTTCTTCATGTTATTTTAAGACTTTGACTGCTTCTGGTCACCATCCACCTTTATTCAAGAGCTGTTTGAACATCCTTCCTAACATCTGCATATGTTTTTGACTGAAGAACGAAAACCGTACAGCATTGTAGTGACAATCCACAACAATAGCGTTCATTTTTGGCTCAACATGCTCAATGCATCTTCCGAAATGTGAAATCTCAATAAAAAAGTAACTCTGGGAAGAGCAGCGAGCCCTGCAGCTGCATGAAAGGAGGCAGGATCTTGACCGAGATAGAGACAGTTGCTGGTTGTCAGTAAAGATAGAGGAAGCACACACACATTCATACCAAGAACTGTCAGCTACTGTTAATGGTAGAGATAAAGAAACAGATTCTCATCAGGCCGGTGTCTGTAAACGGCTCTGTCGGACCGGGGCAGGGAGCACGGCGGCATTAGAATGCATTGCTTGTTTGGTGCGCAGCCCAGTACCAGCTCGCCAGTGGAACCGATGGCCAGTGACATCCTCACATCCACACACAGTCATTCACTTCTCAACCCCTCCTCTTCCTCCCCTCGGCCTGGGCTTAAACAGACCAGCCTTTCTCACAACCTCCACACAATGGTCTGAGTGTACCGAACCCAGCGGAGAGATGCAGAGAGTGTGTGAAACAGAAAGACATAAATGCAGATTCGGCTGTGCGTCTTGCAAAACAAAACAAAGAAAGGCTTTTTCTTTTCTTTTTTCTTCCTGGCCTCTTTGAAATGCCTGGCATGATTTGGATGAGTCTTTTTTTTCCCCCCATTTCGCGTGGCCAACCTCACATTGTGAACTTTTGCTCCTCCTTGTCGTGGGGGTAATTTCCCAACGGAATCATCACAATTGAGATATCGTTAATATTTCAATTTAGTCTCCTACTCTGTAATGAGATTAAACGGAGAGCAAACGGGGGACTTTTTCTCATGAGAAACAGAGCTCGGTAATCTCATGTGTCTCCCCAAGAGCAAAGATCGGCAATGTCAAAACTATTACCAAGAGAAGTTTGAACTCAAAATACTATTCCTCAGATTCCCCCATTAAAAAAAAGTTCCTTCTTATATACTTGATTCATACTATTTAGTTTTGTTTTCAACATCAGAAGCTGTCCTCAAATTTGCCAAAATACATTTGATCAAATTCTCCAAAAATTGTGTGCGTTAATGTTCCACCAGTGACGATATACAGCCATATCTCACTGCTATGAGTGTGATATTGCGTTTTTTACAACGGTTCAACGGCATAATAGTGTATATAAAAAAGAAAATCAAACAATGAGAGTCTAAAAATCCTTATATATGAGGAACTACTTTCTTCCGCCATTTATTCACATCTGCAGCTGATGTCAGAACAGCAGAAACCGTTGCTACTTTATAATCGTCACTTAAGAGCTAGTATTTGAATGATTCTCTAGCAAAATATCTAAATTGATGATAAAACGGATGATTTTGCTCACAATGTAAGATTATAAGGCTGAACGGCATGAAATGCCATCAGTCTACAGAGATTTCCTAGTATTTCTCTGTTGCAATCGGGAGATCACAATAATTAATCCCGAAAAAGCCAAAGCAAAGCAAACACTACCAGATTAATGTTGTGTTTGTGATAAGGAAAAACGCTAAACACATGCAGGCATTTCTTCTTTCTTTCTGTTTACTGAACTAGTCTGCTGTAGCGAAAACAATTTCCCAACAGAAGTATCACAATTGAGATATCGTTAATATTTCAATTTAGTCTCCTACTCTGTAATGAGATTAAACGGAGAGCAAACGGGGGACTTTTTCTCATGAGAAACAGAGCTCGGTAATCTCATGTGTCTCCCCAAGAGCAAAGATCGGCAATGTCAAAACTATTACCAAGAGAAGTTTGAACTCAAAATACTATTCCTCAGATTCCCCCATTAAAAAAAAGTTCCTTCTTATATACTTGATTCGTACTATTTAGTTTTGTTTTCAACATCAGAAGCTGTCCTCAAATTTGCCAAAATACATTTGATCAAATTCTCCAAAAATTGTGTGCGTTAATGTTCCACCAGTGACGATATACAGCCATATCTCACTGCTATGAGTGTGATATTGCGTTTTTTACAACGGTTCAACGGCATAATAGTGTATATAAAAAAGAAAATCAAACAATGAGAGTCTAAAAATCCTTATATATGAGAAACTACTTTCTTCCGCCATTCATTCACATCTGCAGCTGATGTCAGAACAGCAGAAACCGTTGCTACTTTATAATCGTCACTTAAGAGCTAGTATTTGAATGATTCTCTAGCAAAATATCTAAATTGATGATAAAACGGATGATTTTGCTCACAATGTAAGATTATAAGGCTGAACGGCATGAAATGCCATCAGTCTACAGAGATTTCCCAGTATTTCTCTGTTGCAATCGGGAGATCACAATAATAGCCCCCGAAAAATCCAAAGCAACGCAAACACTACCAGATTACTGTTGTGTTTGTGATAAGTAAAAACGCTAAACACATGCAGGCATTTCTTCTTTCTTTCTGTTTACTGAACTAGTCTGCTGTAGCGAAAACAATTTCCCAACGGAAGTATCACAATTGAGATATCGTTAATATTTCAATTTAGTCTCCTACTCTGTAATGAGATTAAATGGAGAGCAAACGGGGGACTTTTTCTCGTGAGAAACAGAGCTCAGTAATCTCATGTGTCTCCCCAAGAGCAAAGATCGGCAATGTCAAAACTATTACCAAGAGAAGTTTGAACTCAAAAAAACTATTACTCAGATTCCCCCATTAAAAAAGTGAAAACTAAATTATTTGAGCTGATATCAACATTGATTTTATAGTAACCTATCCTAACCCTGTACTTTATGTCAACATTTGATCTTATTTTTGCTTCTTCAAAGGCATTAAAAAAAAACACACATCTAGAACAAAGTTATAATGTGCATGTATATCCCAGCAGACAACATCATAAGACGTTAATATTAGGTTAGATTTAGGTCACCAGAGTCTAAGGACAATGTTATTTTGATGTCCAATAACAACTTGAAATGACATGGATATTTTTTGATTTTAGATTGTGTTGGAAAGTGACCAACATCCAATGTTGAGCCAACATCTTAAAACAATGCTATACTGATGTCAAAAATTGACATTTATTCGTCCGGTATGGCAACCAAAATCCAACGTGTGATAGATGTCATATTGGTAACGTCCACAAAACGTCAAGCTTTAATATGATTTAGACGTTGATATTTTGTTGTTTTTAGGTTGTGTTGGAAAGTGACCAAAATGCAATGTCTGTCTGACTTTGGACATTGACGTCAGCCTGATGTTGGCCTCTGACGTCAGACCGATTTTCATTTCCAAACAAAATGCAATGTCCCACGGCATCTGACATCATGTTGACGTCCTGTGCCTGCTGGGATATAACTGAGAACTTCAATGTGACGCATGAAGTTGTGGCCTCTAAGCAATAATGTATTTATTTGTTGCTTCAGAGTATTACAACATGGGATTACTTGAAGAACAAATTGCCCTGCTGAAAAATCCAGCTTAAACCAGCCTGAGCTGGTTGGCTGGTTTTAGCTGGTCGACCAGCCTGGTTTTAGAGGGGTTTTGGCCATTTCCAGGCTGGTTTCCAGCCATTTCCAGCCTGGTCTTAGCTGGTCAGGCTGGGAGTTGACCAGCTAAAACCAGCTTGACCAGCCAAAACCAGCCATGTCCAGCTTAAACCAGGCTGGTCAAGCTGGTTTTGGCTGGTTTAAGCTGGTCATTTTCCAGCCTGACCAGCTAAGACCAGTCTGGAAATGGCTGGAAACCAGCCTGGAAATGGCCAAAACCCCTCTAAAACCAGGCTGGTCAACCAGCTAAAACCAGCCAACCAGCTTAGGCTGGTTTTAAGCTGGATTTTTCAGCAGGGTGATGTTTGATGGTTGAACGAAATGATAGGTTTCCACCTGTGCACGTCCATTTTTGAAATTTCCTCACTATCAAATATTCCACCCTCAATTGTTGGTGGTATTACAGTATATCTCAACGCAATCTCACGGCAATTCGTAACTTTTTCATTTAGTGGCTAATTCATGTGAATTCGTACAATCTAATTCGTACAATTTAGTACGATTTGCTCATCACCCAATGACGGTTGGGGTTAGGGGTGGGGTTAGGTGTCACGCCTCCTTTTTAAAATCGTACATTTTCGTACGACTGAACTCGTACAAATTCGTACGAATTAGCAACTGACAAACTGACAAAACGTAAAATATTTACGTTTTCTCGTGAGATCAGGCTGTATATCTAAACTGAAGGCCATGAAAAGTGACAATGTGAGGTGCACAGTGCACAGAAGTTGCCATTTTATTTACAGAGTCAATAGCTACAGACCTCCAAACTTTTTGTGGCCTTCAGATTAGTCCAAGAACAGTAGGTAAAGAGATTCAAAGATTGGGTTGCATGCAAAGCAGCTGCATACAAGCCTTACATTACCAAGTGCAATGCAAAGCATAGGATCGGGTGGAGTAAAGCAGACCACCACTGGACTCGTGGAGACGAGGTGTTTGGAGTGACCAATCATACTTCTCTGTCTGGCAATCTGACCGACAAGTTTGAGTTTGGAAGTTGCCAGGAAAATGGTACTAGCCTGATTGTAATGTTAGTGGAGGGGGATTGTGGTGTGGGGTTGTTTTTTTAGGGTAGGGGATTTTTTAGGGTTTTAGTTCCAGTGAAGAGAGCTCTTAAAACTTCAGTGTACAAATGTTCGAAACAAGCAACCTTTGACTATTTTTTTTTCACTATAGACTCAATAGTTACAGGTTTTCAGCTTTCTTTAAATTAACTTAACTTTTTTAACAGAAGAAAGAAGCTCATAAAGGTTTGGAACCACTTGGGGATGAATAAACGGTGAGCTATCTGTTTAAGCCAGGGGTGCTCAAACTTGTTCCTGGAGATCTAACTTCCTGCAGATTTCTGTTGCAACCCATATCAAACACACCTGCCTGTAATTATCAAGTGCTGTTCAGGTCCTAATTAATTGGTTCAGGTGTGTTTGATCAGGGTTGGAGCTGAACTATGCAGGAAGGTAGATCTCCAGGAACAGGATTGAGCACCCCTGGTTTAAGCAGATCTGAACAACAACAAACACTGTTTGTTTGCTTTATATGTCAGTCAGTTATTCAGTCCATTTGCAGTCTACGCTGTTAGACTTTAACACAGTTGTTCAGTTATTTACTGCAAAATCGCCCAGTAAAATACCACGTACATTCTTTAGAGTTCACTACTTTAATATGCAATGCATTGTAGGTCATTTCAAAACTACTACAGTAACTTACTGCATATTAGGAGTTTCTCCTGTAAACAAAGTAATCAAGTACTGCTACTGTAGTTGAAGACAAAAATGAGTCACTTGTTTGGAATTTATTAAATTCAATAGTAAATGCTATAAATAAAAGGTTTGTACTGCTAGTGTAAATAAATTAAGTAAAAAATAGTGTAAACTTAAAATGTGGTAAAGGGAATTTTACCATAAAAAGAAGTTGTGGTAAAGCTATTTTATTGTAAAATGAAACTGCGGTAAGACCCTGCTACTGTAAAACAGATTGACAGGTAAGTTGCTATAAAGAGGCAGTTGCACTAAATTGCTAACAACAGTGCTGCCAGTAAGTTACCGCAAAAATACAATAAAATGTCTAACTGTGTATGTGGGCAGTTCTTGGACACAGTAAGCGTCACGGTGGACCAGACTACATGCTGACAGTCAAAAGTCGCCTACCACATTCTTGGGTACAATCTGAGCAAGTGTCCTCTCAGCAGGCACTTTCAGGGGTCAGCAGGCTCTGGTCTATCTGAGGAGGAGACGGGCACTAATGCATTGGCATCACCCACTGCAGCGAGCGCATGACTCTAGTGTATGGTGGGAGGGGGGCACATTGTTCTCTCATTCATCCAACAATAGCCAGTTTTCTACAGTGGCCCAGTGGTGCACAACACAACGACATTTCAAAAAGCAAACATTAACTCACCACATTTTAAACCAAGTCATAAACCTTTTCTTTATTCATTCATTCATTTTTTTTCAGCTTAGTCCCTTTACTAAACAGGGGTCGCCACAGCAGAATGAACCAAGCAGAATGAAGCCAACTTATCCAGCACATGTTTTTACACAGCGGATGCCCTTCCAGCCACAACCCAACACTGGGAGACATTCATACACTCTTGTACACACACACACACATATAGTCTTTGGACTGTAGGGGAAACCAGAGCACCCGGAGGAAACCCACGCCAATTGAATGAATATATATATATTCATTCATTCATTTTCTTGTCGGCTTAGTCCCTTTATTAATCCGGGGTCGCCACAGCGGAATGAACCGCCAACTTATCCAGCACGATTTTACGCAGCGGATGCCCTTCCAGCCGCAACCCATCTCTGGGAACATCCACACACTCATTCACACACATACACTACGGACAATTAACCTGTACTGCATGTCTTTGGACTGTGGGGGAAACCGGAGCACCCGGAGGAAACCCACGCGAATGCAGGGAGAACATGCAAACTCCACACAAAAATGCCAACTGACCCAGCCCAGCCGAGGTTCGAACCTGCGACTCAGCGACGTTCTTGCTGTGAGGCGACAGCACTACCTACTGCGCCACTGCATCGCCTATATATATATATATATATATTTATTTATTCATTTTCCTTCGGCTTAGTTTCCATTTCAGAGAACCACCAACTATTCCAGCATATGTTTTACGCAGCGGATGCCCTTCCAGCCCCAACTCCGTGTACTGGGAAACCCCCATACACACACTTATTCACACACTCATAAACTACGGACAATAAAGTTTATTCAATTTACCTTCAATTCACCGTCCAGTCTGTAAACTGTTGGGGAACCCACGCCAACACCATATTTTTTCATTATTATGTTTTTTTGTGGTAACAGGTCTGTACTCATAAATTCAAGTCATAAACAATTGTATTATTCTATTATATTATAATATATTTTTAATTTATTTTATTTTATTAGTAACAGGTCAGTACTCAAAAAAAGTCTGAGAGTCAAGGAAAACCTGAAAACCTCTTTTTTTTTTAAGTGATATGTTCATGCCAAGTCACAAACATTTTTATTATTTTTCATTTGAATTGAATTGTTTTTTTTTTTTAAATTTAATTTAAAATTAATATTTTTTTCAACTAGACGAGGCTCGACTACACCAGAAATGGAGAAAAGAGCAGATTCTGTCTAGGCCTGCTTATGGCTTTCAGGAACTTAATTAAAGCATGCTTAACATGATGGGAATCAAAATGAGGAGAGACCTGAAGCGAGTCAGATTTGTATTTAAATGAATGATTTGTATTCAACCGCACGGCGCAGCTTCAAACACAGACATGATGGTAATATATTTCTTCAGTTTATAGCTTTGGCACACCAACCAACAACCACTAGCTTCTTGTCAATAATTGGCAAGCACTAATATACTGTTAAAATCAGAATTATTAGCCCACCTGAACATATTTTTCATCAATTTCTGTTTTTTTTTTCAACACATTTCTAAACATAATAGTTTTAATAACTCATTTCTAATAACTGATTTTATTTTATCTTTGCCATGATGACAGTAAATAATATTTGACTAGATATTTTTCAAGGCACTTCTATACAGCTTAAAGTGACATTTAAAGGCTTAACTAGGTTAATTAGGGTAACTAGGCAGGTTAGGGTAATTAGGCAAGTTATTGTACATCGATGGTTTGTTCAATTGAATTCATGTTTATTTCTGTAGCGCTTTTACAATGTAGATTGTGTAAAAGCAGCTTAACACAGAAGGTCTAGTCAATTGAAACTGTGTCAGTCCAGTTTTCAGAGTTGAAGTTCAGTTCAGTTCAGTGTAGTTCAATTTTCACTGCTGAAAGTCCAAACCCAGAAGAGCAAATCCATCGATGCGCAGCTTCACAAGTCCCAAACCAAGCAAGCCAGTGGCGACAGTGGCGAGAAACAAAACTTCTCCAGGC
This sequence comes from Danio kyathit, assembly GCA_903798195.1. Taxonomy (NCBI): domain Eukaryota; kingdom Metazoa; phylum Chordata; class Actinopteri; order Cypriniformes; family Danionidae; genus Danio; species Danio kyathit. Next base: position 4,460,699 of record LR812531.1, on the reverse strand, counting down.
TAAACCAGGCTCAGTTGGGAACGACCATTTCTCCGCTGGCCAAACTTCTTGTGCAGAGCCGGAGGTTGGAGAATGCTGGACGTCCATCATGGAGAAGCTGCAGGTGTGAGCAGGTCACCGGCAGGTGTTCAGGCGAGCCCACGGGATCAATGTGGAGACTCGCCTGTCACTGAGGTCTTTCAGGAATCAGTCTAATGCACTCCTTCATGACCACCACAGAATCTGGTCGGAATACGGCCTGGTCCAGGATTATGGAGACCTTTAGAAGTCGTCTATGGTTGGCATCATCTCTACATCATCATCTCTACAAAAATTGCTTAAGGGGGTTAATAATATTGACCTTAAAATGTTTTTTTTTATTGTAGCAGAAATAAAACTAATACGACAGTCTCCAGAAGAAAAAATATTATAGTAAATACTGTGAAAATTTTCTTTCTCTGTCACTTAGGAAATATTTCAAAAAATGCGCAGGAGGGTGAATAATTTTGACTGTATGTATTTATTACATAAACATTTCATTCACCAGCGCAAGAAAAAGGACGCTTTGAAAACAAAGGAGTGAGAGTAGAAAAAGAAAGGAAAAGTGGAAAGAACAGAGCGCCTCGGGCACATCAGCAGGGAATCCTAATAAGAAATATTGATTTCCCTGTTTTCTTTAAATGGGCCTGAAGCCCCGGCTGTGCAAAACACAGAGTAACCGTTTTAAAGGTTTGTGTAACGATCGGGATGCTACACATGCTGTGTGTCTGAGGGATTAGACTCCTAAAAGTGAGAAATTGAGGAGGGGGCTTTCTGTCATGTCAGGGAGATGGAGAGATGCAATAGCATGACTCTAAACTAAACAGAACATTCTCATTACTGAATGTCCGTGTGCTTGGAAAGCTGCATTTCGTTCGATTATGGAACGACAAAAAGAACATTACATTGAGAGAACGTTACATGATTATTTAATCTCATGAGCTTGCTCTGCTATTCAAAAGAACAGTCCAGGCTCTTTTTTGATCTCTTTCTTTGGGATCGAATGAGCTTCTGAAAAGTATGGTGGCCCAGTATAGAGCATAACACAACACCATTTCAAAAAAGCAAACATTAACTCACAACACAAGGACATTAAGATCACAATGCAACTACATTTGGAAAAAATAAACAGGGGAGCTAATAATTCAGGGGGGCTAATAATTCTGACTTCAACTGTATATCAAGATCCACCCACCACCACATCTAAAGTGTTAATTTATGGTTATTCTTTAAAGTGTGGGCTTCATAGAAAGTGTCACCAAGTGTACTTTGGTAGGGAATCAAAACTGGTGGCCTCACTGCACAAATCACCTGTTGAAACCTTGAAAACGTTACATTTGGAAGATTTTATTGTTATGTATCACTCTTCCTGGGAGCTCTTCTAATTCTTCTTTTATCACAGATTCCACAATACCCTGGATAAGCATTGACCTGTTAAAAAAAACACAAGTTCAGGATGTTCCCGAAAGTGTGTCAATGTTTGTTCTTTTTTTTTTTTTTTTTCATAATTTCATTGTATCCGTCTATTGCAAATGGCACATTTGACCTCAGTGAGAAGCAAAGATGACAAAACCTCAAGGTGTTCATTGCTTTGAAAGTCTATATCTTCTTAATGCAAATTTTATTAGAGTTTGGGAACACACTACACATTCGTGCAGTACACACAGGGCCGGAGCAAGCCGAACTGCCGCTCTAGGCAAAGGACTATCATGCCGCCCTCAACCCGAAAGTGAAAACGAAACTGACCAGTTCATAAAGTGAAGCGGGGGGTGTGGTTGTGTTGATGTTGTGGATAACTGTACGTTCACACTGAAAGGTGACGTCAAAGGTCGCTCTGGCCGCCCTGGCGACGACGCTGTCTGCCTTCAGCTCCGGCGGCGAGAGCGTCAAAATTTGCTACATTGATCTCGTATTTAAAGGAGCCGTTGCAGCATATCAGCAAATCAGATACACTCCCGCATAAAACATGTTTTCTAGCATGAAGATGTTGCACACTTCTTATCAAATTCCAACTTACAGAAGATCTAGTTGCATGTGGTTTGACTTTGCTCCACTTAATTATCCAATGTGTCCATATGTCTGAAATATTCTGAAGCAGCAATACTGTTTTGTATTGTCGCATGAAATTCCCGCTTTTTTAAAGAAAAAAATATGTAACATGGATGCACATGAGTAACTCGCCAGTACTTTTTTAATGTATGTTACTGTAAGAAAAACATTGCAAACAATCGGAAATCCCGATTAAAACCCTTGGGAATAGTAATATTAAAACCCTTGGGAACAACTGTGGTCGGAACCAAAGTTCACAGTGACTGTGTTCTCTGACTCCTCTCAAGCGGTGGACTTCTACATTCTGATTGCTTACCGCCGAACTGCATCATAGCTCATTACCATAAAGTTGACTTGATTTCAACTCTCCTCGACACCCACACCGGCGAAGACGCGCCGCGCTGCTCCTCGCCGCTTATCGCCGCCGGCTCCTATTGAAAACGAATGACTTCCGGCTACTTTGACGACGCTTTCGGTGTGAATGTACAGTAAAAGTCAGCCGTTGGGTTGGGCGGCGGGGCGTGTTTGCCGCCCTCACAATTATGCCGCCCTAGGCGGCCGCCTAGGTCGCCTCTATGAACGCGCCAGCCCAGAGTACACAGTACACATTCGGCAAGATATCCCAGGCACACATAGTCTAGTGTTAAGCTGGTCAGCAAAGTAGCCCAGACACATGTAGTTAGTAAATCATAGGTCTTGGTTATAGATCTATTTGTTATTATTTTATTTATTCATCCCATCTGAACCAGCTGTCACGTTTGGCCTTAGTGAAAAGCAAAGATGACAAAACATCAAGAAGTTCATTGCGATTGCTTTGAAAGTTTATGTCTTCTAAATGCTAACTTTATTATGGTTTGGGAACACACTACACATTTGTGAAGTACACATTCGTCAGGATAGCCCAGGCACACATAGTCTAGTTTACTAGTGTTAAACTGGTTGGAAAAGTAGCCCAGGCACACATAGTCTAGTTTACTAGTGTTAAGCTGGTTGGAAAAGTAGCTCAGGCACACATAGTCTAGTTTACTAGTGTTAAGCTGCTTGGAAAAGTAGCTCAGGCACACATAGTCTAGTTTACTAGTGTTAAGCTGGTTGGAAAAGTAGCCCAGGCACACATAGTCTAGTTTACTAGTGTTAAGCTGATTGGAAAAGTAGCCCAGGCACACATAGTCTAGTTTACTAGTGTTAAGCTGGTTGGAAAAGTAGCCCAGGCACACATAGTCTAGTTTATTAGTGTTAAGCTGATTGGAAAAGTAGCCCAGGCACACATAGTCTAGTTTACTAGTGTTAAGCTGATTGGAAAAGTAGCCCAGGCACACATAGTCTAGTTTACTAGTGTTAGCTGGTTGGAAACGTAGCCCAGGCACACATAGTCTAGTTTACTAGTGTTAAGCTGGTTGGAAAAGTAGCCCAGGCACACATAGTCTAGTTTACTAGTGTTAAGCTGGTTGGAAAAGTAGCCCAGGCACACATAGTCTAGTTTACTAGCGTTAAGCTGATTGGAAAAGTAGCCCAGGCACACATAGTCTAGTTTACTAGTGTTAAGCTGGTTGGAAAAGTAGCCCAGGTACACATAGTTAGTAAATCATATGTCTTGGTGATAGATCTGTTTGTTACTATTTTTTATTTTTTTTTATCCTGTCTGAACCTGTCTGAAAGGTGTTCATTGCAATTGCTTTAATTATTGTTTCAAAGCAGCTTTACGAAAGGTGCACATTATTCCATTACAATTAAATTGAGTTAAAGTTACGGTCATACCTTATTTTGATGGTTCGTTTGTTGAATTTAAGTTACATTGCATCTACATGCCAACCAATTCTCATTAGATTATAAGCAGACTGTTAGGTTGGGGTTAGGGTTAGAGTTAGTGTAAGTTGACATGTACTTGCAAAGTTTCTTATAGTCAGTTAAATGTCTGTTGAAGGAGCAGTATCAACAGATATTAAGCAGACAGTCTACTGATGCTCAAATGGACCATCAAAATAAAGTGTTACCAAAGTTACAAATAAATATGTTATTATATAAAAACATGCAATATTATTATATAAAACCAGCAGTTTTATATTATATAGGTGGGAGGATATGTGTATTAAGTATATGTGTTGTCCCCGAAGTACTCAATGTGTGGCTTCATCTTTTCGTATGTGTTGTCTTGGAGCATGTATATCTTCTAAATGCAAATTTTATTACGGTTTGGGAACATTCGTGCAGTACACAGTGCACATTCGGCAAGATAGCCCAGGCACACATAGTCTACTAGTGTAAAGCCGGTCAGCAAAGTAGCCCAGGCACACAAAGTTAGTAAACCAAATGTCTTTATGATAGATGTCTGAACCAACTGTCACATTTAACCTCGCTAAGAAGCAAAGATGACAAAACCTCAAGGTGTTCATTGTGATTGCTTTGAAATTTTATATTAAATTCAATTCAAGTTTATTTGTATAGCCCTTTTTACAATAATTATTGTTTCAAAGCAGTTTTACAAAAGGTGCACATTATTACATTACAATTAAACTAAGTTATTATATATAAACATGCAATTTCATTACATAAAACCTGCAGTTTTATATCATATAGGGGATGTCTATGCGCACGTTTAATGAAGAATATATGTGTATTAAGTGTATGTGTTGTCCTAGAGGTCCTCGATGGTTGGCATCACCTCTTCATCTCTTCGTGTGTGTTGTCCTGGAGCATGTATATCTTCTAAATGCTAATTTTATTATGGTTTGGGATCACACTACACATTTGTGCAGTACACATTTATCAAGATAGCCCAGGCACACATAGTCTTGTTTACTAACGTTAAGCCGGTTGGAAAAGTAGCCCAGGCACACATAGTTAGTAAATCATATGTCTTTATGATAGATCTGTTTGTTATTATTTTTTTATTCATTATGTCTGAACCAACTGTCACGTTTGACCTTGGTGAGAAGCAAAGATGACAAAACCTCAAGGTGTTCATTTCGACGCAGTGGAAGCCACTCCTGGAGGAAAAAAACGGCTGCATTCACACTAAGTACCTTTAAAGGGGAAGCAGTGACAGAGACAGTGTCCGTGCCAAGGATAATTGGCCTGTTTCTTTTGTTTCCCCACAGGTCTCTCGCTCTCTTTTGCTCTCTCTCTCTCTATTTACTTAGTAAAAGAAAGCTGTTTACTGGCGGCAGTGGAGGGGGGCGATGGACGAAGATTGGGGGCTTTTCATTGTGATTGATTGAGAGGGCCATGGGAAAGGGCCATTGGGATAATACGCAAGTTTCACGGCCATCCGTTTCAGAGGCTGTTTTTAAGGCCAAACTGATATAAAGGCCAGCAAGGAGTGTCCCGGCAAAGGCTCTCAGGGCTATTACTGTGATAGACGATAGATGCATAGAGGGAACTATCACACATAACTACAAAACCTCCATTGAATCAATAAAGCACCTAAATGTTAATCTATTTTTTATGTTTATGTTGTAAGAATGGCCATTTAACTATAACAGTGCAAACTGTAGTTTGCCTAAAGACTAAAAACATTATCAGCAAGGTGGTATGAATCTGTATATTTCTAGTCAAATCATCCTTCTGCGATCTTACACCAAAAACAGAAATAAGCGTGGTTGAATTAGTAATTTATGTGGGAGAGCATTGCTAATATGTGGACATACAGTATAAAAGACATACTAAAAATACTAACAAATGCTTATGATCATTTCAACATAGGCTCATTCTGAAAACATAGCCCTTTATAAATTTTTGGAAATCGCAAATTATGTAGCCAGAAGTATGCATGGCTGTATTTCGTCTTTAAAACGAACACTAGTTGTATCAAAAGTAGTAGATGTTGTTGATGTAGATGTTGTAGTAGCAGTGATTGCTTTAGTAGTATCAGTAGTAGACGTTGTTGTAGTAGTATCAGTTGTAGAAGATGTTGTAGTAGTATCAGTAGTAGACGTTGTTGTAGTAGTATCAGTTGTAGAAGATGTTGTAGTAGTATCAGTAGTAGACGTTGCTGTAGTAGTATCAGTTGTAGTAGATGTTGTAGTAGTATCAGTAGTAGACGTTGCTGTAGTAGTATCAGTTGCAGTAGATGTTGTAGTAGTATCAGTAGTAGTAGACACTAGTAGTAGTGGTAGTGGTTGTGGCTGTAGTAGTAGCAGCTGCAGTATTAGTCATAATATCAGTAACTTTCTATAGTAGTAGTTGGTGTAGTGGTGATATTTTTTTTTTTTTATTATTATTATTATTGCTGTCAGTTATTACTATTGTCCTTTCTTTTTTCTGTCATTATTACTATCATACATTACTAGCATTGTTGTCACTCCTTACCACTGACTGTTGTCTTTCTGTTTATTTATATCTACGATATTTGCTTCATTTATTGATTGTGTATTGACCCTTATATATGTACCCTGATTTGTCCACCATGTTACCTTTACATACCAGCTGACCGCTTACCTGAGTATGGACGACTTTCCCGCTTTTCCCAGTTTGTCCAGTAGCTCGCCATCTATGTCAGGAGACTTGAGACGCAGAGAAGAGTTGACCACAACGACGGGGTTTAATTAGTAATAAAAATTGAGTCTGGCAAAGAGCGGTTCCAGAAAGCAGGTAAGACAAAAACAGAAGCCAAAATATACATAAACAATAAATAACAGAGTGAGAATGTGTTAAAATCTGAAAACGCGGTAAAAAGGGCGGGGGCTTTTCTTTTTTCTGGATTGCTTTTTAAAACTGTCAGCTAGGTTTAGGGAAGGGGGTAATCGGGTCATTCGGTGCTTTTGAAAACACTATTGGTTGGGTTTAGGGAAGGGGGTGGGTGGGTGTATCAGTCGGTTGCTCAGTCAGTCGACAGCGGCCTCTGGTGGATTTACGTGAGAACAGCAGGCGCAAATGGCACTCGCGAGAGAAATTTGAGATCTTAAAAAGTGTACACAGCGGCCTCTGGTGGATTTGCACAAACTAAAACTGCAAAAAAAAAAGGACCTCCTGGGACTTATTTGTTGCTCTCAAGAAAGCAATGTATATAGCAGTAGGTTTTTAGAATGAGTCTGGGTTGGATAATTTTGATCCTTTCAATTTTATGCTCAGGATGTAACTGAAACCTTTGAAGGCTTTTATGGTATACTTACGCACAATTTTCAACAATATTTCAGTGTTTTTTTAAACAGCCATACGAATTTGGTGGGCCTGGAAATGTAAACTTTTGAAAATGGGTTTCATTTTTCCATTTTTCAATCTCAAATATCTGATAATAATGCTGTTTCTGTGTAAAATACCAAAAAAGTCACATATCTAGCTGACAATTTTAGGTTCTAAAACATTCTCTCCATTTAGTAATAATAATTATTATTTTTGTATGTTCTTATAAAGTTCAAAACGTTCATTTTTAGCTTGTTTTTTGTTTTGTTATAAAGTTATTAAAATGTTTTCACAATGTTTCAGTCTCACGTTTTATTAATGTTATCAGAGCATCATTTAAAACGTTATTAGAACATTTTATCTACATTATATTAATGCTGTAAGACATTTAAGTTGTAAAAGCGTTTATTATGGAAGGTTCTTATGATGTTCAAAACATCAATTTTTTATACAATATATTACCTTTTTTGTTAAAAAAATGTTTTACCAAATGTTGTCATATTTTTTTTTCTCTTTTGATCAGGGGTGATTTTAGGATTTTCATTTTAGGGGGGCTCAGTTCCTTATAAGCTAAAAAAATATAAATATATTACATTTATAAGTAGTAATTTAATAGTAATACACTTAAAAATGTTTGTTTAATATGGATTGTATAGTATTCCAAGTAATAAGAATAAGCCAAATAGGCTCGACCCCCTGTTTACTGTAGTAAAAACCACTTTCTATATTCAAGTGCATTTTTTTGTTTCCATGTATTAAATAAATAAACTGCCACTTTTCTAATTAAATGACATACATATACAGTAGATATATTTTTAAACTTACAGGCTAATTCACATATTTCACGATATGAATGATAATGATAAATATAAAGTATTTTTTTTAATACTAGACACTTAATGTTTCTCTTTCTGTCAGTGATTCAGTGACAGTTAAAACGAGTACATTCTCCAAGTGGTTCTGTCACTGTGTTTAATCCTTTCTGTGCAAGACTGTATGGTATAATTAATGCCACACGAACTGTAAAGTGTTTAATATTGGTAGTTCATTTTGAAATAAAAATAGCGAAATGTTCATTAAGAGTTATATTTTTCGCTGGAGGAAACAGCTGTGCTGATGAGGTGAACGCCGAGAAAACCCGACTGCTCCTCCATGACATTGGGATACAGGTGATACAAGATTATCTATATCAAAGAACTGCAAATAAGCAGATATTATATAACAATTTATCAATAAACACACACCTCGTTCTCTCACTGTCCGTGGCTGTGGTTTGCTGATCAAATGAAAAACAAAAGACGGGGAGGAACCGAATTCTGCCGCCGTTTTCTTATCAAATTTAAAGGGGACTGAGGCAATAATTTAGTGTACAGTTTATGAGTTAATAGCAAAAGTTTTAGGGGGGCTGAGTAGAAAGCCCACCTAAAATAGGCCTAGCGACACCCATGCTTTTGATTCAATTCATCTTTATTTCTGTAGCGCTTTTACAATGTAGATTGTGTCAAAGCAGCTTAACATAGAAGTTCTAGTCAATTGAAACTGTGTCAGTCCAGATTTCAGAGTTTAGTTCATTTCAGTGAGGTTTATTTTCACTGCTGAAAGTCCAAACACAGAAGAGTAAATCCATCAATGCACAGCTCCACAAGTCCCAAATCAAGCAAGCCAGTGGCGACAGTGGCGAGGAACAAACTTTACCAACTGACCAAAGTGAAGGAAAAAAAACTTGAGAGAAACCAGACTCAGTTGGGCACGACCAATTCTCCTCTGACTAAACTACTTGCGCAAAGCTGCAGTCTAGGTGTCGGAGGGTGGAGAATGCTGAACGTCCATCATGGAGAAGCTGCAGGTGTGAGTACTGTAGGTCACCGGAGGGTGTACAGGCTGGCCCACGGGATCAACGTGGAGACACGCCTGTCACTGGCATCTTTCAGGAATCAGTCTAAGGCTCTCCACTCCTCCATGATCACCACAGCATCTGCTCAGGATACAGCCTGGTCCAGGGTTATGGAGATCACTAGAAGTCCTCTATGGTTGCCAATTTTAATCAAATGTTAAGTTAATATTCTCAGAACGTTGTTTAAAAGGTTATTAGTACATTTTCACAATATTTTAATCTTATAAAAGGAACACTGAGAGAACATTCTTCAAGTACAAGCTAGGTTCTAAAGACGTTTCAAGAATTTCTAAGAATTTTACAAGAATCTTCCAGACATGTTAATTTAATAACGTTATGTGCTAACATTTACACAACTTTAAAGGAACTATACTGGCTTTTTGTGGATCAAACAGAGATTATTATAATAATCTATTTTATATATATATATATAATTATCGCTTTATTGTATCATTGTTGTGTTAATGAGAAAATAGTTGAAATAAATTGTTCTTTGTTGATATCGTTAAATGTCCAAGCACCTGTTTAATGTATGGTAAAACCTGTTATAGGCTTATCAGTGAATATGTTTCAGTTATAATACACAAGTTGGGTGGCACGCTGGCGCAGTGGGTAGCGCTGTTGCCTCACAGCAAGAAGGCCGCTGGGTCAGTTGCCATTTCTGTGTGGAGTTTGCATGTTCTCCCCGTGTTTGCGTGGATTTCCTCTGGGTGCTCTGGTTTCTATCACAAGTCACAAGTCCAAAGACATGCGCTATAGTTGAATTAGGTAAGCTAAAATTGTCCGTAGTGTATGTGTGTGAATGAGAGTGTATGGGTGATTCTAAAGTTGGGTTGTGGCTGGAAGGGCATCCGCTGCGTAAAACATATGCTGGATAAGGTGGTGGTTCATTCCGCTGTGGCAACCCCTGATTAATAAAGGGACTAAGCCGAATAGAAAATGAATGAATGTACAAAAACAAAAGTTGTATTATTTTATATCATTTAAAAGACTGCATTAACACAAAATGCATTGCCATTATTAGGGTTTTTCACCCACTTTTTATCTAGAGAAAATCAGCAGTGTATACATTCTGCCTAATATCACATTTTCTAATATCACCACAGAACGAAGAAAATATTGCAACAGTATAAGGGAAGCAAAAGTAACCAGACCTGACCAAGGTGACCTATACCGAAACGTACTGTACTGAATCGAACCATATCACTCAGTGGAAACGAGGCATAAAACAGCCTCCTCTCAGTCTGTAGTTCTGCACTGAGTGTAACACAAGATGGTAATTACTGATAGGCTCTCGGACCCCTGGGACAGAAGACACCTCAGGTCTCATTAGATCCCTGTCTTATCCTTCAGCTTCACTTCTCCGACTAATCCTTTCCTCTCTTTACTCACCTCTGCTAAAGCAATTCGATCCTCTCTTCATCTTTTAATCAATATGCTCATTCACACTTTCTGATCACAAAACGTAAGTATAACAAACAAGCGATGGGGATGGATAGCTTATGTTTTTTGCACCACCAAAAGGCACATGCACTGTTAAAACTGCTGTAAAATTGACAGCATTACTGGCATTTTTGGTTGCCAGCAATACTGTAAAGTCACAGTGCACTGTAAATTAACAATTACAATTGTGCTGTAGTTTTACAGCACAATTGTAATTCTCAGTTTACTGTGCACTTGTAATTGTACAGTATTACTGCCAGTTTTTACTGTATTACTGGCAAAATTTACAAGCTCGCTGTAAATTAACAATTACAACTGTTGGTTACCAAACAAGAGGGGTCTGGATGCAGACCTGGTGCAGTGCAATCTGAGCTGCATCCAATGCTTTTTAATGCACTCACCTAACCCCACCCGTCACAGTGACGTCACTGACTACGTTTACATGGACACCAATAATTCGATTTTAATGCGATTAAGACAATACTCTACGATACTCTAAGAGTCTACCATATAAACAGCCATTTTTGATTGATTTAATCAGATTAAGGTCATAATCGAACTAAAGAGAAATCGAATTAAGACATGTGGAGTATGTCGATCTTAGTCGCATTATTGAAGTGCAGTATAGACATGTAAACACCTTAATCGAACTATTTCCATCATGCAGGACTTTAAGCCGCTTTTTGCGACAGGGTAGTCCACACACACACCCAGACACACACGCACGGCTGATTGACACTTTTTGCACCTACTAAGTCAATGCAGACCACAGACGCCTGCATCGTGAAATGCTAAGTTTTTTTTCCTTCCAATCAGCATGCGATATGAACTTCCATTAAAACAAGTCTTCCAGCAGTTCATAGTTGCAACCAATATCTCGTTTGTCACGGTGGGCGTGCATGAAATCTTCGTGAATCACTTCGTGAAAGTGCCAAACTGCAGTTAAAGTCGACAAATTAAAAATGAAACACCCGAAATTACATGAAACTCCGGAGGAAATGCGCATAGCGCGGTGACGCAATGACGTTAATCGAATTATGTGCTGTAACATGTAAAACGGGATCATGAAAGGAACATTCAAAAAGCAACTCATGTAAACACCTTAGTCTTATTATTCTCTTAAATAGATTAAAGCAAATAATTCGATTACTGATGCCCATGTAAACGTAGTCACTCACTCCATTGAGTGCATTGTGTCTGACATTGCATCGCTGAGTGATGCAATCTCAGCTTGCATCATAAAGGCTGCATCCAGATACTATTGCAACAAACATGCATATATCCACACATGGGATGGTTTAGATGGGATACATAAAATAACAACAAACAGATCTATCACCAAGACAAAAAGTACGCTTTACTAACTACAGTATGTGTGCCTGGGCTACTTTGCAGACCGGCTTAACCTTAGTATCCCGTGTGGCTGAGCTATCTTGCTGAATGTGTACTGTGTACTATACAAATGTGTACTGTACTCTCAAACAGTGATAACATTTGCATTTAGAAGATATACAGTTGAAGTCAGAATTATTAGCCATCTTTATTTATTAGCCCCCTCTCTATATTTTTTTTCCGTTTAACGGAAAGAAGATTTTTTTCATCACATTTCTAAACATAATACAGTAGTTTTAATAGCTATATTAAATCTATAATATAACAATAACTATATTTAATAAGTATAGTTTAATAACTAGTAATTATTAATGTACAGCGTGCTTGTAAATTTTACAGTATTAGTGGCAAAATTTACAAGCGCACATTAAATTAACAACTGTTGGTCAGCAAACATGCATATATCCACACATGGGACGTTTCAGATGGGAAAAAAAATAACAACAAACAGATCTATCACCAAGACATAAAGTATGCTTTACTAACTATGTGTGCCCACATAGGGCATAGGGCTCAACCTGTGCAGTGTACATGCCCTTTTGAGTCTGGGATATAAAGTGCCCTTCCAAATTGAATGTAAGTGCCCCTCCTACCCCCGCTCATCAGTTCGCAATCTCAACACCATAGCCCCCCTCCACCCCAGCTCTTCAGTACGCGACCCCCCCCCCCCAGCTATTCAGTACACGATCCCCCCCCACCCCCACCCCCGCTCTTCAGTTCACGATATGGCTATGTGTGCCTGGGCTATCCTGCAGAATGTGTACTGTGTACTCCCGAACAGTAATAGCATTTGCATTTAGATGTACATTTTCAAAACTTTAGGTTTGTCACTTCTCATCAAATCTTCTGACCAATCAAATGACACATCTTGGGAGCACAGTGACAGACATGAAGAAAGCAGATCTCACGTAACGTTTGTGAGAAATATTACAGTAAGAACTTCCCCAATGATTATTTGATGTATTTGTTGTGGAGATAGTTCAAGCCTTTCTGCAACGATGAGTCACACACAATGTCGTTAAAAAGTTCACAGCGGACGCACACGCATCGCGCGGATTTAACTTTGCACTGTTTTTTGCATGCCATGTATAAAATAAACCTGATTTAACGTTCACAAACCGGGATTGAAGCATCTTCTTTTATAATTGTACTGACATGCGGCTGTGGTGATAAAGACGGTAAAATCTCTGTAATTCATTGCAAACATGCACCGTTTTAAAAAGGTTTTAAACTTGTAAAACTCATTCTTGATCACATTTGATGATGATTGATGATCACAGAGAGCTGAACAGATCTTTTATACCCGGTTGCTTCGCGCATGTGTCACGGTTGTGGATCTGTCTGTTTCTCTTGTATGTGTGTGTGTGTGTGTGTGTGTGGATGTGGGTGTGTTTGTTTGGGTGCACCTTCACCGCGTGGATGGGTGTTTACATGTCGTCAGCTGAGCGGTCACGTGCTTTGCTGTTGCTCAGCATCGCTCAGCTGTTAATCAGTGAACAACAGGTGCAGCGCGTTACCGCGCGCCTTTATCTGTTCAGTGTTTGTATCTCGTGTTGTCAGTTCGTTGTGGTACACGTCTGTGTCTGTTCCTGTCAGGTTTCTCCCGCTGAATCCGCTGGTGGTGAGTCATCATAGAGTCTGTTGCTTTTGGACTTGTCAAGCACGGCTTGGTTTCATTGAAGTTGTTACCGCTGTTTGCACTGATGACACTCACAAGAGATTCACTCTGTTTTGCTGCTCTGAAGAACTATTACCGCTGTTAAACGTTGTCGATTTCCTTGCGAGATGCACCATTGCTCTACCCCTTCCCTCGATATCTGGTGAGATATCCATGAGAGACTTCCCTCTGGATCTGTTGCTCTGAAGAACTATTACCGCTGTTAAGCGTTGTCGATTTCCTTGAGAGATGCATCATTGCTCTACCCTATCCCTCAATATCTGGTGAGATCTATAGCAGCTGTTATTTCCTGTTATCCCTGTTAATAAATCAACTTGCATTCACTTGCATTTGGATCTCCTGCGTATTTGTGACACGCATGTTCTGTCTTGTTGATATGATTATACGCGTGACTACGGAGACATGTTAATACGCAGCTGTCAATCAATTTGGTGGGCGGGGAAACCACATTCCTACATCACGTTGCAGTCGGCCTCAAAATGTGAGGGATTTGGATCCTATTTTAATGTCAGGAAATTTTAAAAAGAGACTTATTGTGTTTATATCACCCCAATATGACTGTGGACACACTATACCTACACAGTTCAGTCCAAACAGCGCACAAAAGATGATTTTCATCATAGGTGCCCTTTAAAGTAAAGTCAACTAATCACTTTTTACAGTCCTTATCAGACAGTTATGAAAAATTTGTCAACAGAAACTAGGGGAATGTGTCTGCCTTTTCTACTTGTGATACGATTGACCATAATGAGTCTTAACACCACTTGTAAACATTGCCGAAGAGGTCATTTTGGGGGAATATTTGCTCAGAAGACCAGCGATAAGACTTTATTCAAGGGATGCATGTAATATTTAAGCTATCAATTATTATAACAGTTACATAGTTTCACTATAAAATGGCTTATTTGCTTATTTAAAGTGAGCTGTTTTTTTGGGGACAACTTAATTGTTTTATGTTTAATCCAGGGTAGCACAGGACTAGCACTATCGCCTCACAGCAAGAAGGTCGCTGGTTCGAGTCCCAGCTGGGCCAGTTGGCATTTCTACGTGGAGTTTGCATGTTTTCCCTGTGTTCACGTGGGTTTCCTCTGGGTGCTCCGGTTTCCCCCACAGTCCTAAGGCGTAAGTGAAGGTGAATTGGATTAACTAAATTGGCCGTAGTGAATGAGTGTGTGTTTGAATGTGAGAGTGTATTGGTGTTTCCCAGTACTGGGTTGCGGTTGGCAGGGCATCCGCTGCGTAAAACATATGCTGGAATAGTTGGCGCTTCATTTCGCTGTGGAGACCCCTGACAAATAAGGGAAAGCCGAAGGAAAATGAATGAATGAATGAATGAATGTTCTCCACATGGAAAGAACCTATATGAGGATATATGTGCTTATATGAAACCTATATGCAGTACATATGCACAAATATGATAATACTGTATATATGCTGCATACAATTGAAGTCAGAATTATTAGCCCCCCTTTGAATTTATTTTTCTTTTTTAAATATTTCCCAAATTATGTTTAACAGAGCAAGGAAATTTTCACAGTGTGTCTGATAATATTTTTTCTTCTAGAGAAAGTCTTATTTGTTTTATTTCGGCTAGAATAAAAGAAGTTCTTAATTTTTTTTAAACCATTTTAATGTCAAAATTATTAGCCCCTTTAAGCTATATATTTTTTTCCAGTAGTCTCCAGAACAAACCATTGTTATACAATAACTTGCCTAATTACCCTAACCTCCCTAGTTAACCTAATTAACCTAGTTAAGCCTTTAAATGTCAGTTTAAGCTGTATAGAAGTGTCTTGAAAAATATCTAGTCAAATATATATAATATATATATATTTTTTTTAAGGGTGGGGGTGCCCCAGTAGAGCTTTATGTTTAGCAACACCCCTGGTCAATCCACTTAAATTTGTAAAAACTAATGAGTTAACTTAATTCCTTCATGTTGTCCCAACACAAATCAGTTGTGCGGAACTAAACATTTGTACAGTGTGGATTGACAAAATGATGTCTGATTGAGTCAACACAGCTTTAAAGGAGGCTGTAATACCTTATTTTCAGGTAAGCATGCGCATGGTCACAACAAAGGGACTTAGCTTTTAATGCATTCATAATCATTTTCAACCACTAGGAAGTGGTTGAAATTAGACACCCTTAAAACATTTTAGACCTCATATTTTCACAGATTAACGTCTTTAACTGAGACGTGGCTTCTTCAGAATCAACAATATAGTCCTTCACTTTATTGATGCTTTGGTAAAAGAGTGACAGGGCAAGGCTGATTGATTATTGATCAGCAGTAAGGCTGATAGGAAGATCAATGAGCCCAGCGCTCTGAAGACAAGGTCATCAGGGATAAACAGAAGAGGGGGCTTATGTGTGAATCAGAAGAATCTGATCTCTGTTATCATTCTCACTGCTTGCATCTTGAAAAGCGAAGTCTGATTGTTGTGAATCCCCTGGATTTGAGAGGCTTTGAATGACTTCACCCACATCACGCCGTACCTGCTGCAGGAAAGGACCCAGACCTTCAGCCCAATTCACAGCTCTGACACTCACGCTGAGGAGAAAGCTTGGCATTATGGGTTTGGTTTAAAGGTCAGTAATTTTTTTATTTCCTCATTAAAAAGTTTTATCCGTGAGGGAATTTTTAGAAGTTTTGAAAGACTCCAGTCATTCAGTGAATCTAATCTGCAAATACTGTTTCTGGAAACAAACGCCTTGTGTGCTTTTGATTTGTTTTCCACCATCACAAGTGACACAACTGTTGTAACTCTTTGATGCGCAAGCTATATTCAACCTTTTTTAAATGCACAAAATGTGTTTAAAGCGACCAATATTTATTCTGATATTTCAATAAGGGCTAAACGTTTCTTTGCTGTATCTTTAAAAAGAAATGTGTTGTAAAGGGGTGGTCCACTGCAAGATCATATTTTAAACTTTAGTTGATGTGTAATGCCATCGAAACGCTGCTATCTCCACAGAGCTTGTTCTGTTTCTGCATTTGGGTCTCCAAAGGACACGACACAAAGTGAGAAGTGCTTACAATTTAATTATGTTCCAGAGAATTATAAAACAGATATAGCTAACATTTGACAAAGGATAGCTTCCAGAATCTCTCCCAGTTCAGTGCTGGAGCACTCCAGGAGCAGCTCCAGCAAGCAGAAGCTGTGGATTGTGAGCCACAACCTGAAAGTATTTTTATTTGTTAAAAGTTATCAATGACATGAATAGTGTCTACACTGCAAAAAAGCTTTTCTTAGTTAGATTTTTTTTGGCTTGTTTCTAGTCCAAATATCTAAAAATTCTTAAATCAAGAAGAATTTTCTAGACAAGCAAAACATGTTGTCTTGTTTTAAGAAATAATATGCCAAAATAAAGAGAGTTTTTCCTTAAAACAAGCAAAATAATCTGCCAATGGGGTAAGCAAAATAATCTTATGTCAAAAGGGAAAAACAAGATTATTTTGCTTACCCCATTGGCAGATTATTTTGCCAATGGGGTAAGAAACAGGATTAGTGTAGGGTTTGAGGAGGGAGACGTGAAAGGATGATGAGATGCGGTATTGTGGTGGAAGGTTGAGACGGTAGGTGACAACGGGTCGCATTCCACATCTTTATTCATGCTTTATTCTCCTGTTAACAGCGTCACTGTATATTACAGTAAAAAATAATTCGAGCATCAGAGAAAAAGAAAAAGAAACATCGGTCCCGCACACACGCGGTTCTTGTGTTACATGCGGCTACAGACTGTTCACACACACAACAAAAAAAAGACTCATCTGGAAATCTTTAATATTTGGTCCTTTTTCAAGTAAATTATTATTCAAAGGGTATCAAAGGAAAAATGGAAATGAAATTTTGACCACTGCGTCGCCCTAAATGAAGTCTCACAAACTAATTTCTAGAGGAGCACATGATATGATCAACTACAGCTGATTCTCATTGCTAATCATTAGCTAGCCTATCAGATCATTCTAAAACTACTATAAATACCCTTCCTAAAGCCGCGGTCACACTGGAATTTTCCCTCCATAGACTTCCATTCATATGCACGCGAATGCGTCAGACCGGAAACGCAGGGTCATGTGTCGGAGTTTCGCAGGTTGCTGCGGTGCAAAGTTCAAGCTTGGTGAACTCTGACCTGTGAAATCGCATCACTTGACTGCGTGAGATCAATCTAGGATCAAAACATGACCTCTCTGAACAGAAATTTAAAACATGGAGCAATCGCTCGCTTTTTTAATGTCTAATCATCTTGTTTAATCCCGCCCCTTTTCGCAGCGCCGTACGACAGAATTTCGCAAGCTCAAACTCTAGTGTGACTTCGGCTTAAATTCCATTCATTATCTTCGTTTTTGGAAAACCCTCCCCCCTCCCACTATCCTTCCCTCCTCCTCTTTTATGATCGGGCAACACGGTGGCTCAGTGGATAGCACTGATGCCTCGCAGCAAGAAGGCCACAGGTTTAAATCACAATCGAGCCAGTCGGCACTCCCTGCGTGGAGTTTGCATGTTCTCCCCGTGCCCGCGTGGGTTTTCTCCGGGTCCTCCGGTTTCCTCCCACAGTCTAAAAAACATGCATTGTAATACAGTCATAAGCACCTAAAGTATACAAGCATTACATACCAGAAATTTAACTGAGTTTAAGGGGGCACTCGAGAAACACCTGATCTCGTATCCCTCCTAACGCTCATTGACCAGGCGGGAACCTTGGGCTCATCTATCTCCGAGCTCAGGGTTCTCTCCCGGGACAGCATGCCAAACCTGCTATCTCAGTTGAGCATTATCTAAGTGTGAACTCTTGAAACATGTTTAAATATACTCAATTAAATTACATATGCCACAAAATTATAAAGTAAACTTACTCAAGTTACACCTCTGCATAATGCTGCTTGACTTTTATAAATGAGACACATTCAAGTCAGTCTGGGAAATAGTTACAGAACATTTTGTTTCAAAGGACAAACAACCTTCATATAATACAGACATAAAACGCTTCAAAGGCTCAACCTTCATCAGGAAGAAATTGCGTTTTTGTCTTATTTGAAGTCTCTAATGTAGTCAAATGCACCATGATTGAATTGTTGGCGCATTCTGAAG
This sequence comes from Danio kyathit, assembly GCA_903798195.1. Lineage (NCBI taxonomy): Eukaryota > Metazoa > Chordata > Actinopteri > Cypriniformes > Danionidae > Danio > Danio kyathit. The sequence continues at coordinate 4,442,008 of LR812531.1, read as the reverse complement.
CATAAATACCACAAAAAAAATGAAATATTACTGTCAGAACATTTCTCTCCGCTCTCGATAAGCCACTCTGGCGCAGGCAGCCAGAGGCGATGTGATTGTTCAAAGGCGAAAAAGACGACTCGGAGGTCTCTAGAGAGAAGCATGACACAGTCTGTTTGAAAAGCAGACAAGGTTTAACCGATAGATAGACAAATCATAATGCAATAATCCATTTCAATTGCAGGTCACACAAGATCAAAGTCGGGCCTGTTTCATTCAGCATCTCTTTGAAATATACAACAACACATACGCATAGGGGTCGCCAAGTTTCGGCCCGATCAAAACAAAAAAAACAAACAAAAAAATCCTGTGTGCATGTGCATTTTTCATAAAGCGCCGCACTACTGATGGAAAGGGCTATTAAATAGCACTGGGGAAACATGTTTACCTGCTGTCAGTGGCGCAGTATACATAGATCATTGTCATTTAAATGAGAAGCAACAACAATCAAACAGAAAAGGTAATTACATTTTACCTTTCCGAGAGATGGAATTGATTCAGTTAGCCAGGGAACATCAGAGCGCCTGTTCAAGATTTGATGATGAAGATGGCTTTTAATGCATTCTGACAGCCCAATGAATTGGGAGCCGCGCAATATGGCTGCTGCCTAAGTGGAGACGGAAAACAAAAATAAAAAGGTAAACTCCCTTTAATCGCACCGGAGCTGATGACCTATAAGCAATGACAAAAAAATGGCCCTTCATGCTGACAGAAGAATGCCTGATATGAGCCCTGGAGACGGCATGTACTGTTACAAATGGAGCAATATGCTGGAAATACTGTAGGTATGCTGAAAATAGAGCGGCAGTGTTTAAAAATGTGATCAAAGCTCTCTGCGTGTAGTAGTTGTCTAGATCAGGGCTTCTCTTTTGCATTCGGCGGAGTGACGCAGCTGGGAAATTGTTTATCGTACTAAAGCACGAATACAAACAGCTCAAGTTTAAATGATATACTGAATGTTGAAGAGGAAATGTGACATTTTGGGATGAATTGCGACTGAAAGTGAGCAGCACTGTGCCATGTTCGCTGTGAAGAGCACTAGAAATGAGTGTAGAACATTACTTCTGCGTGAGGGAATTTCACCTGCTTTGCAAAATATTGTGGTTGTATTTCAGATTGCTGATCCTCTAGGATTTTATTATTCATTCATTCATCTTCCTTCGGCTTAGTCCCTTGTTTATCAGGGGTTGCCACAGCGGAATGAACCACTAACTATTCCAGCATATGTTTACACAGCAGATGCTCTTTCAGCCACAACCCAGTACTGGGAAAAGGATTTTAAAATTATTATTATTTATTTTTATGATTACATACATATGGACAAGTACACCTGTCCAACTGCTCATTAATGCAAATTTCTAATCAGCCAATCACATGGCAGCAACTCATGCATTTAGGCATCTAGACAAGGTCAAGACATTTCTGCTGCAGTTCAAAGCGAGCATCAGAATGGGGAAGAACGGTGACTTAAGTGACTTTGAATGTGGCATGTTTGTTGGTGCCAGACAGGCTGGACTGAGTATTTCAGAAACTGCTGATCTACTGGGATTTTCACGCACAACCATCTCTAGGGTTTACAGAGAATGTGGACGTTCTGTGTGCGCAAATACCTTGTTGATGCCAGAGGTCAGAGGAGAATGGACTGGTTCCAGCTGATAGAAAGGCAACAGTAACTCAAATAAGCACACGGTATGTGGAAGAGCATCTCTGAATGCACAACACGTCCAACCTTAAGGCGGCTGGGCTACAGCAGCAGAAGACCACACCGGGTGCCACTCCTGTCAGCTAAGAACAGGAAACCGAGGCTACAATTGGCACAGGCTCACCAAAATAGGACAACAGAATATTGGAAAAATGTTGCCTGGTATGATGAATCTCGATTTCTGCTGCGACTTTCAGATGGTAGGGTCAGAATTTGGCGTCAACAACATGAAGCATGGATTAATCCAGCTGTGTATCAATGGTTCAGGCTGGTGGTGGTGGTGTAATGGTGTGGGGGATATTTTTTTGGCACACTTTGAGCCTATTTGTGCCAATTAAGCATCAGGTCAATGCCACAGCCTACCTGAGTATTGTTACTGACCATGAACACAGTGTGTACCTATCTTCTGATGGCTACTCCCAGCAGGATATCCATGTCATAAATCATCTCAGACTGGTTTCTTGAACATGACAATGAGTTCACTGTACTCAAATGGCCTCCACAGTCACCAGAGCCCAATCCAACAGAGCACCTTCCGACAAATCTGCAGCAACTGCGTGATGCTATCATGTCAATATGGACCAAAATCTCTGGGGAATATTTCCTGTACCTTGTTTAATCTATGCCACAAAGGATTAAAGCAGTTCTGAAGGCAAAAGAGGGTCCAACCCGGTACTAGTAAGGTGTACCTAATAAAGTGGCCGGTGAGTGTATATTTATATATACATGCATACTGTACATCACAGCGCCAACATTGGTCCAGTAGTTGAGATTGATAGCTGCTCTTCTAGCCAATCAGATGAAGTAAGAGTTGACGACCAGTCCAAAGCATTCCCTGTTAGCTTTGATTGTGATCTGTGACTTTGATATCATACAGTGAAAGCAGACAGCGGCTGTATGAATACAAAATATTTGTGTTCACAAATACGCTTTCAAAAACTACCCCTGGAAGTGGAGCAATTCATACTCCATCAACACCTGTATTTAGTTTTGTCATTTTATGAACAGACTGAAAATGTTACTTAAAGTTCGCTTGAAATCACTTTGTTTTGCTAGCTCACTGTTGTAAATGAGACCCCTGCTCTCTCCCTCTCGCACCACCAGAGGAAGCCTGCCCGAATTCTAGTCGGGTTCCATTTGGACTCAAACTCCCAGAATCCCTCATACCTGGAACTGATTATGGGTCCAGCTGAATCCTATTCCCAGCCCTATTTATACTCCCCACAGAACTTGGGGACATCTACTAAGACTGCTATACTATGAGTAATCATCATTACACTCACATTGTTATTCTTAAAGTGAATAAATAATTCATGCAAGTTAATTCACTGTAAAAAAAAAAAAATGTTTGTTTTGGCCATCTTCAATGAAAGTCAATAGAATGTTGATGTCAACCTGAGGCTTCCATAGCAACTGCATATTAATACCCTTCTTACCGTTAGTTTGCTATGAGGGAATAGAGCTAGCCGGCAGCTAGCTCTCTGCAACTCTCACATGGCTGCCCACTGAAGCTAAGCAGGGCTGTGTCCGGTTAGTACCTGGATGGGAGACCAGATGGGAAAGCTGGGTTGCTGCCGGAAGTGGTGTTAGTAAGGCCAGCAGGGGTGCTCAACCTGCGGTCTGTGTGGGTCCTAAAGCCCCAGTATAGTGAAGGGGACTCTTTACTGCTCAGTGAGCACCGTCCTTCGGATGAGATGTTAAATTGAGGTCCTTAAAAATCCCATGGCACTTCTCATAAAGAGCAGAGGTAACCTCGGTATCCTGGCCAAATCCCCTTGATCTTCCCTTACCCATTATGGCCTCCTAATCCACTAAATTGGCTCTATCACTGTCACCAATAGCTGATGTGTGGTGAGCGCACTGGTGCCATTGTCCTGTGGCTGCCGTTGCATCATCCAAGTGGATGCTGCACTTTGGTGGTGGTGTGGTGAGACCCCTGTCATGATTGTGAAGTGCTTTGGGTGTGCACAATAAATGCGCTATATAAATACACATTACATTACCTGACTCTCTGTGGTCGTTAAAAATCCCAGGACGTCCTTTGAAAAGAGTAGGGGTTTAACCCCGGCATCCTGGCCAAATTTGGCATCAGTCCATCATAGCCTCCTAACCGTCCCCATATAATAATTGGCTTCATCACTCTGTCTCCTCTCCAATCAGCTGGTGTGGGGTGTGGGGTCTGGTGCAATATGGCTGCCGTCACGTCATCCAGCCCATACCTGTAAATAAGACCAAAAAAATATTGGCTGTAGTGCCAGATATCCTTAGTTCCATTGAATGCATGACATTTGTAGCATTTTCTTATTTCCTAAATTTTGATAAGCTTTTGCTTATTTCGCTGGCCTAGTCTACAGTTTGTTATGTATATTGTATTTTTCTGCAGCCAATTTTGTCATCACTTAGAGTCATACTCACATAAAGCACAATATGAAGTGATGTAATTGGGATCATTCTCCATAGGGGGTTTACGAAAGACTGTTATTGTATCATTCGAAGGACATTTTTGTGTTTCAGCCGGTTGTGCAGAGGACTTCCAAATGAGGCCAGTGCTAAACTCAGCAAGCCAACCGCACATTGGCATCCGCCTCACGTCCAATGAAGGGACATTCAGTCTGGGCCAAACGGCAAAGGCTCAGAGTTTGGATGTTGGCCTTTCTTTCTTTGGTCTTTCTTTTCATGCAGCCATCCATCCATCCGTCCCCTTTTTTTCAGACTGCCTCAAACCCAGATGTGCTTTATGTTCAGGCCAAAGTCTCAGGGTTCATCCTGCACAGAGAGAGCACTGGGGTGTGATGGGTCCTTTTACAAGATCTTAGTTCCTTCTAACCAAATCAAAGAAAATAACATGGGCGTAAGATAAGCTTCGAATGATTACAAGTTAAGCCCTGTTTAGCATAATCTTCTGGTAACATGCTAAAGAGAATAAAACCTGTAAACTGAGCTTCACCTTACTGAGGAGTGCTGATATTATGACTGATTTTTTTTTCTTCCCCTCATTATACAAATGACCACTAAAGAAATGAACAGAACTTTATTCACAGCCTAATGAAAGATGGTTTATTTCGGGAACTGACACAGGTTGAGATCATATGTCTGGATCTACGGTATTTATGAACACTTTCACTCATAGAATAAATTAATCATGGCTGACTTTGAATAAGGCATTTGTACAATGTCATCACTAAAGGAAATTTGCTCTTGCATGATGCTGCGTTTATCCATCCCACGACAATGGAACCAATATGGTGCTATTGGTCCAAGGTTAATTATTTGTACACTGGCAAATGGTGAGAAAATTGAGCAGCTGTAAGTATGACCTTTTGTACTGGTCATGAAATTGTCTATTATATATGTTCATTCATTCATTCATTTATTCATTTTCCTTCAGCTTAGTCTCTATTTCAGAGGTCCCCACAGCACAATGAACCACCAACTAATCCAGGATATGTTTTTCGCAGTGGATACCCTTCCAGCCACAACCCAGTATTGGGAAACACCCATACATACTTATTCCCACACACACACTCATACACTACATACAATTTAGTTTATTCAATTCACCTATAGCGCATGTCTTTGGACTGTGGGGGAAATCGAAGCACCCAAAGGAAACCCACACCTACAGGGGGAGAACATGTAAACTCTGCACAGAAATGCCAACTGGTCTGGATGGGACTCAAACCAGTGACCTTCTTGCTGTGAGGCAACAGTGCTAACCACTGAGCTCCCATGCCGCCCTATCCAGGATTAATCTATATCTTAATCTATCATGATAAAGATAACTAAGGTAAGAAAATCAGATTACTTATAGTGTGTTTGGATTCATCTGATTGGTAAATCGTGTGATAGCTAATAAGGGACCAGCCGTGGTCAATCATAAGCATGTGATCCTCTCGAAATTAGTTTATAAATAAACTTCACTTATACTCAACGCAATACTTCGCTTGGGAATGAATATGACATCATCACAGTGTTGGCAGAAGTTCTCTCTGGGCGGGAGCACAACTTTTTTTTGTAACTTTGCACATATGCGAAGATGAACGATTTGGAGGCATGTACCGGTCTGTTGTGGTAAAGAAGGAGCTGAGCCGAAAGGCAAAGCTTTAGATTTACCGGTCAATCTACGTTCCTACTCTCACCTATGGTCATGAGCTTGGGGTCATGACCAAAAAGACAGGATCTTGGATACAAACGGCCGAAATGAGTTTCCTTCGCAGGGTGGCGCACACTTATGGATAGGGTGAGGAGCTCTGACACCCGGGAGGAGCTCAGAGTAGAGACGCTGCTCCTCCACATCGAGAGAAGTCAGCTGAGGTGGCTCGGGCATCTATTTCGGATGCCTCCTGGACACCTACCTAGGGAGGTGTTCCAGTCATGTCACACTGGGAGGAGACATCGGGGAAGACCCAGGACATGCTGGAGGGACTATGGCCCAATCCCAATTCTATTTTCGTACCCATACCCCTTCAAAATTTACCCCTAAGAAATGGGACAGCACTACAACACCTGCACACGTCATCATATGTCATCACGATCTCTTGCTTCATATGAGATCAGACGATCGCGACTGCTGTAGTTACTCCAGTTGTTCTTTTTTTTGGTATTTATCTTCAGGAAATCACTGAAGGCATATATTATGTTATCATAATAATCTAATGTAGCAATAAGATCGTAAATTTACAGTGTATTTACAGCGTGGCCATATTCATCCATGTAAACAAAAATAATAATGACAAAAAAAATACTCATTTGTGGATCTCCTTACTTCCGGGTGCAGCTGTGGCTGGTGTATTTTGGGAAATTTTCTTTCCCCTTTGGTTTCGAGTGTAGTCCTGAAAAATCTTTATTCGAAGGGGTATCTACCCCTTGCCCTTAGCCCTACACCTTCAAGCTAAAGAGAATTGGGACACCCCTACCCCTTCACAGGAATGCAAAAAATGAGGGGTACGGAGAAGGGCTAAGGGGTAGAATTGGGATTGGGCCTATGTCTCTCGGCTGGCCTGGGAACGCCTCTTAATCCCCCTGGAGGAGCTGGAGGAAGTGTCTGGGGAGAGGAAGGTCTGGGGTTCTCTCCTAAAACTGCTGCCCTCACGACCCGGCCCTGGAAATGCGGTAGAAAATGAATGAATGTATAAAATGTGAGCAGCACGGGGGTTCAGTGGTTAGCACTGTTGCCTCACAGCAAGAAGGTCGCTTGTTCGAGTCCCGACTGGGCCATTTCTGTGTGGTGTTTGCAAGATCTTCTTGTGTTGGCGCGGGTTTTCTCCGGGTGCTCCGGTTTCCCCCACGGTACAAAGACATGCACTATAGGTGAATTGAATGAACTCAATTGGCCGTAGTGTGAAGCGCTGACGCGCATCTCTTAAAAAATGTAACTACACGTCGCAACGACATGTAGCGCAAGCTCTGTGATTGGTCGGCTTGATAGCTGTGACCAGTGTGGGTGGGACCGAGAGCCGCGTGAACCCATTGGAGCGAGTGTTTACAAGTGTCGAGCTCTAAATGGAAACTGTTGTTTTGTGTTTACCTTATGATTAAAGTTGCTGCCCATCTGCCTGTTCCTGCCTCTGAATGAGTGAGTTTTAGCCACTTGTACATTAAGGTAGTGTTCAGAAAAAAACAAAACACCCATGAAGAAACTCGACACAGAGGAAAATAAAAACCTGCTGCCAGCTAGCATTTCGGAAGTGTTATTGCAGAGCAACACAAACAGCACGCAGAAGTATAAATGCAGGACTACGCGCAAGGCAGATGCCGTGGGTCACACCAATCTCTCGACGCAATAATATAAAACAGCCTTAAGCCGAAGGAAAATGAATGAATGTATAAAATGTTTTGCATTAAGTACGTAGTTAGATTGGATATATAAAATGTAGCCTAAATTACTCATGACCCCAACTGTAGGCTTTTAAAAGCCAACATTTTCACAAGTGTCCAATATTATCCACAACTTATTCTTTTATATGGCGTTAACTTCATTCATTTCAAGAGTTCACACTTAGCTGATGATTTATTTAAAGCTTGTTTGTCATGCTGTCCCAGGAGAGAGAGCCCTGAGCTCATAAGATCCTCGAGCCCGGGGCTCCCTCCCGTTGCAAGGCGAGAGGCGAGATTGAGCTCAGGTAGATCTTGAGAACTCCCCTGTCGTAGTGATTGAAGAGCAGATAGTAGTTCTCTTTAACGAGATAGGTACTAGGTAGGGAGCAAGTCTATAGTGTTGATTAGTCAATAACTTAGGTTGCATGTTTTTAATCGGTGGGTGGAAACCGGAGAACCCGGGGGAAACCCACGTGAGCATGGGGAGAACATGCAAATGCCCGCTGGTTTGGTAAAGCCTAAAACCATTGACATTCTTGCTGTGAGGCAACAGCGCTAAGCACTGGGCCACTGTGTCACCCATCTAGGAAAGAGGAGGAGTAGGGGTGGAAGGGCGGATTCTTCTAATCGAAGATAGCGGTGATACGTAACCCAGGGTATTTGTAGTAGCTTAGGGATCATCTGATTGGTGCATAGTGAATTGGATAATGTGGGTCCAGCCGCTAGCAATCATAAGCACGTGATCCTCTCGAAATTAGTTTATGAATAAACTTCACTTAGTAACTCCACTCGCTGACCTCTTCTTCATCCGTGTTTCGTCATGACAGTTACTTCAAGTTGTTACAAATAACAGTACAAAGGAGCGAGTGTGTCAAGTATGAAAGCCTTCACAACGCTCTTTTGAGCATGTGCAGTCAGCGGAGGCTCGCACTGTGGACTCAGGTGAAAGCATAAATCAGTCTTAACCCTGAAAACCACAAGTTCATGGAGAAAACCCACAAAAAAATATGTGTATTCTTCAAAAACACACACACACACACAAGCTGCCAGCTCCTGTAGGCCGGTCACATCACTCAATATCTCTCTCTCTTACTCCACTTTTCTTCCAACACACCATCTCCCAATCTCTCTCTCCAGCCTCTGGGCTCAGCTGATTCCATACAGTCTGCGCTGATAGCATCTCCTGTGCGTGTTTTGACTGGCTGCGTGTGTTGTCTCCCTCTATTCTCTTCTTATCTCTGATGGCTTTTCGGCGCAGGGTGGCGAGGCCTGTGGAGACACAGAGAGCTGTCGCAGCACTGTCATTTACAGACGCATCTTAGACCTGCTGCAATCTTGCCACGTGCTGACGGCAGGCCATCAGCAGAATCTACATTAGCTGATGGAAAGGAGAATAGAGAGAGCGCTGGAGAGGCCGGCGGAATAAAAGAAGACAGAGATCGGTGGGACCTCTGAAAGAAAAGCTAGTATTTTGGATGCGGATGGAATGGAAAGCTTTTTAGGTACGACAGGCTTTCACTCAGACTTATCAAGTCATCACGAAAAGGCTTTAATCTGCTCTGTATCTTACGTGAATGCTTAAAGATTTGCTTCAGTGATGCTTTTTAGTGGTCGAATAGTACTAACTTTCCTCATTTCTAACATGAGGCCATTGGACGTCAATTTTTTTCATTCTTTCAAGTTGCCTTACTGGCATGGCATTGGTGTACAGTATATACAGTGGGTACGGAAACTATTCAGACCCCCTTACATTTTTCACTCTTTGTTATTCATTTATTCATTCATTTTCTATTCGGCTTAGTCCCTTTATTAATCTGGGGTCACCACAGCGGAATGAACCGCCAACTTATCCAGCACATGTTTTACGCAGCGGATCCCCTTCCAGCTGTAACCCATCTCTGCGAAACTCATTGCAGCTATTTCCAAGTTATCAGTTCAGTACTGTCAGGTTGGATGTAAATGCTGTTGGACAGCCATTTTTAGGTCTCTCCAGAGATGCTCAATTGGGTTTCAGACAGGGCTCTGGCTGGGCCATTTAAAAACCATCATGGAGTTGTTGTAAAGTCACTCCTTTGTTATTTTAGCTGTGTGCTTATAGGGTCTTGTCTTGTTGGAAGGTAAACCTTCGGCCCACTCAGAGGTCCTGAGCACTCTGGAGAAGGTTTTCATCCAGGATATCCCTGTACTTGGCCACATTAATCCCTCGATTGCAACATCTGTCTCTGCAGCTGAAAAACACCCCCACAGCATGCTGCCACCACCATGCTTTACTGTTAGGACTGCATCGGACAGGTGATGAGCAGTGCCTGGTTTTCTCCACACATACCACTTAGAATTAAGTTCTATCTTGGTCTCATCAGACCAGAGTATCTTATTTCTCACCACCTTGGAGTCCTTCAGGGGGTACTTTCATGTGTCTTGCATTGAGGAAAGGCTTTCGTTGGGCCACTCTGCACTAAAGCCCCAACTAGTGGAGGGCTGCAGTGATGGTTGACTTTCTACAGCTTTCCCATCTCCTGACTGCATCTCTGGAGCTCAGCCACAGTGATTTTTGGGTTCTTCTGTACCTCTCTCAACAAGGTTCTTCTCCTCAGATAGCTCAGTTTGGCTGAATGGCCAGCTCTAGGAAGGATTCTGGTCATCCCAAATGTCTTTCATTTAAAGATTATGGAGGCCACTGTGCTCTTAGGAACCTTAAATGCAGCAGAAATTTTTTGTACCTTTGCCCAGATCTATGCCTTGCCACATTTTTGAGTGTAAGAGCAAAGAGTCTGAATGCTTAGGACCATGTGATGTTTCAATTTTCTTTTTTAATAAATCTGCAAAAATGTCAACAATTCTGTGTTTTTCTGTCAATATGGGGTGCTGTGTGTACATTAATGAGGAAAAACATGAACTTAAATGATTTTAGCAAATGGATAATATAACTGCAATATAACAAAGAGTGAACAATTTAAGGGCTCTGAATACTTTCTGTACCCACTGTATAAATATATATATATAGTTGAAGCCCTGAATTATTAGTCTGTGTATTTTTTCCCCAATTTCTGTTTAACGGAGAGAAGATTTTTTCAACACATTTCTAAACATAATAGTTTTGTAATGTAATGTAATGTGTATTTATATAGCGCATTTATTGTGTATGGCCATACACCCAAAGCGCTTCACAATCATGAGGGGAGTCTCTCCACACCACCACCAGTGTGCAGCATCCACTTGGATGATGCGACGGCAGCCACAGGACAACGGCACCAGTGCGCTCACCACACACCAGCTATTGGTGGAGTGAAGAGACAGTGATAGAGCCAATTCAGTAGATGGGGATTATTAGGAGGACATGATGGGTAAGTGCCGATTGAGGGACTTTGGCCAGGACACCGGGGTTACACCCCTACTCTTTACGAGAAGTGCCATGGGATTTTTAATGACCACAGAGAGTCAGGACCTCGGTTTAACGTCTCATCCGAAAGACGGCGCCCACTGACAGTGTAGTGTCCCCTTCACTTTTACTGGGGCATTAGGACTCACACAGACCACAGGTTGAGCGCCCCCTGCTGGCCTCTCTAACACCACTTCCAACAGCAACCTAGTTTTCCCATGTGGTCTCCCATCCAGGTACTAACCAGGCTCAGCTCTGCTTAGCTTCAGTGAGTAACCGGTCTTGGGCTGCAGGGTGATATGGCTGTGGCGTTTTAATAACTCATTTCTAATAACTGATTTATTTTACTAGATATTTTTCAAGACACTTCTATACAGCTTAAAGTGACATTTAAAGGCTTAACTAGGTTAATTAGATTAACTAGGCAGGTTAGGGGAATTAGGCAAGTTCAAGAGTTCACACTTAGCTGATGATCAATAAAGCATAATTGGCATGCTGTCCCGGGAGAGAGCCCTGAGCTCATAATATCCTCGAGCCCGGGGCTCCCTCCTGTTAGAAGGGCGAGAGGGGAGTTCGAGCTCAGGAAGGTCTCGAGAACTCCCCTCCATGTCGCCGTGTGAGAAGTGTAAACTAAGATTGTCTTAGGTAATAGTTTGGTTTAGTCGATTGGCTATGGTGTATGTTTTTGGACGGTGGGAGAAAACCGGGGAACCCGGGGGAAACTCACGCGAACACGGGGAGACATGCAAACTCCGCACAGAAACGTCAACCGGCATTTTAGTCAAAATAAAACAAATAGAACTTTCTCCAGAAGAAAAAATATTATCAGACATGCTGTGAAACTTTTCTTGCTCTGTTAAAGAAAATTAAAAAAAATTCAAAAGTTGGCTAATAATTCTGACTTCAATTGTGTGTGTGTATATATATATATATATATATTAAGTTTCATCACAAATCTGAGGAAAATATGTATATATAAATATACTAGTGCTTATAAATAAACTAGTGCTGTCAAACGGTTAATCGTGATTAATCACATCCAAAATAAAAGTTCATATTTACAAAATATATGTGTGCGTGCTGTGTATAAAATATTAGTATTTTTGTAATACATTCATTCATTCATTTTCCTTCAGCTTAGTCTCTATTTCAGAGGTCGCCAAAGCGGATTGAACGGCCAGCTATTCCAGCATATGTTTTACGCAGCGGATGCCCTTCCAGCCGCAACCCAGTACTGGCAAACACCCATACACACTCATTCACACACATACACTATGCCCAATGTAGTTTATCCAGTTCACTTATAGCGCATGTGTTTGGACTGTGGGGGAAACCGGAGCACCCGGAGGAAACCCACGCCAACATGGGGAGAACATATAGAAATGCCAACTGGCCTATCCGGGACTCGAACCAGTGACCTTTTTGCCACCGTGCCGCCCCTCAGTATGAGGTATTTTTCTTTTTGTAACACATACATTATTTCTACTGATGCCATGACTGTATAAAAGATATGGTTTATCTGACCATGAGTCCCTTATAATCTAAAACTGCCTGATATTTGTATCCAATGGCTGTAAACTTGTTTGATTTGGACCTTTGACACATCAGTCATTCATTTTACGAAAACCTCATACTAAGGTTTCTCACACAACACAGAATAAAGGATGATTTTTTTTTTCTAAGTGAACTATTCCTTCAGTTTGTACACGTCGCCATCTTTCTCTTTGAAGCAGGCAGCACGCGACACACCTCATCATCTGCACGCATCACCACTGCTGAAAAACGTCGGCAGAAGTGTGATCCCATCGCCAGCATCTCTCACAGGGAGACAGCAGGGTTTGGGAATGCAGAACGGCACGCTTCACTGGATGTGATAACGCAAAAAACACTCAGGGTGGAGAATGCAAACACTGATTCCTGGAGAGGCTTTGAATGTGGTCCTGACATCAGTAGAAGGAGAGCTTTATCATGGCATTTATAATATTTGAATATGAGCTTTGCTTATGTCATTGTTGTTAATCATGATGTTTACTTTAGTTATAGAATTTATTTTGGCCTGATCATAATAGGATTCATATTCAAGTATTGATCATTAATGAAATCTATTAGGAAATGTTCTTTATATAAAAGAAAAAATAACCCAATAATTGTTATATACACTCACCGTCCACTTTATCTGGTACCGGGTTGGACCCCCTTTTGCCTTCAGAACTGCCTTAATCCTTCGTGGCATAGATTCAACAAGGTACTGGAAACATTCCTTAGAGATTTTGCTCCATATTGACATGATAGCATCACGCAGTTGCTGCAGATTTGTTGGCTGCACATCCATGATCTGGTGTTCCACCACATCCCAAAGGTGCTCTATTGGATTGAGTTCTGGTGACTGTGGAAGCCATTTGAGTACAGTGAACTCATTGTCATGTTCTGAAATGATTGGCGCTTTATGACATGGCACGTTATCCTGCTGGAAGTAGCCATCAGAAGATGGGTACACTGTGGTCATAAAGAGATGGACATGGTCAGCGGCAATATTCAGGTAGGCTGTGGCGTTGATACGATGTTCAATTGGTACTATTAAGCCCAAAGTGTGCCAAGAAAATATCCCTCACAGCATTTCAGCACCACCACCAGCCTGAACCATTGATACAAGGCAGGACAGATCCATGCTTTCATGTTGTTGACGCTAAATTCTGACCCTAACATCCGAATGTCGCAGCAGAAATTGAGACTCATCAGAACAGGCAACATTTTTCCAATCTTCTATTGTCCAATTTTGGTGAGCCTGTGTCAATTGTAGCCTCAAAGCTATTGCTGGAGAACTACAATATCAGTGCGAATCTTGTCATGTAGTTGTTGTTAGGACACGCGGTCACAATGTAACCTGCTCACCTAATGTTTACGTTGATAATATTTATATTATTTGCTAATTAATAACCACCTCATGTGAAACTCTAAATCTGCATCTCGTTTCAGAGTCTGCTACTGTCCACCGGAGGTCACATTTCGGTCACAGACACACACTTTGAGAGCCTTCCTGACTGATTAAATCAAATATGCTGTTTTCCACCAAGGCAACCCGAGGTGCTGAAATATAATTGGCTAAACTGGCAGTGGGCGGGTTATAATGACTAAAACAAAGACAGACGTTTCGGCACGTAACTCACATTTTCAAAGCAGAAAATCTGACTTCAGCATTGTTTTTCAGATAAACAAGAATGTTGACTTCAGAATCAGAATCAGAAAGAGCTTTATTGCCAGGTATGTTCACACATACGAGGAATTTGTTTTCGTGACAGAGCTTCTACAGCGCAACAGAATTACAGAGACAAGACTAAAAAAACAGATAATAAATATATTTTAAAAATTATGTTTTTGGATGTTAAGTATGTAAAAAGTATGACTTAGCATGTTTCTTAAATATCTGCAAACATATTGTGCTATTTTTATGCTTTAGAAAAGTCAAAAACTTACATACAGCACCTTTACATCTTATGCCGTTGTGTGCCTGCTGGTTACTAACACTCAGGGCTTGACATTAACTTTTTTGATCACCAGCCACTGTGGCTAGTAGTTTTCCAACATTACTAGCCACTCGCCATTTTCACTAGCCACAATTTTATTGTTGGGAAAATATATTTTATACACATAAATATGACTTTAACATGCTAAAATTACTTGATTTAGATGTTGCATTATCTCCACATGCCTCACTCATTTCACTTTTTGTGTGTCGTGTATGAGCTTGCTAAATGTTCATGAGCAAATGGGTCATAGTTTCATAGTATTACAATTAGTTTTTATTTCACATCATTTTCAGAGCTCAAAATGAAAGATTTACCAAATTTATCTCTGACCACACCAAACATAAACAATTAATTATTTCTTAGCCACAAATTTTAAATGTGTCAAAACAAGCAAAATATAGCTGTTTACTATACTTTTTATTTAACAAAACATGTGCACAGTAATCTGTCCTGGCTAAAGGCCCCAGATCACCAGTTAAACTACACATAAATGGGGAGTAATCTCCCATTAAAGCAATGTTTTTGTAAAAAATGATAATTAAACCACATTGTGCAAAAGAAAGCAGGTAATAAACATACCGTGTGATAATGAAAGGATTATAACGCACACGGTTAACGTTAGACCCATAAAAAAATCTGTTCAAATAATGGTGAAAGCGAAAGAAACCGGTGCTGCTTATTAAAAAAAAAATCTGGAGCTCTTGAAAGCAGCAAGACTGAGGGTGCATGTTTATCACTTTTTGTCTAGTCTATTTGAAAGAGAACCGATCACATCAGCTGTGTTTCTTCACGCAAGGAAACGAGAGCGCGCACGCGTTTTAAACAGTTGCGCGCATCACCTCAGTTGTTAGCGTGAGTGATCATCCTTTCATTCCGTATTCATCTGCTTTTTTATTGCTCATGCAAAGCAATTATTTTTGTCAGTCGTGTTGCTTCTCAATTCTAAGATCGCCTTTGCATGCATATTGGACCATCCTTATTGTCAAACCCTGCTTTTATGAATTATTATCCGGGAAAATTATTTTCAACCAGCCAAAGTGGCTAGTGGGAGTGTCTGTCTTACCCGCCACCACTGAAATCTAACCACATTTGGCGGGTTGCCGGGTGTTAATGTAGATCCCAGCTAACACTATATATTTTTTTCCAGACAAATATCCTGTTTCTCTTGACAATACATCACATTACAAGTGATAACATAAGATATTTATCTATTAAAGGCAAAAACTATTTGTTTTATAGATTATTAAGCCTGTAAATTGAAAAAGTGACCTGTCAGTTCCCAAAGGCAGCCTCCAATCCATGAAATCTCTTCATATAAGAGAGAGACCTTTGTATGATGGCTGTGTTACACTTGAGTGAATAGACAGAAAAGAACGGGGAAAAAATGAATTGCCAAAGTGACACGAAGGACCCACTGTCTTCATCCCTGACCTTCAGGTTTACCGTCTTGTGCCCCTTCATAGAAATTTCATAGACATTAGTGTAGAGAAGCGAAACCGCAAGGATTATTTTCAGTGGCTGATGGCCACCAACGCAACGCTGCCTATTATAACTTCACTCCTCTATTTTTAATGCAACACAACAAATGATGTCTGCTGAACTACTGCTGCTACAGCCACATAATGTTCTTACATTATAACACTCATTTCCAATGTGCGATGCATCAAAAACTATAATGTACGAATAAGGGTAAGGGTAAGGATACCTAAAACGAGAGAGAGAGAGAGAAATGACACGTGAAAGGGCTAAGTATTTCCCCTGTGCTTTGTTGTACTCTCTAAGGTCTCTGTTGGTTATTTTTGAGAGCGTTATGTGATATATTTGATCAGGCTGAGCTCTACAGGGGCCCGGGAAGATCTGACACACAATCATGAGCTCGGCCACACCTAGACGTGGAAATGCCAAGCTTTTTTATTGTTTTTTTAAAGAATATTCTTAATCCATTAAGTTTATTTTTTCTCTCTCTTATTCACACACACACACACACACACACTCTTATACACTATGGGCAATTCACCTGTTTTTGAACTGAGCTACCATAGTAACTAAGTGCCTTAGAGTGATACACAAGGCATGCAACAGTCATAGGTGTCTGAGGTTTGGCAAAACAGTTGTGTGTAACAGTTATGGTGGAAATTACACAAAATAAAAGATAGACCTTCACCTGACAAAAGTCCTGTCATCGATCGCAGTTGCAAAAGCAACAAATAACTTGACTTCTAATTGATCATGTGGAAAAGTTGCAGAAAGTGGATTTTTCCGAGGATTCATCTGTTAAACTGCATCCCAATCATCACAAATACTGCAGAAGACCTTCAGCAGGATAGCGCTCCTTCTGCCTCCACATCAAAGTTCCTGAAAGCAAAGAAGGTCAAGGTGCTCCAGGATTGGCCAGCCCAGTCACCAGACATGAACATTATTGAGCAGGGGTGTCCAAACTCGGTCCTGGAGGGCCGGTGTCCTGTATAGTTTAGCTCCAACTTCCTTCAACACACCTCCTTGGAAGTTTCTAGTACACCTAGAAAGAGCTTGATTAGCTGGTTCAGGTGTGTTTAATTGGGGTTGGAATTAAAATATGCAGGACACCGGCCCTCCGGGACCGAGTTTGGACACACCTGTTTTAGAGCTTGACAGGAACTTTATCAGTGCACAGTTCATGGAGCAGTTTCTTCCTCCATTTTACAAGTGTAAGTGCGATTAAAATGGTTGCCTTCTTGTTTTCTCTAACTTGTAATATATGTGTTTAATCAACACAGGCTCATTCTGAAAAAGTAGTCCCGTGGATGTTTCTGGAGACCGCAAATTATGTAGCAGGAGGTACGCATGGCTGCATTTATTTTTTTAAACAAACGCTACGGGGCGGTATGACGCCGTTCCTTTTGGCGCTTACCAGCTGACCGCTTACCTCCTTGTGGAGGCCTTTCTCGCCTCAACCAGTTTGTCCCGTTAGCTCGTCATGTATGTCGGTGGACTTGAGACGCAGAGAGGAGTTGACCATGACGACGACGACCGAGTTCGAGTCCGGGGAAGAGCGGTTCCAGAAATCAGGTAAGACAAAAACAGAATCCCAAAAAAATAATGAATGAGTGAACAACAGGGTGAGAATGTGGTAAAATCCGAAAACGTGGTAAAAATCAGACGAGGGCTTTTCTTTTTCTGGATGGCTTTTGTAAACAGTTGGTTGGGTTTAGGGAAGTATGTGGGTGGGCGGGTCAATCGGTAAAATTGGTTGGGTTTAGGGAAGGAGGAGGGTGGGTCAGTTGATTGGCCGGTCACCCAGTCAGTCATTCAGTCAGACAGACAGACGGTAGGTCGACAGCGACCTCTGGTGGGTTTACGCGAGAACAGTGCGGGCGCGAACGGCACTCGTGAGAGACATTTGATATAGGAAAAGCACACACAGCTGCCTCTCGCGGATACGCGAAAACAAAAACTGCAAAAATACGTACCTCCTGGAACGGTCTCTAGAAACGTCCACGGGACTACGCTTTCAGAAGGAGCCTGGGTTGTATTTAATTGTGTTTTGTTACTTGTAATTGCTCCATGTGGCTTGTACTGAATCTGGTTAACTCTTTATATTCACATATCGAGTCTAAAACCACATTGAGAATGCTACGCGTGCCGCATTCTTTATAGATTTAAATGCGTTTGTGAGCTCGCGATCCTCTGCAGTTTGACACTGCTAAGGCTGTCAGCTGTTCGTACACACATGCAGTGAACAAGTTTCAAAATAGTTCTGCTTTTGCAGGCTGTGGCTGCGTCCGAAACCGCATAGCTCCCCGTCTAGCTCCGCCTTTTGGTACCCTTTCTCGTCTTTGGTACCCTTTCGAAAGGGTGCCGAAAAAGTGGTAGGGTTCGATTCGATACACCTTTTGACAGTGGAAACGGCCATAAAAGCATACCGAACCGAACCGTACCGTACCACTCAGTGGAAACAGGCCACTACAGTACTTATTTTGGATGTCTCCCTTATCTGACCCATTAACTTCAGGTTCTAGAGTCTCTTCTTATGTTCTGATGAGTTGACTCAGGTGTGTTTGATTAGGGAGAGGCTGAAAATGTGCACTGTTGCTGTGCCTTCAGGAACAGGGTTGGGAAATGCTGATATACTGAACAGTGTGCAGGATATCAGTATTCCTAACAAAGCACAACCTTAGCTTGATCAAAACATATGCACTCAAATAGAGTTTGTGTTGCTCTCCGTCTGTCACCTGTCTCACACACCATTTTCTGACTCTATTCAGAGGGATCTTCTATTGTATGAAAGTCGCACTCCACTCGGAAACATGCAATTGGACTGGATCTCGTTTGATGTCCTGTCTGTTATTGAATTGCTGACCCCGTGGAAGTGAAGGTGCCAGCTTCCGAAGGAAAGAAGCGGGCTGCTGTGTTTATTCAGATGAGGAGGCAGCTGTAATGAAAACTGTCCGCCGAGGATTGAAATAATTTGCAAGTGCTGAAAGGGTTTGACCTTCAAGCTTTCTCCTCCTGCACCAGACGTGATTTACGAAGGAGGAGTCTGCCCACCGCACTGTGTTAACGCATCTTCTGCCAGGGATTCCCCAGTGTATCAGCAGGGAAACTTGGCTCGGATGAAACTTCTGAAGGATTCCAGGTAATCTGATCTCCGTCAGTGGGGACGTGACCCTGGGGAAGGTTGGGTCAGTAGGCCAGGAGGAGTCATTCTGGTTTGATGTGGATAGAGACCCCCCATACGAATGCACATTTGTACATACAAACTGAATACCCTGGGACTCAGCATGAAACAGAGAACATATTTAAACTCGCATGCTTTTGATAACGTACACACACACATACAGTTGAAGTCAGAATTATTAGCCCCCCTTTGATTTTTTAAATATTTCCCAAATTATGATTAACAGAGCAAGGAAATTTTCACAGTATGTCTGATAATATTTTTTCTTCTGGAGAAAGTCTTATTTGTTTCATTTCAGCTAGAATAAAAGCAGTTTTTAATTATTTTTTTCACTATTTTAAGGTCAAAATTATTAGCCCCTTTAAGCTATATTTTTTTCAATTGTCTACAGAACAAACCATCGTTATACAATAACTTGCCTAATTCCCCTAACCTGCCTAGTTAACCTAATTAACCTAGTTAAGCCTTTAAATGTCACTTTAAGCTGTATAGAAGTGTCTTGAAAAATATCAAGTAAAATATTATTTACTGTCATCACGGCAAAGATAAAATAAATCAGTTATTAGAAATGAGTTATTAAAACTATTATGTTTAGTGTGTTAATTATTATGGTTAATGTGTTGAAAAAATCTGCTCTCCGTTAAACAGAAATCGGGGGGAAAATAAACGGGGATAATAATTCAGGGAGGCTAATAATTCTGACTTCAACTTTATGTATATTCTCAAGTGTTATCAACTGAATAAAAAAGATATATTGGAAAGTTGATGTACGACCCTAGTTTCTCCTGACCTGCAATTATCATTGCTGCTTTGAATCTTGCATCTATGCACTTGACATGTCATTTTTCCTGGCCTGTCCTTGAAGCATCTTTATAATGCATCTCAGATGCTCAGAAGAAAATGAAACGCGAGTTCCAGCGTTTGACATTTTACATGAAAGGTTTGTTATGTGTTATTGATGCAAGGCATTTTTCATCTTAAGAAGGTTGTGTGCAGTGGATAGTTGCTGCACAGGAGACCTGACCGAGGTCTAGGCTTGCGCATCAACATTTCTGATGTTCCTTGTAGAATTCTTTAAAAAAAAAAAGAAAATAGAAGCAAATGCAACACTAACACAATGGCAGAGCTATATAATCAATACAGCAGAGCACAAACTTTAAGGAAGATAAATTATTACTGAAAATGGTCATTTGTATTGGCTGAGATGCTGAGATAGACTCCAGCCTCTTTAAACAATCATACATAAGATGAGCAGAAATGTAATGTGCGTACTGTATATAGAACAAAAGGCACTTCAACAAATGGCCCGATTCCACGGAGTGCTACAGTACGGTACAATACGGTTTGGTACGGGTCACCTTTATCAGGCTTGTGTCTCCACTGCCAAAGGGTACCAATGGTATCCTTTTGGTAGGCGTGGTGTTCGACAAAAAGTTGAAGTCCGAATTATTACACCCCCTGTTTATTTTTTCCCCCGTTTTTTGTTTGATGGAGAGAAGATTTTCTCAACACATTTCTAAACATAATAGTTTTAATAACTTGTCTCTGATAACTGTTTTATTTTATCTTTGCTATTTTTCAAGACACTTCTATTCAGCTTAAAGTGACATTTAAAGGCTTAACTAGGTTAATTAGGTTAACTAGGCAGGTTAGGGTAATTAGGCAAGTTATTGCACTGTATAACGATGGTTTGTTCTGTAGACTATCGAAAAATACAATTAGCCTAAAGGGGTTTAAATTATTATTATTTTTTTTAATTAAGAACTGCTTTTATTCTAGTCAAAATAAAACAAATAAGACTTTTTCCAGAAGAAAAAATATTATCAGACATACTGTGAAAATTTCCTTGCTCTGTTAAACATCATTTGGGAAAAATTTAAAAAAGAAAAAAAAATCAAAGGGGGGGCTAATAATTCTGACTTCAACTGTATATATATATATATATATATATATATATATATATATATATATATATATATATATATATATATATATATATATATATATATATATATATATATTTATTTATTTATCCCTCTAAAAATGGCATTTTATTTCAACCCAATTCTGGGCTTAATAGGGACTAACCCAACTGCTGGATTCATTTTTTATTTAAATTAATAGGAGCAAATTTAACTCCCTGTTTGTGTTAGTCCATATTTGACCAAATTTGGGTTTAAATAACGCAGCATTTCTATCGAACAAAAAAGATGTTCTAGGATCAACATAGATGTTAATCCAGGATCACAATGTACTTGGCAAAATCATGATGTGCTAGAGTGATTGCTAGCTCATTTGCATTCTTTCCTTCACAGATCGCCGTGCCATTCTAGCCTCTGTTCTCTTGGCCCTTGGATCACAGCGAGCCGGATGCTGCAGAAAAAGAATCTTCACGCATGGACAACTACCGGATTGAGACGCTCTTTCTCACAGGAGCGCATTCGTCATTGTAATTAGCCTTAATCATAGGGGGTGTGTGGCTTTCTGAAAGGGGCGTGTGAGACTCCCGATGTGTCAACAGTTGATTCACTGGCCGCTTCCATTTGAATATGAATCTCCACAGTGACCAAACGCAAGACAAAGAGCTCTGCGTTAAGATTCAGCTCGCTCATGGGCTCCCAGCACGGCTCGAACCCCTGCTAAACAAGGCCTGTGTCATGAAAACTATATTGTGCCCTCATCCTCTGAATGACACATGGGGAACTCGGAGTTCAGTCAAAGAGAACGAGACACGCATGCACAGTTCACCGCACTCAGAGGGTGGGGGTAAAGTCTAGATGGGATGCAGATGACGGATACTCACATGCCATCATTTTCTGTGACAATTTACAAAATAATTCAGATTTTATTACTGTGAGGGGTGGCACGATGGCTCGGTGGTTGGCACTGTTGCCTCACAGCAAGAAGGTCGCTGGTTCGAGCCTCAGCTGGGCCAGATGGCATTTCTGTGTGGAGTTTGCATGTTCTCCCCATGTTCACGTAGGTTTCCTCCTGGTGCTCCGGTTTCCCCCACAATCCAAAGACATGCGGCACAGGTGAATTGGGTAGGCTAAATTGTCTGTAGTGTATGTGTGTGAATGAGTGTGTATAGATGTTTCCCAGAGATGGGTTGCAGCTGGAAGGGCATCCGATGCGTGAAATATGTGCTTGATAAGTTGGCGGTTCATTCCGCTGTGGCGACCCTGGATTAATAAAGGGACTAAGCTGAAAATGAAATAAATGAATGAATAATATTTTACATTACTGTGAGGGGTTTCATGATGGCTCTGTGGTTGGCTTTGTTGCCTCACAGCAAGAAGGTCGCTGGTTCGAGTCCCGGCTTGGACTTTGTGTGGAGTTTGCATGTTCTCCCCGTGTTGGCGTGGGTTTCTTCTGGGTGTTCCGGTTTCCCCCCACAGTCCAAACACATGCGCTATAGGTGAATTGGATAAGCTAAATAGTGTATGTGTGTGAATAAGAGTGTATGGGTGTTTCCCAGTACTAGGTTGCAGCTGGAAGGTCATCCAATTTGTAAAACATATGCTGGATAAGCTGGCGGTTCATTCCGCTGTGGCAACCTCTGATAAATAAAGGGACTAAGCCAAAGGAAAAATGAATGAATGAATTACTGTGATGAATGGGTTTAGGCAGTGTGCGAATTATACATTGATGATCGTGGGGGTCAATCTTTTTAGTAATGTTAGTTTCTTTAGTGAATCAAATTTATGTATTTATGTAAATTACATCTAATTTATTGATGAAATATTTTGAAGTTTTCGGTGTTTTGTGGACAGGCTATTTAGTGTATTCTCACCTGATTTGCTATTTTTGCTTACTTTGGGTCAAACTACACTGTAAAAAAATAAAAAGTTAAGTTAACTTAAAATTTTAAAGCAACCAGCTGCAAATAAATTTTGGGTTTATTAAACTTCAGTGGTTGAAGTTGTGCCAAATTATTTTTTTAAGTTGACTGAAAAGGCTGGTTTAAGTCAAGTATACTTTATGGAATAATTTGGCACAACTTCAAACACTGAAGCTTAATAAACTCAACATTTCTTTGCAGCCAGTTGCTTTTTTGGGATCAAGCCTTAATTAGAGATAGAGAGGTCAATCCCCCCCAAACCCCCCTGTAATTCGCACCCTGGGTTTAGGGGTAGATCAGTGGTGTAGTCCTTGCTATACGCACGTATACTCAGTATGCTTACTTCTTTCCATGAGCTGTTTGGGTATTACCACTTCTGAGGATCAATAATTGCGTGTACCCTCGGTATACTCACTTGTTTTGCTGATTAAACTTTCCTAATTTATGTGTAATCATGTCCCATTTAACTGTATACCACAGTTTTTGTTTTTTAACTCGCATCTTAATTTGTTGCAACTCGTGCATTTTTGTTTAACTTGCGCTATTCCCCACCCCTGATGACCGCAGCAGCTGGGAGAAAAATTTTATGAGAGTTTTTCGAAGACCACAACAAGTCAACTGAATGATGTCTCGCTGAAACGTTCAGGTAAATTTATGAAACAGCATGGGCGTCGCTTTAGCCCTGTATTTCTATTCAGCACCCTTTAAAGGTTTTGCGATTAGCTCATGAACTAAATGATCGGCTCAGTGCCCTTTAATTTTGATATGAAAATGATGGCAGACTTCCGCTGCTCCGTTTTCAGCTAGTTTTTCATTTAATCAGCAAACCACATCTGTTCAGGGCGAGAGAAATCCTAAAATCGCCCCTGTAAAACAGTATTTCACATGTCTTAATCGTGCCTACCGCTACAGGGAACGACACTATATATAAAACACTAAACACGATGAGGCAAAGACTACTCAAAATTCGCGTAACAATATGCGATTTAAAAGGGTTACTACTATTATATAATAGAGACAACAGAAGACAGACGCCTAATATTTTGGTTTAAAACAAGCATGCACCAATGTGACAATCAAAAATAATGGCTGATTGATGTTTAAAGGAAACTATTAAAATGTAAAGTAATAAGCCAGTAAAGAAAGTAAGTTAAAAAAAACTGTCTTTCCATGTCAACTAAATTGTTGTAGCTATCTTGATTGACTCTTTTTTTCAATATTAAAATGATTAAATAAGCTACATACTGTATAAATACAGCCAATCTCCGAGTCTGCTGGGGAGGAGCACTATTAGCTAGACATAAATCATTAAATAGGATTAGACTATTAGCATCTCCTTGTAAATGGAACAAATTTGTTTGAATTTTTTTCTTTTTAAATGGATAGTTTACGCAAAGAATGAAAATTGTCATCGTTTACTCAACCTTTACTTGTTTCAAACCGGTTTGTCTTTTTTTCCTTCTGTTGAACAAAAAAGAAGATATTTTGAAGAAAGCTGGAAACCTGTAACTATTGACTTACATTGACGTAGTATTTTTTTTTTTCCGATTGTGGAAGTTAATAGTTACAGATAACTGATGTTAAAAAAAATAAAAAATAAAAATAAAAAATTATATATATATATATATAGCTAATGAATCAAAGAAACATGGACTTTCGTTGTTTCTTTGCCTACTTTCATATAAAATTTGGGTCGGATGTAATAGTACACCACCTTTTTTTTTTAGGACTACACCACTGGGGTAGATGTTAATAAAGTACAATAAATGGTAAATTAATTAATAATATAAATAATTGCTGTTAACCTCCGTCCGCAGCTGTATCCCTTCTAGCAACAACTAGAAGCTTTAGCTGCGTCAGAAATCGTATACATCCATACTATATAGTATGTTAAAAGCAGTACGTATGCGAGCCGAGTAATAATTCCTTACATTTATTTAGTGCTTTTCTGCACACTCAAAGCGCTTTACACATTTTTGGGGGGAATGTACTCATCCACCACCAGTGTGCAGCATCCACCTGGATGACATGACAGCAGGCATATTGGGCCAGACCACACACCAGCTGATTGGTGGAGAGGAGACAGAGTGATGAAGCCAACTATCATATTGGGATGGTTAGGAGGCCATGATGGACAGAGGCCAGTGGGCAAATTTGGCCAGGGTGCCGGGGTTAAACCCCTACTCTTTTCCGAAGGACATCCTGGGATTTTTAACGACCACAGAGAGTCAGGGCCTCGGTTTAACGTCTCATCCGATAGATGAATAGTATGAAGAGTAGTATGTGCTAATTCATAAAATTCGAAAAACAGTATGCGAGAAGTACCTGGATGACTTACTACTTCTGGCGAGATTCTGAAGTGTGCATCTGATGCACGCTATGCTATCCTATGATGCCAAGAGAATTCATGAATGGGAGTGAAGCAACGCAACTGACGCAGGTAGGTCACATGATCATGACAAAATGGCGATGTAGTGCTTCCGAGTTCCATTTATACTACTCGCATTCATACTGTATAGAACGTACTTTTCTAACGTTCGTACCTACTGAGTTGTAGGCAATTTCGGATGCAGCCTTCGACTTTTCGAGCAACATCTATAAGGGATATAGCTGTGGCCAGAAGTTAACGAGAATTATTTGGATTATTTATTAATTTACCCATTATCATGCTATATTTATGTGAGTATCCATCATCTGTATTGCATCTAGACTTTACCAAGAAAGAGCTCCCAGAAACGCCATTGACTCAAAAGGAGTAGTTACATGATTATTATTATTTATTTTTTTATAGATTATTTTGTTTAATTGAAAATAACATCATTGCAAGGAGAAAATACAATAATAAAAGTTAGGAAAGAGAAAGAGAAAATCTTTACAAAGCCTCAGTCATTAAGATAAAGCTTATCATAAGCTTCACGGAATGCATTCATCTTATTATAGACTGATTTCACATGGCCACCATTTTAAAACCAAAAGCGAGCCTGGGTTGGAAGAAACCCGGAAGTATCGCCTGGAATCACACAGGAAAGGAGTCCGCGATGGCATAAGACATGACATCAGCAATGAGAAGGTGACACAAATTTATCATTTCACCACCTTCCGAATTACCCAAAGGTTCATTCTGAATGGATAATGAAAATTAAAAGGGATAACAGACTTCATTTTCAGCTAAGTTAAGGGACATGGCACTAGTTAGCTAACGTTTTCTTGCCCACACACACATTTTAGATGCCATTTATCAAACTCAAGTTAATGAACTGATTCTTTCACTATATTAGACTTGTCACGATACTGAATTTCAGCACCAATCGGTACTGAAAAAAAAAAAAAAATGTACATTTCCCGCTAACATTTAAGCACTGTTGAGCACGTTCTTAAACACAAGTCCACAGCATGTTGTTGCAATGTTTACAGTGCTGCTGATCCTATACTTTCGGGTTTATTCTCACCGCAGCCTTGCTTTAATTTTTTTAAAATAGCAGCTGCGTGAAAGAAACATTATTAATAAATTCAAGAGATTCAACAATGAACGAAATTTCAGCAAGGAAAATATTAAATCTAGGTATAAAAAATGTACAATATAACAAGAAAAGTTACGTGGTTTGTTTTCAAATGACAAGTCGATGATATGTAGGGAAGCAAAAGAGGATTGGTCTGCGCATGTACATTGAAACGCTCCTCTTCAATCCCTTGAGAGAATTCATCAGGTCCAGTACAGGATATCACTGATCTCCGTTCTGCCGTCATGCATCCCCACTGATAATTATTCACCGCTGAAATGATTAGAGCGTCTTGACAGACTCCAGTTCAAGCCAACGGTGATTAATGGGAGAACCCAGGGAGCCCTTATTTTAATAATTAATAGGATAACGTGATGATTGCAGCAAACTCCTTAATGTTATTACACTTGCAAATGAGATTTTTTTTGACATGAAAGAAACCAAAGCCGTCATCGGCGTTTCTGTCCAAGTAAATCATGTTTTAAACGGTTATTGCATAATTCATACAAATCTGAGGAAAGAACACCTATGAATAATGGAAATTTTGCGTATTAAAATTGACATTTTAAAAGCCTCCCCCCCCACTCTATTTCTGTTTTAAAACTTCATTTTAGTGTTTCCCTTTACAATAGGACATTGTATGTATTTTTTAAAATAATTTTTATAGTATCAATCAAAGTTAATTAAACATTGTAAAGTTCACATAAGCTCAGGTCCATTAAATAATATTAATTTGGAAATTAATAATTGTAATAGTATAATTATTTGCTTTTTTGTATTTATTTATTATTATTTTGTACAGTATTTTTAAATCAAACTTCAAAGTTTTACTTTTACTTTAATTAAACTTTGTAAGTTCATATAAGCTTGGGTCTATTATATAATATTAACTTGGCAATTAAAAATTGTAATATATATAGTTAAAGTCAGAATTATTAGCCCCCTTGTTTATCTTTCCACAATTTCTGTTTACCAAAAAGAATATTTTTTTCAGCACATTTCTAAACATAATAGTTTTAATAACTCATCTCTAATAACTGATTTATTTTATCTTTGCCATGATGACAGTAAATAATATTTGACTAGATATTTTTCAAGACACTTCTATACAGCTTAAAGTGACATTTAAAGGCTTAACTAGGTTAATTAGGTTAACTAGACAGGTTAGGGTAATAAGGACAGTTAATGTTTAATGATGGTTTGTTCTGTAGACTATCGACAAAAAATAGCTTAAAGGGGCTAATAATTTTGACCTTAAAATGGCTTTTAAAAAATTAAAAACTGCTTTTATTCTAGCCGAAATAAAACAAATAAGACTTTCTCCAGTAGAAAAAATATTATCAGACATACTGTAAAAGTTTCCTTGCTCTGTTAAACATCATTTGGGAAATATTTAAAAAAGAAAAATAAATTCAAAGGGGGGCTAATAATTCTGACTTCAACTGTGTGTGTGTGTGTGTGTGTGTGTGTGAGTGTGTGTGTGTGTGTGTGTGTGTGTGTGTGTGTGTGTATATATATATATATATTGCAATTAACATTATAATGTGTTTCTGTGTACTGGGTTGCAGCTGGAAGGGCATCCGCTGCATAAAACATATGCTGGAATAGTTGGTGGTTCAGTCCACTGTGGCGACCCCTGATAAAGGGACTAAGCCGAAGGAAAATGAATCAATGAATGCACATTTTAATGTGTTTACACATTAAACCTTTTATAATGTAATGTTTTTAAATAATAATATACTGTTATTAAAGTACATGTAGTGACTATAACAACATATGTCAAAATTAGTGAACATGAACCATAAAGAGTATTTCTCTATTTTTTATATTTAATGATTGATATTAAATCTCAATATTTACTGATGCATTATTTAAATACAGAGTTGTCTATGTTTTATTGCATTATTGTTATATTGTATTGTTATTATCTTATGTATTAATAAACAGTGAACAGTTATTTTTGTTAAGATTAACAAATACTTTTACAAATTGCCCAGTGTTTGTTAAGGCATCAACTAACTGTAGTTAAGCGTACTATATTGTAAAGCATACCTGTCAACCCTCTCGTTTTTCCCGGGATTCTCCCGTATTTTACAGTTCTATCCCGCTGTCATCCCGTAAAGGTATTTTCCCGTATTTCTCCCGTATTTTTCATCTTTCTGAGAAGAGCTGATTCTCCCTATATGCAACCCATACCGCCGAACCACCAGGGGCCGCCCTTGCTCTTAAATGTGAACCAGTTCAACTTCTGTGCTTTCAGTTTATTTAGGCATGGAAACACTTTGGAATGAACGTAAAAACGGCGCGATTCATTTCCTTTTCATTACAGGCGCCATATGTATAATATATTGCCCCTATGCAATCCTCAAAACAGTCAGTTCATATAAAGATGCATGACTGTCAGCTGATGCTCTTCATAGTGATAATAGACGCTGTTTCCCAAGCGGATTCTGTACGCACGCGATTTGATGCAGAGCTCAAGTGGACACTGGGTTTTGGGTGCGTGTTTGAACAGACATATGCACATCATCATCATAATAATAATAATAATAATAAAGATAATAATAATAATAATGGCGGTTCATTCCGCTATGGCGACCCCAGATTAATAAAGGGACTAAGCCGAAAATAAAATAAATGAATGAATGAATAATAATAATAATAACAACATCTAGACATGTCGATCTTGTTGGGTTTTCTTTTAAACACAACAAATTTTGTCTTAAATGAGCATAAACTGTTAGGAAAACAGTCAAATGCTTTCATTTTAGATCTGTGCAGTTTTAAAGTGACAGCTCTGTTATTTAATGTAATCAAACTAAAAAATCTAAATGAGAGATTCATTCGCTGCTCTTTAATCAGAATGTTTAAATTATACAGTGAAGAAAAGATGAGATTTGATAACTTGATTCTATTTCTTTATAATAGCTAATAGTTTTAATGAGCTGAACTGTTTGCTAATTTATTTGCAGCTTTTTCTAATGTATAGTAATTAGTTTATAGTTTATATAAACTATGAAGTTTATATTCAATGAAACAGCTCCAGATGAACATATTTATTTATTTATTTATTTATTTATTTATTTATTTTTATTTTTTATTTTTATGGGGGGATCCCTTATTTTCCCATCCCAATGTTGACAGGTATGATTGTAAAGTGTTAACAAATATATCTTTACCATGTTTTAATAGTTTTTTTTTTTCATGTTGCCTAATGTAGTTTAAAAAGGCTGTAGCCTCATGGAGTAACAGCTGAGAGGTGAACCAGAGACATGTTTCATGATGCAAGCATCAAATTACAAAATATAAACAAGGCATGTAATTCCTCCAATGTTTTCTCATTTATTTTCCTAACGACAATGTGCCTTCTTGATGTTTTGACAGTGTAGATTTGATTTGATTTTGGTCAACAAAGACTATTGCATCCCCATTCACCACCTCTCTCAGTCTGTGAATTAACAGGTGACCAATTTAAACCCTCTGTGTAACCCTGTGACCCTCCACCATGATCACGTGACACAATTAACCATACTACAAATGCTATCAAATGGAACGCTACTGTAAAGTTCCCTTAAAATGAATCTAGCAGCATTTATTTAATAGACAGAGACTTCCATATAATCACAACTACATTATGATATAAGATTTTAAATTATTATTTGACCATTTAGCTAGTTAATGAGATTATCTAATTATTCTGACACCTTTAGGATCTTGAGAACTGACTTCATTCATCTAATGACTTAAAAAAAAACATTTTAGATAAATTCTGCATCTGTATCTAATGCAGTGATATACATTTTTAAGTATGTCTTAAGTGTCTAAATACCAAGAACTTGTCCAATGAAACTGAAGTTGCTTCATTAACAAAGAAAGTATTGGGCTTTTTAAAAGTTCACAGATCAGGCCACATGCATGTCATTGACCCCGACAGCACCAGACCTACATTGCCATCTACTGGAGGGAGTGTTTTTGTACCCCATATGAGCCTGATTGCAATATTTAACAGAAACACTACAAATGTTCTAATTAGAGAAGTGGATACAAGACCTACAACAGAACCTCATACCAGAGCTGCAGATATACGTGCAGTTTGCTTTAAAACACAACGCCCAGTTCTCAAAAAGTTATCTGCTGGTTAAAATTACATGCTCTGGACCTATTCAGAGAAAAGCGTCTACTCTGTGAATGTTTAGCATAATGACGCTATTTGAATCAAGGGGAAAAGGTCAAATTGATCTGAAAATTAATGCATGTCCGCAGAGGAAAAGTCTAGCATGTACTGTTCACCAGAAACCTGAAGAAAAATATGTTTCTGGAAGTCTTACCTTGGTTATAATATTAGAGAATGTTGAAAGAAATCACACCATCATCATCTAATCTAAACCTTTAAAATAAGATTAAATAATCAAATTCTATTAAACGTAATGATTTTTAATGTAAGTGCACAAAAGACATCTAACAAAAGGTTGGATGAAATATTTGCTCATTTATTATTATTATTATTATTATTATTATTATTATACTATTTAAGATTCAGGTTATGTGTGTGTGTGTGTGTGTGTGTGTGTGTGTGTGTGTGTGTGTGTGTGTGTGTGTGTGTGTGTGTGTGTGTGTGTGTGTGTGTGTGTGTGTGTGTGTGTGTGTATATATATACAGTTGAAGTCAGAATTATTTGCCACCCTTTGATTTTTTTTTTCTTTTTTAAATATTTCTCAAATTATGTTTAACAGAGCAAGGAAATTTTCACAGTATGTCTGATAATATTTTTTCTTCTGGAGAAAGTCTTATTTGTTTTATTTCAGCTAGAATAAAAGCAGTTTTGAATTTTTAAAAATAAGTTTAAGGTCACAATTATTATACCCTTTAAGCTAATTTTTTTTAGACTGACTACAGAACAAACCATCATTATACAATAACTTGCCTAATTACTCTAACCTGCCTAGTTAACCTAATTACCCTAGTTAAGCCTTTAAATGTCACTTTAAGCTGTATAGAAGTGTCTTGAAGAATATCTAGTCATATATTATTTACTGTTATCCTGACAAAGATTGTCAGAAATTGGAGAAAAAATAAACAGGGGGGCTAATAATTCTGACTTCAACAGTATATATATATATATATATTAATTATTTATTTATACATTTATACACATAACTTAAATATTAAATAGTTACTATAAATGTATCAATAAATAAATAAATAAATCTTGCATTTCATATCTAAATGTGGGTACACTAAAATAAAATAAAGTTTCTTTATTGTCCATGAAGAACATTTAACATCAATGGAGACGTTACATTCCACAAAGTGAAGTTTATTTATAAACTAATTTTGAGAGGATCACATGCTTATGACTAGGCCCACACGGAATCTGCGCGCGCAGAATTCCGCAGATTTTTCGCAGATTTTCCGCAGATTTTAAGCCCATTATTAATTCTGTTTATTTACTTACAGTTAACTATTTACTGTTAATCTAATTGGATTTGCATTTTAAACATTAAATAAAAGTTAAAAAGATATTATTTTTTATTTCACATTTTAAGATTTTAGTTATGATCCTCCTAAAATAATTCAACAGAAATCTGCAGATTTTTACCAAAATTCTCAGCAGAAATTGCAAAAAACGTCCGCAGATTCCTTCTGGCCCTGCTTATGACTGCTTGCGGCTGGTCCCGCATTATTCAATGTATGATTCACCAATCAGACGATTCATAAGCCACTATGAATACCCTAAGTTCCATATAACAGTCATCTTCGTTTTGAAGAATCCCCCCTTCCACCCCTACTCCTCCTCCTTTCCTAGATGGGTGGCACGGTGGCCCAGTGGTTAACACTGTTGCCTCACAGCAAGAAACACGCAACTTAAGTTAATTGACTAATCCAATTCGGCACCATAGACATGCTCCTAGTAAGTAGTTATCTCTTAAGAGCAATCACTATCTGTTCATCAACTACTACAGCAGGAGAGTTCTCGAGATCTACCTGAGCTCAAACTCCTCTCTCGCCTTGCAAACAGGAGGGAGCCCCAGGCTCGAGGATCTTATGAGCTCAGGGCTCTCTCCCGGGACAGCATGCCAAACAAGCTTTATAATCAATCATCAGCTAAGTGTGAACTCATTCATTCATTCATTCATTTTCTTTTCGGCTTAGTCCCTTTATTAATCCGGGGTCGCCACAGCAGAATGAACCGCCAACTTATTCAGCATATGTTTTACACAGCGGGCGCCCTTCTAGCCACAACCGAACACTGCGAAACACCCATACACTCTTACATTCACACACATACACTACGGCCAATTTAGCGTATTCAATTCACCTATAGCGCATGTGTTTGGGCTGTGGGGGAAACCGGAGCACCCGGAGGAAACCCACACCAACACTGGGAGAACATGCAAGCTCCACACAGAAATGCCAACTGACACAGCCAGGGCTCAAACCAAAAAAATCTTGCTGTGAGGCGATCGTGCTACCCACTGTGCCACCGTGCCACCCCAACACAATTTTAAAGCTTGTAAAATGCATGTAACGCTCTGTATTTTAGGTGAAGGGATTAAAAACTGGAAAAAAAGGTCACATTTTAAAAGCTTGTTCATTATTACTGTTATCAATACACACTTCACGCCTGTGAAATAAAATCTATGTTATCTTCCTCCAGAAAGTGGGAATTATACCGTCTCCCACAGTGCCTTGCATGTTCTATCTGCCGCTCTCTCCTTTCCATCAGATTATTCCCCTTTGGTATTATGATTTCACCTTTGCGCTGCCATTCACTGATTATTGATGATGTCTCTGGCGATGCTTTGACTAGAGGACACACATCTTGATTCATGCGGACAAATAAAAGCATCAGAGGCAGCTTATCGATTCATAGCGAGCGGACACGTCGGCGAGACCTTTTGGCTTGTTTTCCTTTGCTTTTCAAGGAAGTAATAACATATCTGATGACGCTGAAACCAAGATGAAGCTGGTTTTCATGGGAGGAAGAAATAACTCATTAAGTTGTTAATTGGGCTGAAGTGTTGGCCTGCCGGGCCGAATGAATCAATTTGTGGCATTTAGGTTTTGTAGACAGAAGGACGTGAGTGAACGCTGTGTGTCCTTTCACACACTTAAAGTTCAGTTCACCTCAGCAGGATGATTTTACTCGGTTGTTGAAGATTTATACTGAAGTCGCCATGAAATTTAAATGTGCTCTTCTTGTTTTATATGTAGTCAACATTTGCAGATGACACCACAGTGATTGGTCCAATCAGCGACAATGATGAGACTGCCTACAGGGAGGAGATACAGCATCTGGCCACTTGGTGCACCGACAATAATCTGCTCCTTAACACCGACAAGACCAAGGAGCTCATTGTGGACTTCAGGAAGGGACGAACAGGCTCACATGATCCCATCCACATCAATGGTATGGCCGTCGAGCCTGTCTCATCCTTCAAGTTCCTGGGGACCCACATCTCAAAGGACTTTTCCTGGACCACCAACACCTCCAGCCTGGTCAAGAAGGCTCACCAGCGCCTATTTTTCTTAAGGCAACTTGGTGAAGTTGGTGAACTTCTACCGCTGCACAATAGAAAGCATCCTGATGAACTGCGTCACAGTCTGGTATGGAAGCTGCTCTGTTGCGGAGCGTAAGGCACTGCAGCGGGTGGTGAAAACTGCCCAACGCATCACAGGGACCACACTGCCAACCATAGAGGACATCCAGAGGAAACACTGTCTGCGCCGAGCACCCAGTATTCTTAAAGATTCCTCTCACCCTGCTCACAGACTGTTTTCTCTCCTGCCTTCTGGCAGGCGCTTCAGGCTCCCCCGGACAAAAACCAGCAGACTAAGGAACAGCTTTTTTTCCCAGAGCTGTCTCCCTTTTGAACTCTGCCCCCCACTGACCCTTTGCCCCCCTGACCCCCCCCCACTCTCCTCATAACTCAGACTCCTCATAATCACTGCACTATTTAACATTTGCACATTTAAAAATTGCACATATTCATTGCACTAATTCATTTATTTGAACTGTACATACCCATGTACATTTGTAATTATGTACACACCCACTGTACATATACATTTGTAATTATGTTTATATATCTGCACACTTCTGATTATTAATAGCAACCTGTACATATATCCATCTATTGTAAATCTCTGTTCATAGCTAACACAACCTGTATATAATGTTCATAGTACATCCATTTGTAAATATCACCATAGTTTTTCTATAACTGCACTTTATAACTTATACCTGTATCCTGCACTTGCTGCTATTGCACTCCTGGTTAGACCTAAACTGCATTTCGTTTCCTTGTACTTGTACATGTGTAATGACAATAAAGTTGAATCTAATCTAATCTAATCTAATTTGAAGTGAATCACAAATGTTTTTCAAAATAGTCCTAAGACAAGAATTGGTGCTTTTCAACATACGTGTCAACATTGGGATGTGAAAATAAGGGATATGCCCACCATAATAAGGGATTCCCCCGACGCCCCCAAACCACCCACCCCCAAATCACCACACGATTTGGAGCTGTTTCATTGTAAATAAACAGTTAAATGATCAGTAATATGTTTTATTATTATTGTTATTATTTACAAAAGAAAAAGCCTCGGCTGGGTCAGCTGGTGTTTCTGTGTGGAGTTTGCATGTTCTCCCTGCGTTCGCGTGGGTTTCCTCCGGGTGCTCCGGTTTCCCCCACAGTCCAAAGACATGTGGTACAGGTGAATTGGGTAGGCTAAAATTGTCCATAGTGTATGAGTGTGAATGTGTGTGTATAGATGTTTCCCAGTGATGGGTTGCAACTAGAAGGGCATCCGCTGCGTAAAACATGTGCTGGATAAGTTGGCGGTTCATTCCGCTGTGGCGACCCCAGATTAATAAAGGGACTAAGCCGACAAGAAGATGAATGAATGAATGCATTTGTGCCACAATGCTCTGTTTTAATTTTGTTACTGAAATGAAATGAACTGCGCGTTGTGGCATTTGATCATGTCATCACTGTTCATTTCTAGGTGAATTATTCCTTTGATTCTGCTTCAGAGAACACATGAGAGGCTCATCAGAAGAGATGCCGATGACCAGAAGGTCTTAAGTGGACTAAGATGGTGCTTGTCTTTCAATTAACAAGACAGAAAAGCTCATATGCTGCTCTGGATTAAGGCTGTGCTCATGGAAGAAGACGAGCTACAGTATTAATTCAGTAATTTTTTTTCGACTTAGTCCATTATTTATTAGGGGTCGCCACAGCGGAATGAACCGCCAACTATTGCGGCATGTGTTTTATGAAGCTGATGCTCTTCTAGCCCCAACACAGTACTGGGAAACATCCATACGCTCTCACATTCACACACACACTACGGCCAATTTATTCATTCATTTTCTTTTTGGCTTAGTCCCTTTATTAATCTGGGGTCGCCACAGCGGAATGAACCGCCAACTTATCCAGCACATGTTTTACACAGCGGATGCCCTTCCAGCTGCAACCCATCTCTGGGAAACATCCATACACACTCATTCACACTCATACACTACGGACAATTTAGCCTACCCAATTCACCTGTACCGCATGTCTTTGGACTGTGGGGGAAACCGGAGCACCCAGAGGAAACCCACGCAAAGACGGGGAGAACATTTAAACTCCACACAGAAACGCCAACTGACCCAGCCAGGACTCAAACCAGCGACCTTCTTGCTATAAGGCGACTGTGCCAACCACTGAGCCACCAATGAGATACGGTAAAAGTTAAAAAAGAAAACCCTGTGGACAGAACTGCGCTACAGCTCGAGTCAATCTCAGACTGTTCACCAGCAATAATTTGAGCATGAACATAAGATCAACTCACTCTAATACACACGCTTTGCCTCAGAGAAATGGAAAAGCTATTTCATGCTATCAAATGACATGAAACGTTACATTTCCAAACTGTACATTTTATTCATATTCAGAAGTACTGCTGCTCACAACAGGTTTGTCATCTGGATTTGTAATGTTTTCCTTTTCAGATGCAGTCTGTAACAACATCTGAATTTCACGTGGAGCAATCGTACAAGATAAATGAATGAATAATTGAAGATTTAACTCCCAGGTACTACTGTAATATGTCATAGCGTTTTGTTGTATGCTTAGATAAATAAATAAAAAAATAAGAAGAATGGGTAACACTTTATTTTGATGGTCCATTTGAGTATTAGTAGACTGTCTGCTTAATATCTGTTGACACTGACATTTAACAGTCCTTCAACAGACATTTAACTGACTATAAGAAACTTTGCAAGTACATGTCAACTTACACTAACCCTAACCCCAATCCCAACCCTAACCCCAACCTAACAGTCTACTTATAATCTAATGATAATTAGTTGCAATGTAACTTACATTCAACAAACGGACCATCAAAATAAAGTGTGACCGAAGAAGGTTACTTACTGCATGTTGCCATGCTATACATCTACATCTAATCATATTTTTTCACTCCTCTGTTGTTTTTTTCAGCTTTCCCTGCAAAAAAAAAAACAGCCTAGGCAGGGGTGCGTTTCCCAGAACCATCGTTAGCCAACTAAGGTCGCAAGTTCCGTTGTTACAAAGATAGTTCGTTAATTTGCCGTTTCCTAAATCCATCGTTCCAACGAGCATTCGCAAACTACATCCCAATCTTGTGCACTTGCAACGACACCTCTGGAGCTGTAGTTAGAAACATAGTTCCTGGTTGTGTTCTATTCTCAGTTATCCCCCCTCTGTCCTATTCATTTAGAACATTTAAACTTGGAATGATCAAAAATAAAAAAGCATTGAAGTCATCTCTCTCAGGTGTAATTTGCTTTCAAAGTATTTTTACAGTTCAGTTTTAGCGACCTTCATGTTTACAATTGTGCTCCCTTCACAGTGCACTTTGAAAACATTTATGTCATTTTGAACACAGCCTCATGACAAAAGCTATATGTGACCTGTTTAAAAGCGGAATTTGTGTTACGTCACCAAAGCTTGTAAAAACATAAAACATAGCATACGTTAATGCTTTTGATTTATAGTGGGTTATTTATTAAGTACCTGTACTGTAGATGACCTGTTGGTTAGAACATTTCTGCAGTGTTTACATGTGTCAAATTGTAAACGTAGACTTTTCAAAAAAATAAAAAAATATAAACAATATCCTACTAAATAATAATAATAATAATCATCATCATCATCATCATCATCATCGGTATTTTTATTAAAGTAGTTTTTTCATTTCCAAAGAAGTAATAAATATTAAATTTCATTTTTTTATAAATAGCCTCATTATTTATATGATTTATATAGGATATTAGAATACGTGTTAGCTTTTGTAAGTGATTTTATGTTTTAGAATAGAATATGTAATATTCTCAATAATATTAGTAAAGCAAACACAGGCCCTATATGTGCCATTTACATATATTTCAATTAATATGGAAAGCGAGTGCATGTTTTTAATAAAACTAATATTGGATTTTATTTTAAATGCGTGTTTGTGTAAAACAATATATTTTGCATAAAGAAATTATGGGGTTCTTCTCTAAAGAAGTTGTTTAGAGCAGGGGTGTCCAAACTCAGTCCTGGTGGGCCAGTGTCCTGCAGATTTTAGCTCCAACTTGCCTCAACACACCTGCAGAGATGCTTCTAGAAAGCCTAGTAAGAGCTTGATTAACTAGCCCAGGTGTGTCTGATTGGGGTTGGAACTAAACTATGCAGGACACCGACCTGCATCAATATGGGCATTTTACGTTATAACTAACGTGGTTCAAACCATGGAAAGTACGGGTTTTGGGAAACACTCGTCACCACATCGTTCTTTTCCCAAACGATGCATCGTACTATAATAGTCTAGCTGTGAGTTACTTCGTTGTTTGGGAAACGCACCCCAGGCTGGGAGCCCAGTCAAAACCAGCTATGTCCAACTTAAACCAGGCTGGTCAAGTTGGTTTCAGCTGGTTTTAGCTGGTCATTTCCCAGCCTGACCAGCAGCTAAGACCCTCTAAAACTAGGCTGGTTGACCAGCTTAAACCAGCCATCCAGGCTAGGCTGGTTTAAGCTGTTTTTTTCAGTAGGGTTCCATTCTGCTCATTTGTATAGTTGTTGCTATGATTATCAGCGATCCAATGACTGTGGATCCCTAATGAACTACAACTCCGCCATCACATGGACTACACATACTGTCATGCAGCACTCACACACACCGGTTCCTGTTAGTCAGTGATCACACACACACACACACACACACACACACACACACACACACACA
The DNA here is from genome assembly GCA_903798195.1 of Danio kyathit. NCBI lineage: Eukaryota > Metazoa > Chordata > Actinopteri > Cypriniformes > Danionidae > Danio > Danio kyathit. The sequence continues at coordinate 4,403,285 of LR812531.1, read as the reverse complement.
CACACACACACACACAGCTGCGGTTCATCCCTATTTATGACTAGGACTATATACAGTTGAAGTCAGAATTATTAGCCCCCCTTTGAATTTTGTTTCTTTTTTAAATATTTCCCAAAATATGTTTAACAGAGCAAGGAAATTTTCACAGTATGTCTGATAATATTTTTTCTTCTGGAGAAAGTCTTATTTGTTTTATTTCAGCTAGAATAAAAGCTGTTTTTAATTTTTTAACAACCATTTTAGGGATAAAATTATTAGCCCCTTTACAGTTTTTTACAATGGCTATGACAGTTTTTTCAATACATTTAACAAGTTTCCTAAACTCTTAACACAGTTAGCACAACATCCACCTCTGTAGGCTATACATTTTACACATTTCTTGTTGCTTTGATACAAAATGCATATATTTAACACCAATTTCAAATGCTTGAACTTCTTTTACACACAAGCTCAACCAAGACCAAAACAATGTAATTTTACAGTCAAATTTACAAATGCTTTCACACAGTATGTCAGAACAGATAACACCATGTTCTAAACAAAACTTATATAGGCTAAAGTGAACAGCTGCTACAAATATATTTCCTGTATTTTATTCCATTGCCAATGAGAAACAGCTTATTGCAGTTATGTAAATATATATATATATATATATATATATATATATATATATATATATATATATATATATATATATATATATATATATATATATATATATATATATATATATATATATATAATATACACAAATATATATATATATATATATATATATATATATATATATATATATATATATATATATATATATATATATATATATATTTGCATAACTGCAAGGAAATATATTTGTGTTTCAATTCGTGACAAATGTGTGATTTTGAGCATGAAATTAACTGTTTTGACAATTGTGTGTTTTAGGTGTGTTGGTGTGTTAAGAGTTTAGCAAACTTGTTAAATGTATTGAAAAAACTGTCATAGCGATTGTAAAAAACTGTAAGTTAGATTTGTTTTGATAGTCTATAGAACAAACCATCATTATACAATAACTTGCCTAATTACCCTAACCTGCCTAGTTAACCTAATTAACCTAGTTAAGCCTTTAAATGTCACTTTAAGCTGTATAGAAGTGTCTTGGAAAAACATCTAATAAAATATTCTTTACTGTCATCATGACAAAGATAAAATAAATCAGTTATTAGAAATGAGTTATTAAAACTATTATTCTCTCCGTTAAACAGAAATTGGGGGAAAAATAAACAGGGGGCTAATAATTCAGGGGGGCTAATAATTCTGACTTCAACTATAAGTGTGTTTGGAACAATATTAGGATGAGGAAGGCATGATAGAACTTCCGTTCAATAAAAGGACACTGTTGTTGTAAACCAGCCTGCAGATCATCCATTCAAACAGACATCAGTTGATTGCAGTCTGGATGCTGAATTGCCAAATTACATTTTGCCCTCTGCTGCTGAACGGGGGAATATTTCTTAATGTCAGCTTTAATCATCTGACCTGTTACGACTCCTTAAAAATGCAATCCAACATCAAATGTTTCATAGCTGACCTTCAGAATCTTTAATGCGTTAATGAGAGTCAAAATGAAAAGATACCAAATTTAAATTTATACATTTCACCGGGGGTGACATTTATATCACATCTCCACAAGCAGTGAATGCCAGACCACGCTTGCAATATCCCTCCTCCATTCTGCTTCTTTTATTCCCCTGAGACCAAGTGAAATCGTAGTCATCAGAATGCATCAAAGAGGTATTTTGACTTTGTGAGGTCACGATCATCCCTGGCTCAGCTGACAGGAAATTACAGGATGGATGTGTAGTCAAGCAGAGAAATGCTTTAAAATCTGAATGTAAATAATTCTCACCTCTCAGATGAGAGCTGATAGTTGGAAATTAGTTTTTCCACTTTCTTTTTGCCTGTTGAATCATCACGCAAACATCTGTTATATTCAACCCAGGCTCATACTGATTACGTACCCGGTATACATTTCTGGAGAAAGCGGAATACGTCCCAGGAGCTACGGGTTTTTTTTTTTTTTGCAGTTTTTATTTTTACGAATCTGCCAGAGGCCGTTGTGTATGTTTTTTGATATCTTAGATTTCTCTTGCGAGTGCCATTTGCGACTGCTCTACTCGCATAAAACTACCATGAGTACCGATGTATTCTTAATGAAGTCTGACCGCACATATTGGGAGCGCATATTGCTTGCCGCATATAGCACGATCGGCACCGATCAGCTTCATACTTTGTAAGGAATATACACATTTCAGAAGATTAATTACCTTATACAAACACAGAACACTGTAGTGCTTTTTCATACTATGGATGTCAGGAGTTAAAGGTTTATTCACGTCCTTCATTTGTATTTAAAAAAAAAAAAAAGACAAATGGGTTTGGAACAAGTGAATGATGAGAGAATTGTAAGTTTTGGGCGAACTATATATTTAGCTCTTTTGAATATGTCAAGCTGCTGTCCCTGCTGAAAAATCAAGCTTAAACCAGCCTAAGCTGGTTGGCTGGTTTTAGCTGGTCGACCAGCCTGGTTTTAGAGGGGTTTTGGCCATTTCCAGGCTGGTTTCCAGCCATTTCCAGCCTGGTCTTAGCTGGTCAGGCTGGAAAATGACCAGCTTAAACTAGATAAAACCAGCTTGACCAGCCTGGTTTAAGCGGGACATAGCTGGTTTTGGCTGGTTAAGCTGGTTTTAGCTGGTCAACTCCCAGCCTGACCAGCTAAGACCAGGCTGGAAATGGATGGAAACCAGCCTGGAAATGGCCAAAACCCCTCTAAAACCAGGCTGGTCGACCAGCTAAAACCAGCCAACCAGCTTAGGCTGGTTTAAGCTGGATTTTTCAGCAGGGGTGATCAACCCATTGTAATGTTTGTCAGTGATTATTAAATTACTGAAAGAGCTGCAGTTTATTTTGTATTTTATAGGTATATTTTATATGTTTTAAAAGTAACTTCAAAGTAAAGTATTTAGTAATCTGATTACTTTTTACATAGGCAACGCAGTGGCGCAGTACGTAGTGCTGTTGCCTCACAGCAAGAACGTCGCTGGGTCGCAGGTTCGAACCTCGGCTGGGCTGGGTCAGTTGGCGTTTCTGTGTGGAGTTTGCATGTTCTCCCTGCGTTTGCGTGGGTTTCCTCCGGGTGCTCCGGTTTCCCCCACAGTCCAAAGACATGCAGTACAGGTGAATTGGGTAAGCTAAAATTGTCCATAGTGTATGAGTGTGAATGTGTGTGTGGAAGTTCCCAGAGATGGGTTGCGGCTGGAAGGGCATCCGCTGCGTAAAATCGTGCCGGATAAGTTGGCGGTTCATTCCGCTGTGGCGACCCCGCAAGGGACAAAGCTGACAAGAAAATGAATGAATGAATTACTTTTTACATGAAGTAATTAGAAATGTAATTAGATTACAATTTTCCAGTAGTAATTAGTAATTTGTAATTGATTACTTTTTAAAAGTAACTTACCCAACACCAGTGTTGGGGAGAATACTTTGTAAATGTATTTAGTTACAGAATACAGAATACCTGCTTTAAAATGTATTTTGTAACGTATTCCGTTACTTTGCTTAATCCTGGTACTGTATTCTAAATACTTGGAATACTCCCCTTGAAAACAGCCTTCAAGTCTATTAAATGTCACACTATGCGTTGGTAGCAATTTCTGCAGGAAAACAGAGGGCCTCTAATGCTAAACATTATTGACTGACAGGGAAAAATAAATAAAACAGTATAATTATGTTTATTAAATAATGTTTATTTAATAAAGTGTCAACAAATTCAATTTCTGTTTCTATAATAAAGATAAAAAGTGCTTGAACATAGACAGCATTACTGTCTGTAATATACAATATATGTATATAATATGCATTTTGCTTACCCTTTGTATTTCACAGTCTGCACAGAAAAATATCAGCTATACAAGAAAAGAAAAACCTAAAAATAGTTTATGTAAAACCAAGGTAATGTAACAGGTTCTATCCAACATTTTAATTTCTATTATGAAAACTTCTCACCTAAGAACAATATTGCAAATATTAGCAGAATGCAAAATGTGTTTGCTTTACAAAAATCTAAACCTCAAAATGAACAAGTTTTGTCAAACATATTAGCCAGTAGCCACCTATCAACAGTACCTAACTACCTATGCTTTCCTAATCAACAGACAGGTAAAGGCGGTTGTAGTGCAGCAATAGAGACATTTCGAAGTGCTTATCTGTCCTTCTGTTGCGATGAGGAGTAAAAATGAGTCCTCCCTGGCTGAAGAGTCGCTCTACAGGATGTAGCGTTGTACTTTATGAAGAGGGCTTTGAGCATAAACGAAACCTCTGAAAGCGCAAACGTAACATCAAGCAGCGAATTCACGAACAGTAACGGCAAAAAAAAGCAGTTTATTTGAAAATCATGGTTGTTGTCCGGTTGTTCGCTGTTTGCGATCGTCCTTTGTGTTGCGTGAGAAAATGAAGGTGTAACGTGAGAGCATGAGAACAGGGTCATTTGCGTGAGTCTCACTGAGTTAACGCTGGTGATTGCAGTCAGGAGTGTAGCTTCTGTTTCTATGGTTTCGGCGGCAATTTAGTAATAATATTATGGGCCAGACACGCATCGCCCGAAGTATTCCAATGATATTAGGAAAGTAACTGTATTCTAAATACCCTGTTTAAAAATAGTAACTGTAACGGAATACAGTTACTCAAGAATAGTATTCTAAATACGTACCGGTACATGTACTCCGTTACTCCCCAACACTGTTAGCCACTAATTCAAAAAGTTACGAATTGCTGTGAGATCGTTTTGGATCTTGAGGTAAGAGCAAACACTATTTCATTACTGTATGTTCATTTTACAATAGTCATTTCAAGACGCTACACACATCCAGTAATGATTTTTTAACATATTAATCTAGTAACATATTTAATAAAGATGTTAACTTTCATAAATGAATTTCTCTGTTATTGCGAAAGACAACCTCGGAAACATGTATGCTTTAGGGAGATAGGAAAGTGTCTTGATTTTTTCATAAAGTGGATATAATTGAATGGAGCCTCACCTTCAATGTATTCTTAAGGGTGCACTGCGCTGTTGGCTGTAAAACCCTCAGGGAGTCAGGATTAATGCTCCACTTTGGAAAAAAGAAAAGGGGTATGGTGCTGGGTAATGGGACCCCTACCAGAGACTCCCTGCAATCTCACAGAAATCAATGGAAAAACATCACATTGCTCTTTTCAGGTGTGTACAAGCAGCAACAAGCCCAAGCACAAATACTGTGTAAGTGGGTTCGGTGCAGACTATATTCTACAAGTCATCCTTTCAATGATGTTGCCATGACTGTTGCTCGATGAAAGGTTTGATCATACGTCAGCGTTTGGATTTATTTGGATTTTGTCAGAAATACTGCACTTTGCTTTCAGGTAAAGATTAGTTTCAGATTTTTAGGTTTTGATGCACAGCCTCAAGTAACAACTCAGGCTCATTATTGATACATGTATCTCTATATACATTTCTGGAGATCGTGAAATATGTCCCAGGAGATAAATTTTTTTGCAGTTTTTCTTTTCACAATTCCACCAGAGGCCGCTGTGTACGCTTTCTCAGATCTCAAATTTCTCTCTTTTTATTTTTTCTTTTTTTTTCTTTTTTTTTTTTTTTTTTCCCTCAAGAAGTGGGAGGGAAGGGGATCGGGAGGTGGGTGGGGAGGGCGTGGCGACTGGTGTGCTCGCGCTGATAATAATAATAATATTGATAATTACCTGGCTAGCAACTGATTAAAAAAGGTAACAGGCATTTAGAAAGAAAGGAAAAAAGAAATATATAAAATAAATAAATAATAATAAACCTACTTGCATATACTTACATATACTACACTCACAGGGTAAGTGTGACGTGGGCATGGCGGCCTGGGCATTGCACTGGACTGGTCCATGCTGCACGTCATACTTTTTTAATGCATCACAAAGCAACTGACAAACACTGTACTCTTCAAGGTAAAAACTGACCACATAACATTCACCCACTTAAATTATTAAAGGTTTTTTTTATTTTTATTTATTTTTTTTATTTTATTTTTTTTTATATAATTACTATTGTTGTTGTTGTCGGCGCGAGTATATCGTGGTTATCGCGTTTCCCTGCCCACCTCTTGATCTTTAATTATTATTATTACTATTACCATTCTTATCACTATTATTATCATTATATTATTATTAATAATTCATCATATTGGTAGTTAAATTCTCCTTTTTAATATTATTCTTTACTTTTGGGTTTATCATTTGTATATTATTATTATTATTATAGTAACGTTTCTTTTCTCATTTTCATTATTCGGTTTGGAGCACCTCATTTTTTCTACATTTATTTATTTATTTATTTGTTTATTTTTTTAAAGAAAGAACTTGGTAGACAAGGCTCAGAAAGCGAGCGGGATATTTATATTTGTTTATTTGCTATAAATGCTCGTGTTGTTTAAAGGTACAGTTTATATATCTGACTGTTTGTATTAAAGGACAAAATTGTTTTACAAATAGTATATAAATATATTTATACATTTTAATACAAGAATTGCTGTGCTGTGAAGAATATATAAAACTCTGTGTGGAAAGAATCGTCAATGCACCGAGATATCGAATTGAACCGAATCGATGGCATGATAATCGTAACCGAACCGAACCGTGAGACCAGTGTAGGTTCACACTCTACCATCCACCCCCTTCCCTAAACCCAACCGATAGTGTTTACAAAAGCACCAATTTACCCGATAACCTCCTTCCCGAAAACCGACAGTGTTTTGAAAAGCAATTCAGAAAAAGAAAAGCTCTCACGACAGCCTAATTTTTACCACATTTTCAGGTTTTACCACATTCTCACCCTGTTATTTACTTTTTTATTTTATTTTTTGGCTTTTGTTTTTGTCTTTCCTGCTTTCTAGAACAGTTGTTCACTGGACTTGAACCCCGTCATCATGGTCAACTCCTCTCTGCGTCTCAAGTCCACCAACATACATGGCGAGCTACTGGGCAGACTGGTAACTGCGGAAAAGCCGTCCAATCGAAGGAAACAGAAGCCGTCACTGGCGTCATAGCGCCCCGTAGCATTCGTTTTAAAGACGAAATGCAGCCATACATAGCTCTGACAACATAATCCACGCTCTTCAGAAATGTATACGGGGGTACTTTTTCACAATGAGCCTGTGTTGATAAGTAATCGCTAAATATGACTTAATGCTGGCCTTTTTCAGAAGTGCTGTCCTTTTCTGAAGAGGCAGAATCTACAGTAGAAGTGCTTGCAAAGTTGTTGATGTCTGGACAGCTTCCACTTCAGCAAGAGGAATCTTACAAATGGCAACAATATCAGTCCCCCAAAAAAATTGAAAGTGAGATCTAGGGACCTTTTGAGGGATGCAAGGTTTGGAAGAAACATTTGTCGATTCCAGATGATGTGAATCTCCAGTTCCATCACATCACACAAATGTTCATGTGAATTGTAATCTGGAGATTGTAGAGGAGAGTATCTGTCAGGCTAGTTTGTTTGGTGTGTTCAACATGTCAACATGAATTTGGCAAATTCATCATGTAGAATTGCCATTGGCCGTCGGTAAAAAACTGAGTGCTCTGATTGACTGTTCAGCTACGAATCAGAGCATGAAAACGGAAGTGATAAAACTAAGGCAGCAGGGTGGCTCAGTGGTTAGCACTGTCGCCTCACAACAAGAAGGTTGCTGGTTCGAGTTCTGGCTGTGCCAGTTGGCATTTCTGTGTGGAGTTTGCATGTTCTCCCCATGTTGGCGTGGGTTTTCTCCGGGTGCTCCGGTTCCCCCCACAGTCAAAAGACATGCGCTATAGGTGAATTGGGTAAACAAAATTGGCTGTAGTGTATGAGTTTGTTTGTGAATGAGAGTGTATGGGTGTGGCTGGAAGGGCATTCGCAGTGTAAAACATATGCCAGAAAAGTTGGCAGCTCATTCCGCTCTGGCGACCCCTGATAAAAAGGGACTAACCTAAAGAAAAATGAATGAACGAATGAATGAAACTAAGCAAAGGACAGAAAACCTATTATTGAATCCAGTTGGTTTAAAACAGGGGTTTCCAAACTCGGTCCTGGAGGGCCGGTGTCCTGCATATTTTAGTTCCAACCCCAATTAAACACACCTGAACAAGCTCTTTCTAGGTGTACTAGAAACTTCCAGGGAGGTGTGTTGAAGGAAGTTGGAGCTAAACTATGCAGGACACCAGCCCTCCAGGACCGAGTTTGGACACCCCTGGTTTAAAAGGATCAATATCAATGGCATTTGACTGGGCCAGCATATGCGATAATATCTACCGTAAATCAGTAGTCCTCAACCTCCCTGCTGAAAAATCCAGCTTAAACCAGTCTAAGCTGGTTGGCTGGTTTAAACTGGTCGACCAGCCTGGTTTTAGAGGGGTTTTGGCCATTTCCAGGCTGGTTTCCAGCCATTTCCAGCCTGGTCTTAGCTGGTCAGGCTGGAAAATGACCAGCTTAAACCAGCTAAAACCAGCTTGACCGGCCTGGTTTAAGCTGGACATAGCTGGTTTTGGCTGGTCAAGCTGGTTTTAGCTGGTCAACTCCCAGCCTGACCAGCTAAGACCAGGCTGGAAATGGCTGGAAACCAGCCTGGAAATGGCCAAAACCCCTCTAAAACCAGGCTGGTCGACCAGCTAAAACCAGCCAACCAGCTTAAACTGGTTTAAGCTGGATTTTTCAGCAGGGCTTTATGTCACTGCGGGACAATGCTTGACAATTTTATGCATACCTGCGGGTGGGTGGTGGGATAGGGGTGGTTCGTGGAGGGTCAAGCCCTTTGTGTGCGCAAGCCACGCATCTCCATTGGAAGCAACAAACTTGTGCGAACTATAGAAAAGACGGAATATGCGAAATGGCCGCCACCATGTGCGATCTCTAGCAGTTGATCATCTAGCACAGACATGCTGGATTAATCTGATTTGTTGACAAATGGGTTAAGGATTCATTCCTTGGTAGTTCACTGGGTCTTTTCCCTTTAGCAAAGAAACTTTCCAAAGACGTCTGTTTCTTACTCATTTTGCGGCTTGTGGGTTAAATTTGGGCGCTCAAGTGATCGAGACGTAAGCGAGAGAATACAGTGATTTTTCAAAATTAAAGTCTTTTCTAAATAAAAGATTGTTTAGTTCAGACTCAGATAATAAATAAAACGTAAATAATTAATGATTTCTTGTCCGGCCTGGTACCAGATGATCCACAACCGGTACTGGTCCACGGCCCGGTGGATTAGGACCACTGCCCTAAATGCACTTCTATTGAGATTCATGAGCTTAATTTTACATATATCTTACATTGATTCATATTAAGAAGCTGTTTGTCAGTGTTACAGGCTTTCAAATGTAAAAAATAAATAATAAAAGTACTTTCATAGATACTGTGAAAATAAATTAACCTTATTGGAAAAAAATACACAAGGTAATGAAATTTTGACATGACCCCAGCTCTGTATTTATTCAACCTAAATGTGAACATTCATTCATTCCTTCATTTTCTCTTCGGCTTAGTGGAATGAACTGCCAACTTATCCAGCATATGTTTTACGCAGCTGATGCCCTTCCAGCTGCAACCCATCACTGGGAAACACCCGCACACTCTCATTCACACACATACACTATGGACAATTTAGCTTACCCAATTCCCCTATAGCACTTGTGTTTGGACTTGTGGGGGAAACCGGAGCAGCCGGAGGAAACCTACGTGAGTATGGGGAGAACATGCAAACTCCACACAGAAATGCCAACTGACCCAGCCGAGGCTCGGACCAGTGACCTTGCTGTGAGGCGATTGTGCTACCCACTGGGCCACCGTGCTGCCATATATGTGAACAATTTAATTTAAAAGATGCAAAACCTTTGTTTGTTATCTTGATGTATTTGTCTAAAAAGGAATTTTGATACATTATAAATGTGCTTATATGTCAAGAATACATCATTTGTAGCGCTAATAATATGTAGCGCTTTATAACCTCCTTATTAACATCTATTAATGTAGAGTTAATGCTTAACAAATAGTGACTTAACTATTTGCTAATGCTTAATAAGTGATTCAGTGTGTAGTTATTAAGAAGTGTTACCGAATCTCATACAGTGTGTTTTACAAATCCTCAGCAAACATCTTCATCCCAACAGTCGCCGATGGCAAAATCCAAAGCCCACCAGTGCACACGCATTTGCAGCGAAATTACTTTCCGACATAACAAGTCCCTCTTCTCTGACACGTGCAGTATATTTGTCAATTGCAACTGCCCTGCTACAGTTTCCTGGATCTGAAGCGGATCTCTGACAGCTTGGAGTTGATCCCGGTACCAATCTGGCCCCTCGGTGCCAACGGGAAACAGGCCAGCGTGGCATCTGCGGAGGGGGAAAACGACACGATATGGAGCTAGATCAGTCTCAAAAATAATACATTTGAAAAAATAAAACTCATACATGCACAGCACATTTACATTTACTTCAATTCAAATATTTTAATTCAAATTTGTAAATTCAAAACACAATTCATAAATACACGAAACTAATTTGTAAATTTAAAAGACAATTTGTGAATTCACAAGTAAAACACAAGAAAAAATTAGAAATATTTCTCTAAATGAATCAGATGTGTGCATTTACGAATTGGATTTGCATATTTATGAATTTTGTTTTGAATTTACAAATTTTGTTCTGAAATTAAAAATTGTGTTTTGAAATTATGAATTGGATTTGCATATTGACAAATTTAGTTTTGAATTTACAAATTGTGCTTTGCGTATTTACGAATTGTGTTTTGAATTCACGAGTTGGATTTGTGTTTTTACAAATTGTGTTTTGAATTTACAAATTATAGCTGTGTCTCATTTCAGAGGCTGCATCCTCCGAAGGATGGAATACAATTAAAAATTGTATTTATGAATTAATAATTAATAATTGCGTTTTAAATTTACGAATCGTGTTTTGAAATTACAAATTGGATTTGCATATTGACAAATTGTGTTTTGTATTTTCGAATTGGATTTGTGTATTTATGAATTGTGTTTTGAATTTACAAATTGTTTTGAATTTATGAATTGTGTTTTGAATTTACGAATTGGATTTGTGTATTTATGAATTGTGTTTTAAATTTACGAAATTTATTTGCATATTTACAAGTTGTGTTTTGAATTTACAAATTGGATTTGCATATTTACAAACTGTGTTTTGAATTTACAAATTGTGATTTCAATTTACAAATTGTGATTTCAATTTACGAATTGTATTTTGAATTTACGAATTGGATTTGTGTATTTATGAATTGGATTTGCGCATTTACAAGCTGTGTTTTGAATTTACAAGTTGGATTTGCATATTTAAAAAATCATGTTTTGAATTTACGAATTGTGTTCTCAATTTATGAATTGTGTTTTGAATTTACAAATCGGATTTGCATATTTATGGATTGTGTTTTGAATTTGTGAATTAGATTTGCAAATTTACAAATCGCGTTTTAATTTACAAATTTGATTTGCATATTTCCGAATGCAGACTTCAAAGGTGAGTTCGACACAAGCCGAAATAAGCATTTTGAAATGAGACGATCTAGCCTACAGAGGATGTATCTCATCACCTTGCAACTGTTACAGCTGCCATTAATGAGCGGTAATAAAATTTGCGATTAAGGGATTTTAAAACTTATTTTAAGCGATCTGACAGCAAAACAAGTTTTACAGAAGCTAGAAATATATTTTCTTTGATCCATACATGTACACATAAAATGTAAACTGTCTATAAAAAGACTTTATTGAGACATATCATACTTTTTTGTTTTTGTTTTTTAACATGTGTTTAGATATTCAAGTAAAAAAAGCCTAATTCATATATTTAATCTAAAGTTTTCTTTTAAAAAACATCCTTCCGTTATTCCGTTAATCAATCTTGTGATGTTCGAGGCCGTGAAGGATCCACCAGTTGTGTACTTCATTACCTGGTAAACGAAGAACGCATTTTGAGGCTGCGTTTGAAGGAGCGTTTGAATTTTTAAAAAAATGAGACATCCTTCGTTTCGCCGCGATTATGCAGTGCCCTTCGAATACATCATTCGGAGGATGCAGCCTCCGAAATGAGATTGTGTTTTAAATTTACGATTTGGATTTGCGTATTGACAAAGTGTGTTTTGAATTTACGAATTGGATTTGTGTATTTATGAACTGTTTTGAATTTCCAAATTGTGTTCTGAAATTAAAAATTGTATTTATGAATTAATAATTAATAATTGCGTTTTAAATTTACGAATCATGTTTTGAAATTACAAATTGGATTTGCATATTGACAAATTGTGTTTTGTATTTACAAATTGTTTTGAATTTATGAATTGTGTTTTGAATTTACAAATTGGATTTGTGTATTTATGAATTGTGTTTTAAATTTACGAATTTTATTTGCGTATTTACAAGTTGTGTTTTGAATTTACAAATTGGATTTGCATATTTACAAACTGTGTTTTGAATTTACAAATTCTGATTTCAATTTACAAATTGTGATTTCAATTTACGAATTGTATTTTGAATTTACGAATTAGAATTGTGTATTTATGAATTGGATTTGCGCATTTACAAGCTGTGTTTTGAATTTACAAGTTGGATTTGCATATTTAAAAAATCATGTTTTGAATTTACAAATTGTGTTCTCAATTTATGAATTGTGTTTTGAATTTGTGAATTGGATTTGCAAATTTACAAATCGCGTTTTTAATTTACAAATTGGATTTGCATATTTCCGAATTGTGTTTTGAATTTACTAATTGCATTCGCATATTTAAAAATCGTGTTTTGAATTTACTAATTGTGTTCAGAATTTCTGAATTGTGTTTTGAATTTACGAATTGAATTAGCATATTTACGAATCGTGCTTTGAATTTACGAATTAGATTTGTGCATTTACAAATTGCGTTTTTAATCTCCGAATTGTATTTTTGTAAATGTGAATAGTGCATGAATTTTATTTTGCAAATGTATTATTTTCGAGACTGATCTGACTCCATATCTGTGACAACAGTTGGAGGCTCATGAGTGAGATAGAGGGACGCAGAGAGAGCGTCACAGCAGTTCCTCAGCGCTGTCAGACCATTAAAAAGCCAAATGATGATGAATGAGAGAGATCAGCCTGTCGGAAAAAGCCCCCCCTGGCTGTCACCAGCCAGCTACCCCACTCTCAATCCTCATTCCACATTTGAAGGGTTTTTCCTCTCAAATCATTCACATCCCCATGCATTCCGATCCCCGACACACCTCTGAGATACACGCTGATCACGTTGATGATTTGGTGTCAGAAATTGAATTATTGCATGGGGCGATAACAGTCGCAGAAAAGAATATTTCCATCTACAGGGACGTAAAATAGCAGAGGAGAGATATTGAATGAATAGAGTGGGCTCATGGAAGTGGATGGGAACTGTAAATCAGAGACAGTAAATGGATAAGAGCATCCACCTACGAGTGGAACTTCACAACAGCGGGAGTCTAAGAGCAAGCTGAGCGCAAGCCGTGATGAAAAGCTGAGAGAATTTGTTTAGCTGTTTTGAACTGGAGTGCTGCCAAATATAGTAGCGATATTGCAACGTACAAAAACTGCCTCTTACATACAGTAGCTGCTTTTTCGAAACGTAGCATGCTAATGTTTGTTGAAAGCAACTCCACAAATGAGACTCAAGAGATTAGCGATATTTACCCTGCTGAAAAACCAGCATATGCTGGTAAGGTATGTTTTGATGCTGGTCTTGCTGGTTTTAATGCTGGTCTTGCTGGTTTCAATGCTGGTTTTGCTGGTCTCGATGCTGGTCTTGCTGGTTTCAGTGCTGTTCTTGCTGTTTTCAGTGCTTGTCTCAATGCTAGTCTTGCTGGTCTCAGTGCTGGTCCTGACCAGCATCGAGACCAGCATTGAGACCAGCAAGACCAGCATTGAAACCAGCAAGACCAGCATCGAGACCAGCAAGACCAGCATTGAGACCAGCAAAACCAGCAATGAAACCAGCAAGACCAGCATACCAGCATAAAAACATACCTTACCAGCATAGGCCTATGCTGTTTTTTTCAGCAGGGTAGTGATACAGTATTTCAACGTACAAACTCTGCCTCTTACTTACATACAGTAGCTGCTTTCTTAAAAATGTAGCATACAAATGTTGTACATTAAAAACAACTCCACAAATGAGACTGAATTTGCATTGTGTTTCAAGATATTAACTTATAAGAGCTTAGTTTTAGGAACTAGCCACCAGGCTGTTCCCCCAAGAAACAAAATCAACACAGGCTCATTGTGACATTCGTCTTTAAAACGAATGTTACAGGGCAGTATGTTTCTTTTCGTGCTTACCAGCTAACCGCTTACCTCCATGTGGACAGCTTTTCTCCTGTTACCAGTTTGGCCAGTAGCTCGCCATGTACGTTGGTGGAATTGAGATGCAGAGAGGAGTTGACAGCAACAACGGGGTTTGAGTCTGGTGAAGAACAGTTCCAGAAAGCAGGTAAGACAAAAAACAAAAGCCAAAAAATAAAATAAACAAGTAAATAACAGGGTGAGAACGTGGTAAAATCTGAAAACGTGGTAAAAATCAGACGGCTACAAGGGTTTTACTTTTTCTGTATTGCTTTTGAAAACAATGTCGGATGGGTTTAGGGAAGAAAGTGGGTGGGGTCATCGATCAGTCGACAGCGTCCTCTGATGGATTAACGTGAGATCAACAGGTCCGAATGCACTTGTGAGAGACATTTGAGATTGTAAAAAATGTGCACAGCGGCCTCTGGTGGAGTTGCAAAAAAAGTACCTCCTGGGACATATTTCATGATCTTCAGAAATGTATATAGGGGTACGTATCAATAATGAGCCTGGGTTAAACTGATTTCATTAGCATTAAGCACTGAACCAATTATAGTTTTATGTGTAACAGGATGTTCAGTTACACCAATAAACAGTAAACGCAAGAAAAATCACTAGAAAATGATTTATTATTTTTATTAATAATAATAATAATAATAATAATATTAACCTCTGAACCCGCGCCCCATTTTTGAGCATTTTATGAAAAATGACTTACCCAAATAAAAATGAAGCATATTCACAAGTCTGGTCTTGTTTGAAACTAGTTTCAAACTATTTGCTAGTTTGTACCCAAGGATCAAAATAACTTAAAGTAGAATAGGAACAGAGTAAAACATGGTAAAATATAGGTGATTTGCGATTTACTTCAGTTTTAACTTGCAGTTTCAGTTTAAGTTTACCTTGCAGTATGAAATTTATATCTTTATATAACAGTATAAACATACACATACAGTAGATGGACAGATAAAGCAATATATATGTATATGTATATGATTTGGAAGGTAATCCTTGGTATAAAACATTCTTGATGGTTTTGCCTGCTTTAGTCTGCGAATCCTTTTTTAGAATAAATATTTAAGAACAAATATATCTGGAAATACAGGTACATTTCAAGCCTTTTTCATAATTTTGTCTTAAATTGGAATGATATACAACAAAAGTACAAGTTATTATAGCAGCATTCTGAAAAGCTGAGATGTTTTCAACTAGGTGCACCTGAAAAAAAAAAACAGTGGGTGCCTCCATTGGAAAACACTTGCGAGATATGTAAACAGCCCCTCCGTCATTTGCGATATCCAGCAGTTGATCATCTTCTTGCACAGACTTGGTGGATTCACCTGATTTGTTGACAAATGTTTTGCAGATCTATTCGCAGTCCGTGGGTCCTTCACTGGACCTTTTTCCCTTTGCAAAGAAACTTTCCAAAGACGTCTGTTTCTTACTCATCTTGCTAGCTTGTGGGTTAAATTTTGGCACTCAAGTGACCGAGATGTAACAGAGAGAATATAGTCATTTCTCAAAATAAAAGATTGTTCAGATTCAGATAATAAATAAATGGAAATAACGAATGATTTCTTGTGCGAAATCCATGAACTGGATCCACGAACCGGAACAGGTCCGAGCCCGGGGGTTGGGGACCACTGCCTTAATACATAAACAAACAATATTTTAGAGTTAACTGAATTTTCGGTAACACTTGATGGTCTATTTGAGTATTAGTAGACTGTCTGCTTAATATCTGTTGATACTGCTCCTTCAACAGACATTTAACTGACTAAGAAACTTTGCAAGTACATGTCAACTTACATTACAACTTACAACTTACACAAGTACATGTCAACCGACCAAGATGGCGGCGCGTACACATCGCGAGGCTCAGCGTCTCTCCAGTTTCTGCAGTTTTGCAGTGTTTTTCCTGCTCATTTCGGGTCTGTTCGTGCAGAACAGTAATGCCTTTACATCGTACACCCGACAGGAGATTTTGGATATTGGTTTGTGCATTTCGGACAGTTTTATCAGCAATCTACGACTCATTCCGGACATCGCTAGAACACCCGAGGCAGAGCGCTCTGCCCAGCCGGGCGGAAGTGCTCGAAGGCGGCGGCGCGACCGTAAACAAAGACGGGGGAAGCGCGGCGGGCTAAGAGCTAAGCTAAAGCTAACACCACACCGGCTGTCCTTACCCAGCATCTTTCTCGCCAATGTACGGTCCCTGGTGAACAAAATGGATGAGATTCGACTGCGCATCAACCACAGCAAAAGATTATGGAACTGTAATGTCATGATTTTCACAGAAACATGGCTAAACAGCGGGATACCAGACAACGCTGTATCTTTAACTGAGCATCACACATTCCGAGCAGACAGAACGGCGGATGACTCCGGTAAGACCCGAGGCGGAGGATTATGCATTTATATTAACAAAGCTTGGTGTACAAACTCTGTCATCGTTGGGAGACATTGCTCTGTTAACCTGGAATTTCTGATGGTCAAATGCAGACCCTTTTATCTGCCACGCGAGTTCACCTCAACTATCATTACTGCCGCCTATATTCCTCCCGATGCTGATGCCAAGTTGGCAATGAAAGAACTTCATGCAGCCATCAGCAAACAACAGACTGCTCACCCGGAGGCTGCTTTCATTGTTGCGGGGGATTTTAATCACTCAAACTTAAAGACAGTGCTCCCCAAATTCCATCAAAACATTTTCTGTCACACACGGGGAAACAAAACGTTGGACCATGTATACACAAACATAGCTGAAGCCTACGCTGTGACCCCCCTCCCCCACCTGGGTCAATCAGATCATCTTTCTTTGTTCCTCAGCCCCAAATACTCACCCCTCATCAACCGTGTGAAGCCATCAGTGAGGACCATCAAAGTGTGGCCAACGGGGGTAGACTCCACACTCCAGGACAGGTTTCAACACACTGACTGGAGTATGTTTGCTTCCCAGGCCACATGTGGCTCTAGCACAGACATTGACAGCTACACTTCCTCTGTTCTGGAATACATCAACACCACCATAGACAGTGTGACAACCCAGAAACAGATCACCACATACCCAAATCAAAAGCCATGGATGAACAAGGAGGTGCGCCTCCTGCTGAAGGCACGCAACACTGCCTTCAGATCAGGGGATGCGCAGGCCTACAGCACTTCCAGGGCTAATTTGAAGAGGGGCATCAAAAAGGCCAAGCACTGTTACAAGCTAAAGCTAGAGGAGCACTTTTCCAACTCTGATCCTCAGCGCATGTGGCAGGTCATACAGGCCATCAGCAACTACAAACCCAGCCAGTCCACACCCACAGCCACAAACGTCTCCTTCCTGAACGAGCTTAATGACTTTTATGCCCGCTTTGAAAGAGACAATAAAGAACCCTACACCAGGATCACTTCCTCAACCGACCACTCACCCATCACACTCACCTCCTCAGAAGTCCACACCGCACTGAGTCGGATCAATGTGCGTAAGGCTGCTGGACCAGACGGTATTCCTGGGCGCGTCCTCAAAGCATGTGCAGAACAGCTCGCTGGGGTATTCACAGACATTTTCAACCTGTCCCTTAACCTAGCAGCTGTGCCAACATGCTTTAAAACCACCTCTATTGTGCCAGTGCCAAAACACTCCAGCCCAACATGCCTGAATGACTACCGCCCTGTAGCACTCACACCCATCATCATGAAGTGCTTCGAGCGGCTGGTCCTGGCACATCTGAAAGACTCTCTGCCATCCACACTGGACCCACATCAGTTTGCCTACCGTGGCAACAGGAGCACAGAAGATGCAGTCTCCATAGCACTGCACTCTGTACTCACACACCTGGACAATAAAAACACTTATGCACGAATGCTGTTTGTTGACTTCAGCTCAGCATTCAACACTGTCATACCCTCTAAGTTAATGATCAAACTTAGAGACCTGGATATCGACACGTCTCTCTGCAACTGGGTTATGGACTTTCTGACTAACAGACCTCAGAATGTTAGATCAGGCCACATCTGCTCCTCCACCGTCACACTCAACACTGGTGTACCACAGGGCTGTGTGCTGAGCCCCTTCCTCTACTCCCTTTTTACCATCGACTGTAGGCCTGTGAACAGTTCTAACACCATCATCAAATTTGCAGATGACACCACAGTGATTGGTCTAATCAGCAACAATGATGAGACTGCCTACAGGGAGGAGATACAGCATCTGGCCACTTGGTGCACCGACAATAATCTGCTCCTTAACACCGACAAGACCAAGGAGCTCATTGTGGACTTCAGGAAGGGACGAACAGGCTCACATGATCCCATCCACATCAATGGGATGGCCGTCGAGCCTGTCTCATCCTTCAAGTTCCTGGGGACCCACATCTCAAAGGACTTTTCCTGGACCACCAACACCTCCAGCCTGGTCAAGAAGGCTCACCAGCGCCTATTTTTCTTAAGGCAACTTAAGAAGAACCAGCTGTCATCAGCCGTCTTGGTGAACTTCTACCGCTGCACAATAGAAAGCATCCTGACGAACTGTGTCACAGTCTGGTATGGAAGCTGCTCTGTTGCGGAGCGTAAGGCACTGCAGCGGGTGGTGAAAACTGCCCAACGCATCACAGGGACCACACTGCCAGCCATAGAGGACATCCAGAGGAAACACTGTCTGCGCCGAGCACGCAGTATTCTTAAGGATTCCTCTCACCCTGCTCACAGACTGTTTTCTCTCCTGCCTTCTGGCAGGCGCTTCAGGCTCCCCCGGACAAAAACCAGCAGACTAAGGAACAGCTTCTTCCCCAGGGCTGTCTCCCTTTTGAACTCTGCCCCCCACTGACTCTTTGCCCCCCTGATACACCCCCACTATCCTCATAACTCAGACTCCTCATAATCACTGCACTATTTAACATTTGCACATTTAAAAATTGCACATATTCATTGCACTGATTCATTTATTCTAACTGTACATACCCATGTACATTTGTAATTATGTACACACACACTGTACATATACATTTGTAATTATGTTTATATATCTGCACACTTCTGATTATTAATAGCAATCTGTACATATATCCATCTATTGTAAATCTCTGTTCATAGCTAACACAACCTGTATATAATGTTCATAGTACATCCATTTGTAAATATCACCATAGTTTTTCTATAACTGCACTTTATAACTTATACCTGTATCCTGCACTTGCTGCTATTGCACTCCTG
This sequence comes from Danio kyathit, assembly GCA_903798195.1. Taxonomy (NCBI): domain Eukaryota; kingdom Metazoa; phylum Chordata; class Actinopteri; order Cypriniformes; family Danionidae; genus Danio; species Danio kyathit. The sequence goes on along the minus strand of LR812531.1, from coordinate 4,383,689 downwards.
GTTAGACCTAAACTGCATTTCGTTTCCTTGTACTTGTACATGTGTAATGACAATAAAGTTGAATCTAATCTAATCTAATTAACCGTAACCCCAACCTAACAGTCTACTTATAATCTAATGAGAATTAGTCGGCAAGTAGATGCAATGTAACTTAAATTCAACAAACGGACCATTAAAATAAAGTGTGACCGAATTTTCTTATGATTCAAAAGTGTTGCATTCAAGTTTTCAAAAAGTAATGCAAGATTTATCTTGAAGACACAAAAAGTACCCATATACTGTCAAATCTCTTCAACTTACAGTTTTCCCAGGTACCCCAAGCGTTTGTAAACAGCAATTTTATTCATTCCTCAGATAAAAAAAATTTTCTAACTGAAAGAAATGACAGTATTTCATATAGAAGCGACGTCAAGCATTGCAATTTCCCTTCATTTTTCACCTCATGGCCTGTCTCTTATACGCTTTGATGCTCTGGCCTCCAGCCAAGAGTGCAGTTCGCAGTAAACACCTGAGCCTAGATGTGCCTCGACTTGATGAATTTAATAAATAATACACAACTACAAAACACAGCTGTTGAGTGACAAAAGCATGGGGAGAGCTATCGCAAAAAGGGAAACCAATAACAGAAAAAGCAAGAAAGAAACACATTGAAAAGATGAGATAAATCGACACTGATTGGCCTATCTACACTGTAAAACCCAACAGTCAACTTTATCAAATGAAATGAGTGTAGTTAACTCAAAATTGACAGAAAGTTAATTCTACTCATTTGAAAAAAGTTTTGAACTCAGTGTTGAAGGTAATGAGTTAATGAAATACCTCATTACTTTAACTTAAATGGAGTAAGTTCAGAATATGGATTAGTTTTTTTAACTCAAATGGTTTGTAGCAATTGGTTTCTTTAAACGGTTTGAGTTGCCTTAACTTATTGGGTTTTACAGTACTCAGTTGGTTTGAGTTCTCTTCATTTCCCTGCTGAAAAATCCAGCTTAAACCAGCCTAAGCTGGTTGGCTGGTTTTAGCTGGTCGACCAGCCTGGTTTTAGAGGGGTTTTGGCCATTTCCAGGCTGGTTTCCAGCCATTTCCAGCCTGGTCTTAGCTGGTCAGGCTGGAAAATGACCAGCTTAAACCAGCTAAAACCACCTTGACCAGCCTGGTTTAAGCTGGACATAGCTGGTTTTGGCTGGTTAAGCTGGTTTTAGCTGGTCAACTCCCAGCCTGACCAGCTAAGACCAGGCTGGAAATGGCTGGAAACCAGCCTGGAAATGGCCAAAACCCCTCTAAAACCAGGCTGGTCGACCAGCTAAAACCAGCCAACCAGCTTAGGCTGGTTTAAGCTGGATTTTTCAGCAGGGTTATTGGGGTTTTACTGTGCTCAAATTGCTTCATTGCTTAAGTTCACAGTACTCATTAGGATTAGTTTTTGAACTTAAATGGTTTGTTGCAATCGGTTTCCTCAAATGGTTTGAGTTACCTTTAACCTTTTGGGTTTTACAGTGTACATATTCTCCCATTTCCAAAGATGTATTTAAATAAACAATTGTGATGGATGGATTCTATGGATGATTTGCAGTGTTGGGCACGTTCCTTTAAAAGAGTAATTAGTTATACACTTTCTAACAGCCTGTGACACGTTCCCACTCTTGAATATTGGGTCTGAAATTAATGTAGGAATGGCTTCAAAACAACATTAACACTGTTTCATTGACTGTGAACAATGCTGTATTTTATAGTCATTGGCTGATTGTATGATTTCACCATTTAGAATTTGCAAACAATACTTTTCTGAAATTACATAATTGAGGAGAAACTCTGAATGTGCGACTGTAAAACCAACTTTACCCCAATGCCAGTTTTGGGAAATATAATTCCTGCAGCCGCTGGCCTGTCAGAAACTACACTGGACAATGTGCGTTTTCCATAGAGTTTTCTAACTTATGAATGACATGATCTAGTTGTTATATCTATTCGGTGCGCGTTTGCATGTTCATGACTTAAGGAGGCATGGCTTTGGACGGCAGGAGAGGGAAGTAAAATTTCTAAGCTATTATGCTAATCCTGGCAACCCAGTGGCGCAGTATGTAGTGCTGTTGCCTCACAGCAAGAACGTCGCTGGGTCGCAGGTTCGAACCTCGGCTGGGCTGGGTCAGTTGGCGTTTCTGTGTGGAGTTTGCATGTTCTCCCTGGGTTCGCGTGGGTTTCCTCCGGGTGCTCCGGTTTCCCCCACAGTCCAAAGACATGCGGTACAGGTGAATTGGGTAAGCTAAATTGTCCATAGTGTATGAGTGTGAATGTGTGTGTGGAAGTTCCCAGAGATGGGTTGCAGCTGGAAGGGCATCCGCTGCGTAAAATCGTGCTGGATAAGTTGGCGGTTCATTCCGCTGTGGCGACCCCGCAAGGGACAAAGCCGACAAGAAAATGAATGAATGAATATGCTAATCCTAGCATTCTGGGAGATCACCCACTGCACCTTTAATTAACCGTTTCTGTTTTTTGTTTATTCACGAATGTCAATTGCGTTTTGGTACCTTGATCTCGGCTTTGTCGAATTTAGAAAATTCATCTCAAAATTGACATTTTAGTAGTTTAAAATAATATAATGTGTAGGAAATAATACATGGAGAAATAAGTCTGTAAACTTACAGGAAATGTGCTGGCAGCTTATTACAAGGTTTTTGTAGTGTGATATACAACACTTACCCTGAGAATATATCACTTTAAAACAGGGATTTTCAACCTGTGGGCCTCAGCGATCCTGCAGGTGGGCCGTAAGATAGCTTGTAATGATCTCTCAATATTATATTATAGTTTCTGGATTTCATTATCAATATGCTATAAAAAAAAATGATCAAAGTAATGCACTTTTTCCTGTTCTCTGATTGATTACTTCAAAAACAGCCTCATGATTGCATCTGCAACTACACATCAGTCTGAAGTGAAAGTCTCTCTGTGTGTATTTTTGTGTGAACTACTTAATATATCTGCATAGTTGTCCAAAATAATGTTCTGTGAGTGTTTTATAACGGATGTGCGCCCATACAGGAGGATCTAGCAAGGCTCAATGGTGTTTCTGCCATAGAATCTAAAATAAACTTGCATATGAGCTTCAGACGCGCTCTGGCGGAGCCGTTCACTGTTCCTGTCAGCGATCTCCCAATAATATCCAGCTGCAAACTCCATCAGATCGACGGGTTTCAACAGATTTAACATCTTTTACTGTATTTTACATTTGTCTGTATATTTTCTAATATACTTAATAGTAGATATTCCGTCAGTCCAGTTTAAAGCAGAAGCTGGTCTTTTGCAATCTCCCTGTTGACCTGTGGTTCTCTCTGAATCTGTGTTTGTTTGTTTTTTTTTGTTTTTTAAATATATATAAAATTATATACAGTGTATATACCGTTGAAGTCAGCATTATTAGCCCCCTGTTTATTTTTTTTCCCCAATTTCTGTTTAACGGAGAGAAGATTTTTTTCAACACATTTCACTAAACTAATAATACATAACACTGAGCATAATAGTTTTAATAACTCATCTCTAATAACTGATTTATTTTCTCTTTGTCATGATGACAGTAAATAATATTTACTAGATATTTTTCAAGACACTTCTATACAGCTTAAAGTGACATTTAAAGGCTTAACTAGGTTAATTAGGTTAACTAGGCAGGTTAGGGTAATTAGGCAAGTTATTGTATAATGATGGTTCTGTAGACTATCAAAACAAATTTGCACAAAAAAATTTGCTTAAAGGGGCTAATTTAGCCTAAAGGGGCTAATAATTTTGTCCTTAAAATGGTGTTTAAAAATTAATAACTGCTTTTATTCTAGCCGAAATAAAACAAATAAGACTTTCTCTGGAAGAAAAAATATTATCAGACATACTGTGAAAATTTCCTTGTTCTGTTAAACATCATTTGGGAAATATTTAAAAAAGAAAAAACAATTCAAAGGGGGGCGAATAATTCTGAATTCAACTGTGCGTGTGTGTATATATATATATATTATATATATTAGTTTAAATATATGATATATATCATGTAGTTTTAGTTTCAAAAATTAAAAAAAAAAAATTATCTGAGAAAGAAGTGGGCCCTGAAGCGAAAAATGTTAAGAACCCCTGCTGTAAACTATTGAAAATGTTGGTTTTTTTTTTTCAACTTTTTAAGGTAAAAATTTTCAGAGGAAAGATCAAGGTCTCATAATGTGATTCAAAAGCATAAATAAATAGGGAAAAATAAAGCACCAATCACAGAATACAGAAAACAGCTAATTTACAGATATTGTTTACAGTGTAATTCTTTTTCTCCTCTTTCTTTTTTTGTTTTGTATTTTTAATTTTTTTGTTTGTTTTTTTGTTATTGTTGTTTTTCATTTAAATTGAAAAGAAATATGCAAATATGATTGTGATGTATTATATTGTCACGCTTTTGTTACGTCTCAATAAAATAAAAGAAAAGAAAAAAATTAAAGAAAAAAGAAAAAGAAACACGTTGACAAAACAAAACACTCTGGAAAAGGTCAGGATCAGATAAAAGTGCAGTATAAAAGACAGCGGGAAGATGGAAAGGCTTGAATGTGAGACAGATGCCAGAAGCACACAGGCAGTCATGGTGAGGCAGACCCAATTGTGAGCGAGAGCTGCTTGGCCTGTGGAGACATCGATCCAGGTATTGAGCGAATCCCCTCACACCTGCCTTTATCTTACTACACGCTCAGCAAGGCTCCCGGAGGAAGAGTGACCGGGGAGAGGACAAAGAGCGTACGGCAGGAAGAACAGGTCTCCAGTTATTCATCACCTATCACAGGAGAACACCGCAGACGCTGTTGACATTTAGTCTTCGACTCTACATCAGAGGTGGAATGAGTACTGAAAAATCATACTCAAGTAAAAGTACTATTACTTATCCAAAAACGTAGTGTAAAAGTATTTGTTATGTTATTAATGCCATGGGACAATGACCTGCTACAAGATATACCTTATCTTGTTTATTATGCGCGCACCCTCTTAACACTTTTCCCCCTTTTTGGTTCCAGTCTGCAACCAGAACCAAAATTGTCATCAGACATAACCAACATAGGCTCATTCTGAAAACATAGCCCTATATACATTTCTTAAGATCGCAAATTATGTAGCCAGAACTACGTACTGTATGGCTGCATTTTGTCTTTAAAACGAACGCTAGGGGGCGGTATGATGCCGTTCCTTATCGTGCTTACTAGCTGACCGCTTACCTCAGTGTGGACGGCTTTCCCACTGTTACCAGTTTGTCCAGTGGCTCGCCATGTACGTCAGCAGACCTGAGACATAGAGAGGAGTTGACCACGACGACGGGGTTGGAGTCTGGTGAAGAACAGTTCCAGACATCTGGTAAGACAAAAACAGAAGCCAAAAAAATAAAACAAACAAGTAAATAACAGGGTGAGAATGTGGTAATATCTGAAAATATGGTAAAAATCAGGCGAGGGCTTTTCTTTTTCTGGATTGCTTTTTAAAACTGTCAGTTGAGTTTAGGGAAGGGGGTGGGCTGGTTAATCGGTTCTTTTTTGAAAACACTATTGGTTGGGTTTGGGGATGGTTGGTCAGTTGATCGGTCAGTCAGTCATTTAGTCAGTTAAAACAGTCAGTCGACATCGGCCTTTGGTGGATTTACAAGATAAGAGCAGGTGTGAATGGCACTCGCAAGAGAAATTTGAGATCTCAAAAAGCATACACAGCAGCCTCTCATGGATTCGCAAAAACTGCAAAAAAACGTACCTCCAGCAGAATGGGAAAGTCCCAGAGTAAAATGAGAAAATATGATACACCGGTGTTTTGGAATATGGAAAAACTGGCTTTATGCTGTTTTCATCTGTTCTTATATTATTTGTTTTTATTTTATTTATACTTTTGTTCCTGTTTATGTAAAGCACTTTGCCACTGTGTATGAAATGTGCTATATAAATAAACTAGCCTTGCCTTCCCTTAAAGCTGCTTTGAAGCAATAATTATTTGAAAAAGGACTATACAAATAAACTTGAATTGAACTATGACGTCAGTGGGCCAACTCATGCAAAAAAATCTCCAAAGTCAGTGGAAACAACCTGTTCTGAGCAGGTAACACCCCCAGCCGAGTGGAAAAGTGGACAGATCTTGTTGTTTGCCAATGTAATTGCAGGGAACAGCTGAAGAACACTGTCACCCTGCTGCCAAAGTGCGCCATAAACAAGGCTCAGAAGAAGTGCAGTGTTTTTAGGTTTGTCATCGATGGAAATTGACTGATAGAGAAATTACGGGTTCCTCTTCGGGTCCTGTGTCAGCTGAGCAACTGTCATTAAAATGAACCAGATTATTTTCTCCAAGTATCATAGAACTCCTTGGTAGAAAGCATTACATGGATAGTTCACCCAAAAATGAAAATTCTGTCATCATTTGCTCTCCCTCCTTTGGTTTATAACCTGTCTCAGTTTTTTTCCCATGAATACAAAAGAAAATATTTCAGAAACACTTTAGTTTAGGTCACAATTCATGCTATTAACTTCTAGCCTATTCAATCCAGGCTCATTATTGATACGTACCCCTATATACATTTCTGGGGATCGCCAAATACGTCCCAGGTTTTTGTTTTCGCGAATCATCCGCTTTGTACACTTTTTTCAGATCTCAAATTTCTCTTGCGAGTGCCATTCACATCTGCCGTTCTTGCGTAAATCCACTAGAGGCCACTGTCATCTGACTGACTGACTGACTGACTGAACGACCGACCGACCGACGTATACGGCGAGCCACTGGGCAAACTGCTATCAGCGGAACAGCCGTCCACATGGAGGTAAGCGGTTGACTGGTAGCGTGTAAAGAAGTTGTCGGCGGCGTCATACTGCCCCGTAGCATTTGTTTTAAAGACGAAATGCAGCCATACGTAGCTCTGGCTACATAATTCACACTCTCCTGAAATGTAAAGGGGGCTATGTTTTCACAATGAGCCTGTGTTGGGCTAATTACCTATCTATTATTAAAATATGAACTGTTCCTACATCCCTAATTCTAAAACCTAAACCCAACTTCTATCTTACTAACTAATAATAAGCAGCTAATTACTGGTTTCTTAAGCTAGTAGTGTTAGTTTATGGTTTGTTAATACTGTAAATTGTGACCTAAACTAAAGTGTTACCAATATTCCCAAGTACTACTTCCACAGAATTTGTTTTTCAATATTAAAAATATTGCCTTTTGTGTTCAACAGAATAAAGAAACTCATAAAGTTTTGGAACCACTTGAGCAAACTGAAGATTAAAATAAAATAAAAAAATAAGGAATTAAAAGGAATTAAGGAATGAGAGAATTACTCTGCACAGTCTGCAAATATAAACGTACATTTTTAAATTATTAACTCAAATTAATACACGGCTGTCTGGAATATTCAATTCTGATTGGTCAGTGGCGACATTCCAAGATATGTTATCCCGAGATAACAACCACAAACTCATCCGGGAACTTCGAATCACCTTGACCGTCAATGAATTCATATAATACGTAGGTCAGTTGCGTTTTTTGACTTTGGCGCCATCTTGTGACTGAATAATGTGAAGGTTAGTGTATACTCCATCAGCTGCTTTAGTTTCTGTCAGCTTTGTGTTTTTGACTGTTTGGCGCCATCTTGTGTCTGAATAATGTGCAGGTTAGTGTATACTCCATCAGCTGTTTTGGTTTCTGTCAGCTTTGTATTTTCGACTGTTTGGTGCCATTTTTTTTACTGAATAATGTGTAGGTTAGTGTATACTCCATCAGCTTTTTAAGTTTCTGTCCCCTGCTGAAAATCCAGCTTAAACCAGGCTGGTTTTAGCTGGTTGACCAGCCTGGTTTTAGAGGGGTTTTGGCCATTTCCAGGCTGGTTTCCAGCCATTTCCAGCCTGGTCTTAGCTGGTCAGGCTGGAAAATGACCAGCTTAAACTAGCTAAAACCAGCTTGACCAGCCTGGTTTAAGCTGGACATAGCTGGTTTTGGCTGGTTAAGCTGGTTTTAGCTGGTCAACTCCCAGCCTGACCAGCGAAGACCAGGCTGGAAATGGCTGGAAACCAGCCTGGAAATGGCCAAAACCCCTCTAAAACCAGGCTGGTCAACCAGCTACAACCAGCCAACCAGCTTAGGCTGGTTTAAGCTGGATTTTTCAGCAGGGTCAGCTTTGTATTTTTGACAGTTTGGCGCCATCTTGTGACTGAATAATGTACAGGTTAGTGTATACTCCCTCAGCTGTTTTGGTTTCTGTCAGCTTTGTATTTTCGACTGTTTGGTGCCATCTTGAGACTGAATAATGGGCAGGTTAGTGTATAGTCTATCAGCTGTTTTCATTACTATCAACTTTGTGTTTTTGATTGTTTGACACTATCTTGTGTCTGAATAATGCACAGGTTAGTGTATACTCTATCAGCTGTTTTCAGTTCTGTCAGATTTGCATTTTTTGACTGTTTGGCACCATCTTGTGTCTGAATAATGCACAGGTCAGTGTATACTCTATCAGCTGTTTTCAGTTCTGTCAGATTTGCATTTTTTGACTGTTTGGCGCCATCTTGTGTCTGAATAATGCACAGGTTAGTGTATACTTCATCAGCTGTTTAAGTTTCTCTCAGCTTTGCGTTTTTGAATGTTTGGCGCCATCTTGTGCCTGAATAATGCTCAAGTTAGTGTATACGCTATCAGCTGTTTTAACTCACAACAATGTTTTGTGTCTAATTTTTATGTTTTGTGGCAAGTCGTTGTTTATTAAGTAGGAGAGGTACATCCAGGTCAATTGTTTTCACAGAATACAGCTCTTTAGTCTTATACAACAGTGCTCTGCTTTGTGTTGGGCTGCAGATAAACCTGTCAGAATATATTCTGATAACAACCTCCTGGGTGTACTTTAACTCAAACTTACTATTCCTCTAGTCATTGATTTTCTACATACTTCTGTCCTGCAGTACCTGAAACCAGAGGAACTTAAGCTGGTAGTGCTTTGAAATGAGAGCTTTTACTTATTCAGTTTCAGTGTTTTCATTATTTAACAGAAATCTCCAACAATGCACGTTTGGCTGCCTTCAATCGATCGGTGAGCTCTAAAAGAATCTTCCTCATGGTAAGTCAGAGAGATCATCTTCTTGATCATCTCACATGGTCTCATGGAAGAGGGGCTCTAGTGTTAAAGTGCCATTACAGTGTAAGCGAATCTTGATTACAGGTCTTCCGGCAGACCTGAGTGTGTATGTGGTGTGTAGTAGTGGTTAAAGCTGCTTCAATCCCAGCATTGAGTGAGCCATGAGCCATCACCATTGTGCCCTTGAGAAAGGCACTTAACCCCAGGTTGCTCCAGGGGAATTGTCCCTGTAATAAGTTCATATGCTGTTCTATGGTGACACTATGTGAAAGTGACGGAAACAAATTCTGAAGCTTCGGGTCATGAGGCAATACATATCTAATCTGTATTATATAGTACACTGTAAAAAATATTTTAATTAAGTTCACAATTCACAATTTATGGACGTGAATTGCATTGATCTCTTCTCTGTCGACTTTTGATATTGAAAATTCAACTCTACAGTTTAACAAATTGACATTTTAGTAGTTTGTAGCATAATATCCAACATCAACCTAGACAATAAAGCCAACATAGGCTCGTTCAGAAAACGTAGCCCTATATACATTTCTGGAGATCACGGATTATGTAGTCAGAAGTACATAAGTATGCTTCATTTCATCTTTAAAATGAACGATACGCCTTTCCTTTTCACGTTTACCAGCTGAACCTTCCATATGCAGAGGCACCGCTGGCCGGTACAGGCCCTATGACAACATTTTGTGGCTGTTGAAAGTTAAGGGGTTGGGGGGATTTCGCAGGCGAAAGTGTGGAAGGATGTCAGGGTGGGGGGTGTAGGGTTCATGGACGAAAGAGAACAGCAGGGGTGTCTTGGTCAAAAGTGAAGAGCGGGGGCGGTCGAGGGCGGTGAGGGGTGGCTGGCTGGCTGTAGGTGGTTGTCCAGCCCTTAATAGTACCTCTGGGGCCCCCAAAATGGTGTGGGCCCCAAGAATCGTCCTAACGCCACCCTCCCCATAACGGCACCCTTGTCCGTATGGACGGCTTTTCCGCTATTACCAGTTTGTCCAGTTAGCTTGTCATGTACGTCTGCAGACTTGAGACGCAGAGAGTTGACCACGACAACGGGCTCGAGTCTGGTGAAGCACAGTTCCAGAAAGTAAGACAAAATCAGAAGCCAAAAAATAAAACAAACAAGTAAATAACAAAGTGACAGTATGGTAAAATCTGAAAACATTGTAAAAATCAGGCGAGGGCTTTTCTTTTTCTAGATTGCTTTTTAAAACTATCGGTTAAGTAGTGGGTGGGCGGGTCAATCTGTGCTTTTGAAAACACTATTGATTGGGTTTAGGGAAGGAGGAGGGTGGGCCAGTCAGTCAGTCAGTCGACAGTGGCCTCTGGTGTATTTACACAAGAACAGCAGGCGTGAATGGCGCTCGCGAGAGAAATTTGAGATCTCAAAAAGTGTACACAGCGGCCTCTGATGAATTAGCAAACACAAAAACTGCAAAAAATGTACCTCCTGGGACGTATTTGGCACTCTCCAGAAATGTATATAGGACTATGTTTTTAAAATGAGAATGGGTTGGTATGAAAACACAAGCTAGGTGTCAAATATCATGCCTAAAAAGGGCAATAAAAAGTAAAATGCTCTCATTTTAAGAACACATGATTAAATGTTTCACGTCTTTTCACATCTTTTCTCTCCTTTCCTGAACTGTGTAATTGAAAAAAATAAAATGACATTTGACAATGTAAAACTACATCCTGCCCTCCAGCCTCATTGTGCAAATTTGTCACCTTTTAAGTTGACAGACAGGCAAAATGACAGTTCTGAGAAGGGCACTTGTTCCCAACATAGCCAACATTTAGAAGAAATGCCTTCATATTTGAACAAGACTGTTACGCATTTAACACAGGAACCTGCATACATTTTTTCTGAGAACTTCATGTTTGTTGGTTCAGAAATCACAGTTATGTCATGCTGTGCTTGTTATATTGTTCAGTCTAAAATAAAAATAGTTTTTCTTTTATTACTTGCTGATGGAAAAAGTTACATATTTATTTATTTAAAGGGCACCTAAGATGCAAAATCAACTTTTGGAAGCTGTTTAGACAGAACTCAGAGTTTCTGCAGGTTTCACCAAGTTAAATTTAAGGCTTTTTAGACCTTTTTAAGACCATTATTTCTCAGCAAAATAGTCTAAATATTGTGCAATAACAAGCAAGCTCTACTTGTATCCATACACGGTTTTTTTCCAACATAAACTTTATTTAAAATAAAAAAAAATAAAAAAAATAAACGTTTTAAAGGTTTTAAAAACTATAATAACTAAATCTATATGTACAACAATCTGTCCAGGTTGGTGTCCTCAGCAGTAAATACATGGAGCACTTTCAAACAAATGTTATTGTATGGAAGATAATTAAACCATTATGATAAATAGAGTTAAATATACCTTTTTAAATAAAACGTTTTATTGAGATGGAGATTGTTAATGATTGTATGGGTTTTGGCCAGATTGGGTATTTATACATGAACAAAGGAAAATTAAGACCTGTTTAAAAAAGATTTAAGAGCTACAACACAATATTTCAGTCAATTTAAGACTTTTTAATGCCTAATACTTTGATTTTGACATTGAAGACATTTTAAGACCCTGCCAGAAACCCTGAAACTGTGTACGTATAATGTGTCCACACATATTGGAGTGATATAAACACATGCATTCTCTTTTTTAATTTCCTAATGTTAAAATAGTATCCAAATCCCAGTGATTTTGAGGCCCACCGCAACGCGACATAGGAGAGTGTCTGTATAATGCTTATAAAAATGTCCACAGAACAGGATTTGCGAAGAAACTGGGATTAAAAGATCTGTTCCAACTCTCTGTGATCAGCTGCACCTCAATAATGAGTTTTACAAGTATAACATTTTTAAAACAGTGCATGTTTGTAACAAAAGACTTTTTTTTATTTATTATTTTAATTGCAGACATTACAGTAGGCTATTTCGCATTCATTGATCTGTAGTTATAATCTAATTCTGTTCATAGAGAGGTTAGTAATGAATGTTTATACGCAAGTATTTATGTGTATGTGTATCTGTTTTGTGAGAAGTGCTTCTCATATGACATGTGAACGACCCGTACAGCTTTACTTTGAAATTTCCTCGAGCGAGAATCACGTTGTCTGAAACTTTCTGTTGTACACCACGCCTATTGATACCCTTTTGGCAGTGGAAACGCAAGCCTGATAAAGGTGATCTGTACCGTACAGTACCATTCAGTGAAAACGGGCCATAATTAAGTATAACTATCTCTAAGTATATTTAATAGTTTTCTGAAACTTTTAGCTTAATCGACTGTAAATAAATGTGTCCAAATTATACAGTGAGAATTATAAATACAATTAATCTGACAGGACCCGAAGGCATCAATAATCATTGGCATATAACAGGCTACAAAGCAAAAAGACTCATGATTGTTTTCACAGCACAACTGTTTTCTATCTCACACGGGACTAAAATGTTTACCTGATGAACACAAGATCAAATTAACTTCTATTGTTCTTTACGTTATCTGTCTGTTTGTTTGCTCATATTTTCTTCCTTTAAAGCAATCCAGGAAAAAAAAAAACATCTAAAAAGGAGTCTGTCCCTTGAGGGGGGAAAAGCAAAATATTATAATCTGTCATCTAGCTCATTAATATGCAAATTGAATCCTGTTTAGTCAGTCATTTTACCGTGCGAGTTCAGTTGTTATATGCCACATCATATTTGTAGAGATGTAGAAAACATAACATCGATGCCTTTTCAATTTGAATATTAATGAGGTTTAAATCATTTTCTGCTCTTCCAGATTTAACAAGTTCTTGCATTTATTAAAGCGTACACAACAAACATCTCCACGCGATAGATCTTCAAACAGGGCAAGCAATTCTGGGACGGACCAAATCCTATTTGTAAGAGTTAAATGGCTCTGTCTTTGAACTGAATAATGCATTGACAGAGCAAATCAAAATATGACTTTAAATTAAAAACCAACTAAACAAAAAGCCACATATTTAACTTATAGGCTTACACTACTATATGTAACAACCAGTGGTGTAAAGTTACTAATTACAAATACTCAAATTACTGTAACTGAGTAGTTTTTCTCAGGAATTGTAATTTACTGAGTAGTTTTATAAATGTGTACTTTCACTTTCCCTTGAGTACATTTTTAGTGCTGTATCGGTACTTTTGCTCCACTACTTTCCTTCAACCTGCAGTCACTACTTTACTTTTTCTTGTTTAGAAAAATCAGTCCTGTGATTCCTGTTCAATCAAACCGCACATACAGTAGAAGGTAAATCACATCATAATGAGCTACCTCAAGACATGTGTGCTTTATATTTGCAGCAAACTGTTTGGAAACATTAAAAGTGTCCAAGAAGATGTCCAAAATCTTTACACGCATTGACCCAGAGACTGTTTAGATGCATGTCACTGATGAGAAGATGATGAATGTTTACTGTATGATGGCCGAAATGGCCTTAAACACCCAGCAGGACGTCAGATTGACATTGTACCCTAAAGTCATGGGGATGTTGCATTTTGTTTGGAAATGAAAATCAGGTTGACGTCAGAACTCAACGTCAATGTGCAACATCCAACCTATAACCAACCATATATCATCGTCTAATGATGTTACAGCTTGACGTTGTGTGGACGTTACCACTATAACGTCTATCAGACATTGGATTTTGGTTGCCATACCTGATGAATAAATGTCAGTATGACGTTGGTTTAAGATGTTGGATCGACATTGGATTTTGGTTACTTTCTAACAACCTAAAATCAACCATATATCAACGTCATTTAATGTCATTATTGTCCTCAGACGCTGGCTAGACATTAGACATTAGACTGAATTTTGGACACCTGACATAAAAACCTAAATCTAACCTAATATTAACGTTATATGATGTTGTGTGCCTGCTGGGCATTAATTCGATGCACTGCAGAATGTTATGTTTACACACACACAGGGCCGGAGCAAGCTCAACTGGCGCTCTAGGCAAACGACGAGAATGCCGCCCTCAAACCGAAAGTTATGCTGCCTAAAGTTATGCCGCCTCCGAAAAAGCCGGCGGAGGGGGGGAGCAGAGCTGGGTGTTGAGATGATGCGGGGTTTGTTGCGGACGAAAGCGAAGGGGGGGAGACGCGCAGCGGACGCTGCCCTGACTGCTCTGCCGCCCTAGGCAGCCGCCTAGGTTGCCTCTATGGATGCGCCGGCCCTGCACACACATACACAAATTACATGTAAATGCATCAGCTTTTAACAGCGTGACACTCACTACTCACTACTCTTGAGTATTTTTGAAAGGGCTATTTTTACTTATACTTTGAGTAATATTTACAACAGATACTTTTACTCTACTTGCACTACATTTTTAGGCAAGTAATGGTACTTTTACTTGAGTATGCTTTTTCAGTTCTCTTTTCCACCACTGATAACAACATGAGGACCTCGAGATGTTGATATAGGACTGTATAGACAAACCACTGAACCATTCATTCATTAATTTTCCTTCGGCTTAGTCCCTTATTTATCAGGGGTCGCCACAGCTGTATGAACCGCCAACTATTCCGGCATATGTTTTACACAGCGGATGCCCTTCCAGCCGCAACTCAGTACTGGGAAACACTGATTCATTCATTTTCTTTTTGGCTTAGTCCCTTTATTAATCCAGGTTCGCCACAGCGGAATGAACCACCAACTTATCCAGCACGTTTTTATGCAGCGGATGCCCTTCCAGCCGCAACCCAGTACTGGGAAACACCCATAAACGCTCAAATTCACACACACACTCATACACTACGGCCAATTTAGTTAATTCAATTCACCTATAGCGCACGTGTTTGGACTGTGGGGGAAACCGGAGCACCCGGAGGAAACCCATGCCAACACAGGGAGAACATGCAAACTCCACACAGAAATGCCACTGGCCCAGCCAGGATTCAAACGAGCGACGTTCTTGCTGTGAGGCGACAGTGCTAACCACTGAGCCACCGTGCTGCCCAGCACTAAACCATTGAGAATCTAATATTGAGCCATATGTGATTTGAGTTCTGTGATTTTAATAGACGTGACTAGTACATTGTAATCCCGATTAAGTTGGCAAAACTCAAAAAATGTAGGTAATCAGTTACATTTTTGATTTTAGGTAAGCAGAAGCCTCAAGTTTCAAGTGTGTTGTACTCATGCAAGGGATATTTCCCCTAACTTAAAATACCCATGTTACCCTGCTCATACATTTTAATAGCAATTTAATATCTCCAAACTTTAAACATAGAGTTACCCAGCTCATTGTTACATGTCTGGTGTGTCTGTATTGTGTTATGTCATGTGATGTCCCATGTGCTTGAGTTTACTGTATGTCATGTGACTTCTTTGTACTGTTTCTGCAATGAAAACCCTAATAAGTTAACTGAACGAAATTAATTGAGTAAACTCATTGCCTCAATTTAATTGAGTAACGGAGTCTCCCAAAATTTGCATATTTAGGTTAATTTAACTTGCCGGTTTGGTAGATTATACTTAAATTGTTCAGTTCAGTGTGTGTGTCTGTGTGTGTAATTATATACAACGCAATCTCACGGCAATTCGTAACTTTTTGATTTAGTGGCTAATTCATATGAATTTGTACGATCTAATTCGTACAAATTAGTATGATTTGCTCATCACCCAATGACGGTTGGGGTTAGGGGTGGGGTTAGGTGCCACGCCTCCTTTTTAAAATCGTACATTTTCGTACGACTGAACTTGTACGAATTCGTAAGAATTAGCAACTCAACTGAAAATGTAAAATACTTACGTTTCCTCGTGGGATCAGGCTGTTATATACCATGAAAAAAATGTTTAAAAGAAAAATGTATAATGGATAATGTATAATTATACTTGTTTTCTGATTTAAAAAAAGACCTTATACATAAAAACGACCTATATTTTTCAAAGGGTTAATTGTGATTTTGAGCTTACTATATTTGAAATCTTAAGTTTATGCATTTTGATTGTATATAAGTTAAATTAACTCTATACTATATAACTATAACTATATTTTTAGGTGACAGGACCAAAATGCTAAATTTTAAGTAATGTTCAGTCAACTTTACTTGATTGTTTAAGTAAAGACAACATTAGGGTTTACAGTGTGTTCAATCTTGTCCTGTGTATTTATACACCTGTATTTGTTTAGGTCTTTGTCCAGTATTGTATTGTTACACTTTCTGTCCTGTCTGATGTTCTTGATGTTCTAGTTCCTGTTGTAAGTGCATTTTGTAAATAAATATTCATTCATTTTCTTGTCGGCTTAGTCCCTTTAATAATCTTGGGTCACCACAGCGGAATGATTCAGCACATTTTTACGCAGCGGATGCCCTTCCAGCCACAACCCATCTCTGGGAAACATCCATACATTCATCCACACTCATACACTACTACGGACAATTTAGCCTACCTAATTCACCTGTACCGCAAGTCTTTGGACTGTGGGGGAAACCAGAGCACCCGCCAACTGACCCAGCCGAGGTTCAAACCTGCGACCCAGCAACCTTCTTGCTGTGAGGCAACAGCACTACCTACTGCGCCTCTGTGTCGCCCTAAATAAATATGTGTTTTGATATTTCCTGTGATATCTGTGCATTTGTGAGTGAGCTAAACACTGTGACACATACATTTTGATCCCAATTAATGCAAATATTTTTTCTCTCACTTTAAATACTCAGTTTTCCCAGAGATGTGTTGCGGCTGGAAGGGCATTCGCTGCGTAAAACGTATGCTGGATAAGTTGGCGGTTCATTCCGCTGTGGCGACACTGGATAAATAAAGGGACTAAGCCGAAAAGAAAATGAATGAATGAATGAATAAATACTCAGTCACCCAGCTCAAACATTTTGATAGATTTTAATTATATACGTATGGACGTCACGGTGGCGCAGTGGGTAGCAAAAAGGTTGCTGGTTCAAGCCCTGGCTGGGTCAGCTGACATTTCTGTGTGGAGTTTGCATGTTCTCCCTGTGTTCGTGTGGGTTTCCTCCAGGTTTTCTGGTTTTCCCCACAAGTCCAAAGACATATAGGCGCTATAGGTGAATTTAATAAGTCCCTTTATTAATCTGGGGTCGCCACAGCGGAATGAACCGCCAACTTGTCTATTACAGGGAAACATCCATACACACTCATTCACACACATACGCTACAGACAATTTAGCTAACCCAACTCACCTATAACGCATGTGTTTGGACTGTGGGGGAAACCGGAGCACCCAGAGGAAACCCACACCAACACGAGGAGAACATGCAAACTCCACACAGAAACGCCAACTGACCCAGCCGAGGCTTGTGTGCTACCCACTGCACCACCGTGCAGCCCCCTTATGAAACATGTATGTTTATATTTTATGATAACTTTACTTTGTTATAAAATATATGAAATAAAAAATTAATTGATAGCAATTAACAATACCAATACAGTTTTTAACCCGTTCATATTGGTAAAACTGTAGCAAAAATTGGAATAATTATTCACAGAAATAAAATAGTTAATTTAGTATAAGGTGGATAAATGATTTCTTGTAGCTTTTCACTACGTTGTACTTTAACAAAAAATAAATTAATATTAATCATTATTATTAATTACGTTATGAACATTATTGTTAGTTATGAACAGCAACTTACCTGATGCACTCGGTCTGATCATCACAATCAAACTGAAGAAAAGTACATGGAATAAACTAAATATGTTTTTAAATTATTAATAATTAATCATTTTTAATTTTATTAATGATTCATGGATGCAAATAAACAACCACAACCAGGAGATCAATTTAAGATAGATATAAATGAGGGAAAAAACAAGTTATATTAACTGCAGAAACAAAAAAAGACTAACAAAACAAAGAAAGGGATAAATAAATTACAACTGTATAAAAGTGTATGAAAATAAGAGCCAATAGACAACAGTTCTTCATATAGTACCAAAAAATCTGACATTTTTTGTTGTTACACATACGGAAAGATTTGAGCAGAGAGTCAACTTCAATCAGAAAATGTTAAACTAAATATCTTAATAAAGATTGCTCTGACACTTGTACTGTTATTATAACCCACGTGCGCAAAACACGCTGGTCCTCCTCCTCCTCTACAAACTAAAACTTCCTCTGACGTTCACCGACCTAGGAAATGTAGTTTCTCATGTATCACGTCTTTAGTTCTGTCACCTGTCAGCCCCTTTTTAATCTAAACTTCACCAGCTGCAGCTGGATTCAATTAAAATAAACTCAGAAAATGTATCATTCTTCGTCTCATCCCCTAATTATTTTAACAAGACTGCAAAGTATATGCTCTGGGAATCCATTTCCCATAAACACTTGCGGCTTTGGCTCTGCGCGCACACGCGACATGTCAACAAACACCAAAGTCATACAGAGTGAATCTGCGACTCAACAGATCCCAGCATGATCGGTAAGACTAAACTTATTTTCAGTAACTCGCTGGTGTCTGTTGGCTACTTTAATTCTGTGTTTATTTCATGTCGGAACTGTTTATATAAAGCTTACGTAGCGTCATTTGACATTGCACCTTGTACTTTCACATGACAGCTCACTGAGGGATCTACATTAAGCGCGTTTCTTTAGGAGCATGACAACATGATAACTCAGTAAGACATATATCCATATATGTAATATAGAATAGTGAATATCAGTGTAAATTTACACGAAAATACACGTGAAATGTTGGAATTCAAAGCTAAAAGGTATGAACCTTCAACATAAACATTAAGTAAATAATAATGATAATAAAAAAGGACTATAGTTGTCAGACTTTTCTCACACTCAGTATAGAAGATGAACAATCCAAGAAATGGCTGAAATGAGAACTAGCATACAATAGTATTTGCTTTAGACTGCGTGTAAATGTCATAAATAAATGTTACAGGTAGCGTTTATATTCTTAAGGCACATCTCTTTACATTGCATTGATTTTCATGCATGCATTTTACATTTTACATGGCTTCTTCTCACATTTACAGATGTTAGCATGTACTATATGTGTAGATTGTAAGATTGAGCATTTGTTTTCATAATAACTGGCAAAAGCATTAAGTTGCTGACAATTTACTCAAAAGAGATACTTAACAAATAAAAAGTGACATTTTCTGGCCAAAGGTATACATCAGAGAAGTGTCTGGGCAAAATTCTACTTTATTTAAATTAAAAGCACATCTTTAATTTGTTTTAATTTGTACTTTAGAGTAATAAAAGGCATGAAAAATAAATCTTGGCTTATGCAATTAACATTAAAAATTAATTGCTGAAGCTTTTATTACAATGGTATTATCACAATATTGGTCTAAGTTCCAAAAATGTTACTTTAACATATATTTAAAAAAACTTTATGCATAGAAAAAAAAAAATCTAAATTATAAGGTACTAAGGCTGCTTGATATTGTAAAAATCAAGCATTGCGATTATTTTTATATATTTTTATATATATATAAAAAAATAATCTATGCCCACCTATATATATATATATATATATATATATATATATATATATATATATATATATATATATATATATATATATATATATATATATATATATATATAAATATCGCAATGCTTGATTTTTACAATATATTTTATATATTTATTATATATATATATATATATATATATATATATATATATATATATATATATATATATATATATATATATATATATATTATAGGTGGGCATAGATTATTTTTTTTTAATCTAGATTAATCTAGATTAAAATGGCTCAGTTGAATTCTGCCAAAGGCATTCAGATTATGTGTGCTACCCAAAAAATGCTGTTTCCAAAATGCATCACAAACTGCTTGAGAAACTGTTCTACTATGATAATTGGTGATGAAAATAAATGATGTTCAATAAGATGTACTTGTGTTTACTCACTGTTTATTGAGTTAAACATGAATGTTGAACTGTAGGCCTACATAAGCTCCAAACAGTGATTTCATACTTGCTTTTGATGTACGTACATACAGAAAATGCTGCTTCGCAAAGGCAAGTTCACAGAGCCCTGACGTTGTCAAACATTGAGTATGTTTACATGGGCAACAATACTTTAATACGATTTTAATATGATTAAAACAATACTCTGATTAAGAGTCTACTATGTAAACAGCGATTTTTGATTACTTAATGTGACTAAAGTCATAACTGCACTAAACAGAAATGGAATTGAGACGTGGAGTATGCAGATATTAGTGGCAATACTGACAAACTATTCCCGTCATGTAGGACTTTTCGACCATATTTTCTGACAAGATCCACAGAGGCGGCTGTCAGTAAAGGACCGCACAGACACACACACACATCGCGAAATGCGGAAGTTTTTTTTCTTCTCATTTGGCGTGCGTTATTCAATTCTATAACACTCTCACCAGTCCTTACTCATTTATTTGCGTCTAATACCCCAGTTTGTCACGAAGGCTCGAATTAAATGTTCATGAGTTAAAGTGAAACTGCTCAACTGCAGTTAGAGTCAGGCATCCTGCTGATTTGATTCAGAAGGGCACTTTTTTCCCAGACGGCTCACCGGTCAGGTATACATCCGCGCTAAACTATCAAGGTGAAAGTCATCATAGCTTGCGTAGAATAGACCCAGCTCTCACCCAACTTTGAGAATAGATTAACGGCGATATTTGTTTTATCGCGCGATAAGAGTCTTGCGTTAACGCAGCACGTTAACGCCGATAACGGCCCACATATATATATATATATATATATAGCAATATGAATACAATTTCACCAGATAACTTGAATATCTCTATTTGGAAAGAATTTATAATGTTAGTTAATTGATTGGGATGATTCTGCAGTGGGAGTGCATCTCCATAAAATTCATTTATTAATTCATTTTCTTTTTGGCTTAGTCCCTTTATTAATCTGGGGTCACCACAGTGGAATGAACTGCCAACTTATCCAGCATATGTTTTACGCAGCGGATGCCCTTCCAGCTGCAACCCATCACTGGGAAACATCCATACACACTCATTCACACACATACACTACGGACAATTTAGCCTACCCAATTCCCCTATACCACATGTTTTTTTACTTGTGGGGGAAACTGGAGCACCCGGAGGAAACCCACGCCAACACGGGGAGAACATGCAAACTCCACACAGAAATACCAACTGATCTGGCTCGAACCAGTGAGGTGATTGTGCTACTCACTGCACTCATCTCCATAAAATCTAATAAACAATCTATAAACGTTTTGGGGTCTATTTGCAGTGCATTTCTGTATTTGCATATTGTTGTGGGTATTTTCATGTGTAACATGCTACAAATACAATCAAAAAAAAGAATCAGTTGAAATAAAGTGTTTTATCATTTCCCGAGTCTAACAGTATTCAAGTACAGTAACTGAATGATAAAAATAAAAATAATTTAATAAATTTAATCGTTGTTAAAATTACAAAAGGTACAATTTAATATGCCTGAATGTTTTCAAATCAAATCACTTTTATTGTCACATAATCAGCAGCACGTGTGCTATGATGAGTGAAAAGCTTAGGTGCTGGCTCCAGACAGTGCAAAATACAGACAGTGTAAATACAACGACAGTGCAAAATACAGACAGTGTAAATACAACGACAGTGCAAAATACAGACAGTGCAAAATACAGACAGTGCAAAATACAGACAGTGCAATATACAACAACATACTCACAAAAAAACAAGACATGTAAAATTGGCAATGTTGACAGCGATACGTTGTTGAAGAAGTCCGGTCTTCGTTGTGCGACGAGGGAGCCAATTTCCCGAAGTGTGTGTCTGTCGTAGGCAATAAGGGTGCTTTCACACAAGCACTTTTGGTCCGCACCCGGGTTCGTTTGACGTCATAGTACGGTACATTTAGCTAGTGTGAACGTGTCTTCTGAACTCGGGTGCGCACCCGTGAACCGTACCCGAGTCCGCCTGAAAGAGGTGGTCTGGGGTACGGTTCATGCGAACTCTGTTACGGTTTACTTCTGGTATGAATGCAATCGTACCAAATAGCGGAAGTGAACCGGCAACTGTACAACAAACTATCGTTTTCATAACGTTCATTCGTGTGTGTGTGTGTGTGTGTGTGTGTGTGTGTGTGTGTGTGTGTGTGTGTGTGTGTGTGTGTGTGTGTGTGTGTGTGTGTGTGTGTGTGTGTGTGTGTGTGTGTGTGTGTGTGTGTGTGTGTGTGTGTATGCCACGTATTGTACCTTTAGCGGGACTGAGCCAAGCACAGTGATACACAGTGATGTCTGCTTGTCTCCTCCAGAAACAGCTTCTGCAGACACTGTGTGATGTTCTGAATGTTTATAATATTTTTGCCTGGACCGTACCCAAGTTCGATTGTCCCCCCTTGCCACCTTCTCGGTTGGTTTGTGTTCACACTGTCTTTTTTCCTTCTGAACCCCGGTACGCTTGCGTCATAGAGCTGCTGTTTTGTTTACGGCTGTTGCTAGGTGACGGTCACAAAAGCAAAGCGCCAAAATGGAGACTTCCGCACATCGCGGTCGATTTGCTTTTACTGAAACTTTTAGTTTTGGACATACAGAAAGCGACTCGCGTCTGTCTGCCGCAAAAATATTATAAACATTCAGAACATCACACAGTGTCTGCAGAAGCTGTTTCTGGAGGAGACAAGCAGACATCACTGACTCAGTCCCGCTAAAGGTACAATACGTGGCGCACATACACACACACACACACACACACACACACACACACACACACACACACACACATAATAGTTTCTAGTAAAACTTTCTCTCGTCTTTCAGCAGATGTTTACACAACGTCAAATTCTTCTGTTCTTTTTATACTCTAGGTGTCACGAATTATTTTCAGAGCCGTCACATTTCACTCCCTTGTTCCTTCCTAGATTATCTGTGAAAAATGATATCAATGTTGAATCTGAAATAAATCGTTAGAGTCTGCTTTCGGAATGCCAAGCTCTGAGGAAGACGTATTAATTGTGTTTTTAAGTGCCTCAGGCTGAAGAAGTGGTGAAGAAATGGTTAGCAGACAAAAGCATTAACGTTTTACAGTGGCCCAGCCAGAGTCCTGACTTAAATTCAATTGAGAATCTGTGGAGGGAGCTAAAGATCAGGGTGATGGCAAGGAGACCCTCCAATCTGAAAGAATTGGAGCTCGTTTTTAAAGATGAATGGGCAAACATACCAGTGGAGACATGCAAAAAGCTGATCAGCAATTATAGGAAGCATTTGATTGATTTAATAGCCAATAAAGGCTTTCTATTGATTATTGATATATTTACCTTGGACAGCTACTGTGCCACTCCGTAATTCAAGCAAAAGTCCAAATTAAAGAAAGATTTGACTTTCTGCGGTGACCGACATTTACAACACGCCGTAACCGTCCTTCAGGTGGTGCGCGGGTATAATATACAAAACCAGCCGTCTGGGCTTTGAATTAGGTGCAATTATTTCCTCGTGTGTGTGTGTGTGGGGAGCGATGGGTGAGCGGGCCAAAGTGACTAAAAGCGATCTAGAAAGTTAAGTTGGTTGCCCACACCTCCGCCTGTCGAGCCTCCTCTCCTCTCCTCGCGCGCCCATCTCACAGCTTGCGCGGGAGAGACAGACGGCTGCGGGGACGCGAACAACAGCACGATGCGCGTGGAAACATTAGCAAAGCTGGCTGGCTGACTGCGGTTGCCCTGGCAGCGGGGCTGTTGTTGCTCTAGCGGGAAAATGTCCCGGTGTTCCCAATGGCCAGTCCGCCCTGGCGCGCTTCCGCTAAACCAGCTGTGGTAGCTCATCAACAGACCCGCGACGTCAACACACAGAATCAGCCCAATTCAGCACGGTTGTCTAACAGTTTAGAACGGTTTGGCACGATAGTAGAAAAGCGGCTTTAATATTTTTATTAAAAAAATCGCGATTTCTCGATTTTATAAAAAATAAAATCGTCTTAAAACGTAAATTCGAATTAATCCAAAAAATCGCCCAGCCCTAGATCAGGGTGATGGCAAGGAGACCCTCCAACCTGAAAGAATTGGAGCGCATTTTTAAAGATGAATGGGCAAACATACCAGTGGAGACATGCAAAAAGCTGGTCGGCAATTATAGGAAGCATTTGATTTGATTTAATAGCCAATAAAGGCTTTCTATTGATTATTAAGAAGGGTATGAATAATTTTGGACATGACACTTTAGTTTTTTTCAACAGTGATGCCTCTTGTATTATTGATTATATAAAAAACTTCCTTTCGCTTTTCAGCAGATCTTTGCACAACTTTAAATTCGTCTGTCGTTTCGTTTTTATACTGTAGGTGTCACAGATTATTTTCAGAGCCGTCACATTCCACTTCCTTGTGCCTTCCTAGATTATCTGTGAAAAAATGATATCAATGTTGAATCTGAAATAAATCGTTAGAGTCTGCTTTCGGACTGCCGGGCTCTGAAGAAGACGTATTGATTGTGTCTTTTTGAGTGTCTCGGGCTCGCCTGATCCCCGCGAGACAGGGATTTGGTTTGAGTGAACTGACTGGCGCTTGTCTGGCAGAATGAGGAGGAATCAAGCAGCACGCCTCCAGCCGCAGGCACAGCATCTCCTGCTATTGGAACAATATCTGTGCCAATAGTCATGTCACGTAAGCTTGTTTTTATATTGACTGAGCTGTGAGGGGAACTCACTCTCATCCCAGGCTACAGCATGTTCAGCCACGCCAAAATCTATCCGTCTGACATGAATGAATCTGGAGGTGTAAGTTAGAAATAACTGACGCAATTAATTGTACACTCAAGATGATGACTTCATCTCAGATGTGCATTTTCTTCTAGTAATTCAATGAAACGAAGTTAAGTTTTCCTGAAGTTTCCACAACTAAAAACATAACACCGGCCTGTGGAACTTTTTTTTGGAAACTTTTTCGTGTCTATTTGTAGCGTTCAGAAAAAAACTAAATACCCACAAAGAAACTTGACACAGAGGAACTTAAAAACCTACTTCAAGCTAGGGTTGGGTGATGTTGACCAATTTAGCATCGTACAATGTCTAATGTAAAACATCACGATGGACGATTGAATCATCTTCATAGGCGGAGGTGGATAAATTCATTCATTCATTAATTTTCTTGTCGGCTTTGTCCCTTGCGGGGTCGCCACAGCGGAATGAACCGCCAACTTATCCAGCACGATTTTACGCAGCGGATGCCCTTCCAGCCGCAACCCATCTCTGGGAACTTCCACACACACATTCACACTCATACACTATGGACAATTTAGCTTACCCAATTCACCTGTACTCCATGTCTTTGGACTGTGGGGGAAACCGGAGCACCCGGAGGAAACCCACGCGAACCCAGAGAGAACATGCAAACTCCACACAGAAACGCCAACTGACCCAGCCCAGCCGAGGTTCGAACCTGCGACCCAGCGACGTTCTTGCTGTGAGGCAACAGCACTACCTACTGCGCCACTGGGTTGCCGGTGGATAAATTATTTATGAATAATTAATTCATCCATAATGAATTAATTATTTCTAGCCTACCGTTTTAACTACCTGGTCTTTGTTTTACCCATAACCAAATCATAAATAAATAAAGATAAGTTACACACAAATTACCACCTGTCAATCACTTTTTCCGTGGGACTCTGCCATGAGTAGGCAGAGTGATCCGGGTCAGTTGTTTGGTGCGGTGGATGGCGGAGGGGTGTCGCGGACGAAAGTGAGCGGCGCGGGGGTTGCTCGCGGATGAAAGTGAGCGGCGTTGAGGTGTCGCGGACGAAAGTGAAGGGTTGGGGAGTCGCGGAACAAAGTGAAAATGAACAGCGGACAGGGCAGGAGGGCGGTTGAGGAGAGAGATTGGTAAAATGAGGTGCCGGATCAGATTTCAGAGGTTCCGGATCCGGCGTGTTCCGGCACAAATTAAGCCCTGGATAAAGACTAGATTAATTACAGTTTTTTCTGAATGCTGAAGCACATTTTTTGTAACTATTGGCTATTTTGGCAAAACTCTACACACCAATAAGAAAACCCTTCACCAAATCTGCAAAACAGTTTAGTTCTCTTGCAAAAGCTAATAAACCTTGCTAAACTCTTCAAACCCTCGTAAAAATGGTATTTTTGTATCAAACATTTAACACAAGCCATCACAATAATAAGCACACAATGCTTCAACTACACACTGATGGAATAAATAAAAACTACATCTGGCTTTTGCTTTAAAAACAGCTCCTCAACTGATCTTTAAATAGGAGTTTGCCACTTATGTAGAAGCTTTAAAAAATAATGAAGAGTGAGAAGACTAAACAATTATATGATTTGTTTCAATAATATGCCTTTATTTAACCCCTTACAGAGTTTCTATTTGATGTCTGCACGTTTTGTCAAGTTATTTTATATATATTTTTGTTGTTTGTTGGTTTATTTGTATGTTTGTTTGTTTTGTTTTTGTGTGTAATTTTATGGCTTTATATTTGATTCACTGTATGACATGTCTCAGTCAGTGTGTGCAACATTATGTTTTAATTGAGTTTGGCCTATATTGTTGTGTTTTTGAAAGGCAAATATAAAAAAATTATAAAGAAAATAAAGAAAAACGTCTGGCTTTTGCCTTCTCTGAGCACAAACTAGGCTATGTCAGTTTGGGGTCATACCTTTCTCATAGTTCTGTAAACATACAGGGATGCAAACTTCAACTACTGGTGTTTATTTACACACATGAAAACAAGCACAAGAGATTTTCCAAATCAAAACACAAAATAGTAATTTCACTGAGAAAAAAAAAAATCAGACCACATCGTGTCGTCTCTCTGGGTCCTGCCACAAAATTTCATCTACATCACATGCAATGTCCTCTAGTCCAAGGCACCGGGGAAAGTATCTGATTGCAAAGTGAACCAATTATCTAAATCAGTTTTCACATGTGACCGTGTGCCAGACAGTTGGCAAAATAGTGTAAATAATAGCCAGACATGTGTATAGTTTTTCTAGGAGTGCGTTGATCATTTGGAAATTCAGTGTAAAGCAGTGAGTTGTGTTTACAGTTCTGCATAAAGAGTGCTGTGCAGTGGATTGTACCTACAATTTTCAAAAGTGTGTGTTACAAAATTGCAAACTTAGTGCAAAGCAGTGTTTGTGCTTTTAATTTTGCAAACTCAGTGAGTGGTTTTGCCATAAGAATTAATCGTTTTATAAATTGTACTATAAGAATCTCGGTTAGGGTTTAAGCATTCAGAAAAAACTGTAAATAACACGTTTAACAACTATAGTGAGACGCGATCCACTATCATCCTTGATAAACTGTCCAACGTACACTGTTCTCTGGAGCTCAGAAGAGCGTATGTCTGTGTCTGTGTCTGTGTGTGTGTGTGCGTGATGTGTGTTTTCAGTAGACGGAGGGCTGTTCAGAAATGCTAGATGAAACACCAGTGTGGACGTGGATCACTTTCGTTCTAAAATGCCATCTTAAAACTAAGCTGTATTAGTGTAAAAGGGGCCTGAGTGTGTATTTTTCACGAGCGGGTTTGCGACGGGGGCGGGGTGGAGGATCGCCGATGCCGGCTCAGCATCGTGATGTCTATAGACTGATTTCACGCGGCCGCCATTATTAACAGCGAAATCGAGGCTGCGGTGGGAAGAAACCCAGAAGTATAGGCTGAGTCACACAGGAATATTGTGTACCTGGCTGTATATCTTATCAGCGAAGAGAAAGTGACACAAATTTATGATTTCAGCGCCTTCCGAGTGACCCGAAGGTCCGTTCTGAATGAATAGTGAAAATAAAAAGGCATATTTGACCTCATTTTCAGCTGAGTTAAGGGAAATGGCACTAGTTAGCTAACGTTTTCTTTCCCAAACAAAAGTTTTAGATGCCATTCATCAAACTCAAGTTAATGAACTGAGTCTTTAACTATATTAGACTTGTCACGATACAAAATTTCCGTAATGAAATATAAAAAACGGCAATTTCTCGTTAACATTACAGACAATGTTCATGGAGTTCTTAAACAGCGCTGATTGGCCATTGTGTTCACGTGCTCAACAGAAGTCACTCTGATTGGCTGTAAAGGTCATCAGTTCACCAAACTCACCAGCACTGCTGTTTACTGAGTGCAAACACAGACGAGCGATCCGCTGATGAATCCGCTGATCTTCACGGCTTTTAAACGCTCCAATATCCGTCTATGTGTGTTTTCAATCTGTGAAGAGCAGCGAGCTGATAACCTTCAGTCATTCTGTTGAGCACTGGTGAATACTATGGCAAATCAGCTGTTTATGAGCGCGCTCAGCGGCGCGTAAATGTTAGCGGGAAATTGACGTTTTTAAAACTTCAGTACCGGGACAACACTGTTAAAGACAACACGAAGATGTGCTACAGAGGACTGCAGTGTTTTATCACTCACCGGGTTACATGGGCTGAAGCAGGCGTCCCCACGGTGTTTACCTGCTGCCCTGGACTGAAGTCTAGGAGGACACTTAAGTGTATCACTCTTAAAGAGATTGTGATGTTGTTTGATGCCTAATATGCTTTTAATTGTTTATATTAAACTGAACGGAATGATATTAAAGTGATGTTAACACCATTTTTGCATTTTGAAGTCGCAGCAACAGCTAGAGGTTTATAGTACACAGCATATTGTTGCAATGTTTACAGTGCTGATCCTATACTTCCGGCTTTCTTCCCACCGCAGCCTCGCTTTCGTGTTCTAAAATGGCGGTCGTGTGAAATAAGCGTATAGGCATCGTCTATCGGCCCAACCCTACTTCCAGCTAGCGTTTCGAAAGTGTTATTGCAGAGCAACACAAACAGCACACAGAACTATAAATGCACAACTACGTGCAAGGCAGGCGCTGTGGGTCACGCCAATCACTCAACGCTGAAGTACAAACCAGCCTTTAGTTATAGTTTTACGCAAAACCTATAATAGCAGTATTACCTTTTGACCATAGTTCTCAAATCTCCTTTGCACATGCTGTGCGGTGATAAATAATGTGACGCATGAGAAAACCAATAGCATTTTGTGTAGAATTATTGGTGTAGACTTATAGCATTTATTATTTTAAATATGCTTTATACAGTAAAAAAAGCAGCATTTCTTTATAATACACCAAAAGAACCGGTTTTATTCCCTCTACAAAATTCATTCTTAAATGTCAACGACCCACATGTGAAAATAAAGTGTCTATTTTACTACTGAGCTGTGAGACATTGTGCGTTGTGCAAGAGGACATTGTGCTTGCTCAGGATTCAGAAATGCAGTGATTTGTGTCAGAGTCTTCTGTCAGGTCCTCTTCTGCCGTCTCTGAGAACAGAACAGGTGTTTTAACAAGTTAAGAGCCACGTCTAAGATTACACACACACACACACACACACACACACACACTACAACATTTTAAAAATCTTGCTATTTTTCCAGTGGTCTTTCCTATCTTCATCTGACTAATGTTTAAAAAGCAGTCTCCAGTGCTGATTTATTTATTCATTCTAACATTTTCCTTCTGCTTATTTCCTTTATTCATCAGTGGTCACCACAGCGGAATGAACCACCAACCAATCCAGCATATGTTTTACACAGTGCCCTTCCAGCTGCAACCCAGTACTGGGATACACACTCATTCACACACTCCGGCCAATTTAGTTCATCCAGTTTCCCTATAGTGCATGTGTTTGGACGGTGGGGGAAACCAGAGCACCCGGAGGAAACCCACACCAACACGGGGAGAACATGCAAACTCCACACAGAAATGCCAACTGGCACAGCCAGGGCTCGAACCAGCGACCTTCTTAAGGCTGATTTATACTTCTGCGTCAAGTGCATGCGTATGCTACTGCGCAGCCTACGTGTGGACGCATAGCCCCTCGCCGTGGCCATCGACGACGTTGATGCGCACCTCTCAAAAAATGTAACGCGTATCCGTAGCGCAAGCTCTGTGATTGGTCGGCTTGGTAGCGCTGACGAGTGTGGGCGTAGGTGAGAGCCGCGCACCCGATGCAGAGAGTGTTTACAAATGTGGAGTCCCGTGAAGGAGCTCCGGATGGAGACTGTTGTTTTGTGTTTACCTTATGGTTAAAGATGTTGCACGTCCGCCGGTTCCTGCCTCAAAATGAGTGAATTTGAGCCACTTGTACATTTAAGGAAGTGTTCAGAAAAAACAAAACACCAACGCAGAAACTCGACACAGAGGAACATAAACACCTACTGCCAGCTAGCGTTTCGGAAGTGTATTGCAGAGAAACAGAAACAGCGCGCAGAAGTATAAATGCACGGCTACGCGCGAGACTTGCGCCGTGGGTCACGCCGATCACTTGACGCAGAAGTATAAACCAGGGTTTACTGTGAGGTGACAGTGCTAACCACTGAGCCACTGTGTTGCGCCTGATTTATTTATTTATTTTTTTTTGATCTGGCAACCAACATGCCTCCTAGTGAATAAATTGCAGCAGATTTTGTTTTGCAGGTGTAAGCTTATCAACAGGAAAACACTTTTTTTTTTCACACACTTGTTTTGAATAATGCTGGAAGGTATTTAATTATACCCTTTTATTAGATCAGCTGTGTACATCTCCCTGGATGCTGCATGTTGTCATGCACCTTAATATGAGTTGGCTTTGCTTTCACGTCTGTTTAATTGCTCTTTTCTTAGCCAGTTAAAAACTCAGATTTCCCAAGTTGAGTGAAATATGAAGAGTTCAGATGCAAAACCCTCTGAATCCATCAGAGCTCATTTTTTTGTAAATTAGCATTTTCTCTCAGGCTTCTCTGATTAGGTTCAGAAATGTTATTTTATATATAATGAAAAGGTTATTAGCTGCTAAATAAAATACCTTTTTTTTTTTTTTTTTAAATGTCACTTTAGACAATTCATTGGTTTTTAACAAGGTAGATTTTCTTTTGCGTCAAAACCATAGACTGTAAAAGATATGGACGTAGTATCCGTGACGTCCCCCATAGGTTTCTGAACACTGCAAAAGAAGCTACAAGTAGGCGCGGGCAACCGTCGCCATTTTGTTAGCGCGTCATCGCACCAAACGCGGCATACCAAATAAGGGCAAAGAGGCGGAGAGTGAGCGGAGCTACAGACGCATGCTTGATTCTCAGCGTTTTGCTTAGACCTGGCTTAGACAGACTTTTTACTTCGGGAGAAACGTTTAATACTTCATTACCTGCGACTCGTTTGTGTTCTGACCACACGTGCTTGGTTGTACACTATATCAATAAAGTGTTTAGACTTTTAAAAACACTGTTGTAACACATTGAGCCACTAAACATTGTTCTTATGATGTTTTTCAACAGGAGGAAAACGCGAATTACTATCAAACACTTCAGATATAGTCTGTGTTAGTAAATGCAAGACTATTTCCAGGCATAACACTGTATGACAACGCTTCAGATGACTGTTTTATAGCCTACAGCCTACAGCTTCTGATTGGTTCTCGGGACATAGCGGCTTTTGCTGCCAAAGGCAAGTGGTGTTTAGAGGCTTTTGCAAACAAACTGTTATTTCTGAATGTGCTGACGCTGCGATTTGGATGATTTGAAGCAGAAGTATTTGTTGATGGTGTACTACATGCCTAAAGCATTCCCTCAATGCAAGTAGCTAATTTTTAGCGGAAGTGGCGCTTAGCGGCTTTTGCATCTGAACTCGTCATATGGCAGGAGTGTACAGTGTTGGGGAAAGTTACTTTTGAAAGTAGTTTGAAAGTTTTTTTGAGTTACTCCCCCAAAAAAGTAACTAATTGCATTACTTTTTATGGAAATATTGTACGTTTAGCATTATCAGCAACAGACATAGATATATACACTAGATGTCGCCTACCCTGCTATTGTCTATTATGACGAATGCGTCAATAGAGCCGCCATTTTAGTACAGGGTAGCGCTCCTTTGAAATGAATGCGGGACCAAGGTGAAGCGGAGGACTGTGGCCATCCAAAGCCAGAGAAATACACATATACACATATATCTATGATTGGGAGTTTACCCCGGTGGTCAGTATGCAAATATTTTTTTCAATTACGAAATATTATAATTTTACATCACTTTTCTACATTGATGGATGTGAACGCACGGGCATTCCTGACAAAAAGTGAGTGTTTGTGTGCATGGAAATGCATTACCCTCCTTCCCTGTTTAATTTGATCTAATCCATGTCCTGAAACACCCCCCCTCTCCTGCTTTCACTTCTCATTCCGATGGAGGGAGCGATCCGTTTGTGAATGAATCTCCGTTATGAACGACTCGTTCACTTAGCTGACAGTAATACAAGTTTCTAGCATGGCAGCATCTTCTTGTCATATTTCATAACATAGTTTGGTTATTTTATTCAACAAAACTAGCATAAGTCTAGATTTTAGTGCGAGTTGGTGCTACTTTGCCTTATGGTGAATGCAGTAAGTGTCTGTATTACTGTATTATCATCAATAACATTACTACTTTTTAAGCACAAAAGTTCATGACATACAAAAACATAAAAAACAAAATCTTACCTATGAAATGTTCTGCCTTTGTGCTTTGTTTTCTTTGTTTGCTCGTTACTACAACGCAAACACAGTGCTAAAGTCCAGCATCTTCACATTGGCACACTGTCTTGACTAGTGCGGTTGAATGACGTTTGTCCTAGAAGCACTGTACCAATGTGGCGGCGCTATTGATGCATGCTCAGGGTCCCTATGCGATATCTAGTGTATATATCTATGAGCAACAGTAGCCAAGATTTTTTTGCATGTTGAATTGTGTATTTAACTTTTTTTATTGCCCTTATGATCCCTTGATTTTTACTTTTTAATAAAATGACAGGTTCTAAATTCTGCTTGTCAAAACCAAAAGTATCTTGCAGTACTGTTTTTGTAATAAATGGAAAGACATTTGTCTCCTCCCTTTTTTGCTGATGCAAAAGAACGATCCATTCTGTGACTCAAAAACTGTAATGTGATTCGAACCGTTAGATTTGTGATCCATTACACTACTAGTAAAGACCCGAGCAGAAAAAAAAATAAGGAAAGTAAAGGTCGACTGGGGGTGGGCCATCAGATATTGTTGTGATCCAAAACAAAGGGCTTTTATATTGGGCTCAGAGCTAATGTTTTCCCTGTGCTGTCCTCTGGTGGAGACGGATATAGAGCCAGATTGACAGTGGAAATCTGGCCAAAGTGGAAGTGATCAGGGGGTCAGGAGGGTGTGCTTATAAACTCCGTTAGAGAGAGAGAAAGAAATTTAGTGTCAAGGGGGAAAGAATGGAGAAAAGGAGAGAGCGCCACGCTGGTCCTCTCTCGGGACGACGGTGCAAGGGGACAGGATTATTTACTCGCTGTGTTTGGAGTCCAAGGAGAGAATAAATTGCTATTGATTTTTGCAGTTAAGTGTCTTTCCTGCCTCCGGACTGACTGTGGGCAAAGAATAATTTGCTTTAATATGTATCCACATTCGTCTTACCTCTTTTTCTCCATGTCTAAAGGGGAAAGGTTTTTTGACGCAGCAAAATTTATTTATTTATTATTATTATTTTTTTTCTTCTTCATATTCTTGCTGTCAGCACTCAGACCCAGTGTGTGTGTGTGTGTGTGTGTGTGTGTGTGCGCGCATGCATGAGAAGAGTTTTTTTTTTTTTTAAAGAAACTGAATGCATAATGTGGGGATGGACGAATGCTGCAGGCGAGAAATTACATACAGATAAAGTCAAAATGAATCGCCCTCCTATGATTTTTTTTTTCTGATCTTCAAATATTTCCCAAATGATGTTTAACAGAGCGAGGAATTTTTTTCCTGTAAGATTTTTTCTTCTAGAGAAAGTCTTATTTGTTTTATTTCGGCTAGAACAATTTATTTAAAATTTTTTTAAAAAGACATTTTAAGGTCAATATTATTAGCCCCCTTAACATCCAACTCATATTGAAATCATATGATAAAATTTGATTTATTTCAGTGTGCAGTTAATTGTTTTACATGACTTATAGACGTTGCATGCGCAGCACATGTAATGTATTTGAGTGTCTCTCGAAAAATTACGTCTCGCTTGCGCCCTCGCAATCCTAACATTACATGGAAGTGGGTGGAAATGATTACAGCTTACAATGATGGAGATTGGTTTAAGGATGAGGGCCCCTGGACGTGACTGAATTGAAGGCATTATTTATGCTTTACATGTATGGCTGATATTATGATGTAATCAGTCGATAAATTATCTCGCTTAAATCTTTCCCTGCCGTTGATGAGAGAAAACGCTTCCCTGCCATTGACGAGTTTTACAGCAATCCGTGTTTTAGGGGTATTACAGTAGGGGAAGCCCTAACGAATGTCCTGAGTGAGGTACATGATGTCAGATGCTCCAGGGAGTAATATCTGAGAGAAAGTAAGATCGTGGATAAAAATAAGAGTTATACAACCTTCTTTTGGCTTAATCCCTACATACAGTTGCAATTAGAATTATTAAACCCCCTTTGAATTTTTTTTCTTTTTTAAATATTTCCCAAATGATGTTTAACAGAGCAAGGACATTTTCACAGTATGTCTGATAATATTTATTTCTTCTGATGAAAGTCTTATTTGTTTTATTTCGGCTAGAATAAAAGCAGTTTTTAATTTTTTAAAACCCATTTTAAGGTCCAAATTATTAGCCACTTTAAGCTATATATTTTCGATAGTCTACAGAACAAACCATCATTATACATTAACTGTCCTTATTACCCTAACCTGCCTAGTTAACCTAATTAACCTAGTTAAGCCTTTAAATGTCACTTTAAGCTGTATAGAAGTGTCTTGAAAAATATTTAGTAAAATATTATGTACGGTCATCATGGCAAAGATAAAATAAATCAGTTATTAGAGATGAGTTATTAAAACTATTATGTTTAGAAATGTGTTGAAGAAATCTTCTCTGCATTAAACAGAAATTGGGAAAAAAAAAATAAACAGGGCTAATAATTCAAGGGGTTTAATAATTCTTATTGCAATTGTAAAAAGGGATGGACATGGTCAGCAGCAATACTCAGGTAGGCTGTGGTGTTGACAAGATGGTAGGCTGTGGCGTTGGCAGGGCTTAATTTGTGCCGGAACACGCCGGATCCGGAACCTCTGAAATCTGATCCGGCACCTCATTTTACCGATCCCCCTCCTCAACCGCCCTCCTACCCTATCCGCTATTCACTTTCACTTTCTTCTGCGACTCCCCAACCCTCTTCACTTTCGTCCGCGACACTACCGTCCCGCTCACTTTCGTCCTCTACATCCCTCCGCCATCCACCGCAACAACAACCCCCCCCCCCCCCCCCCCCCTACTTTTCTGCGCGACACCTCTCCATCCTCGGGTAACATGACGGATGCATTACCCCAATCTGTTCCGGACCTCGCAATTCACAAATCAAGCACTGGGCGAGACTCATCAGACCAGGCAACGTTTATCCAATCTTCTATTGTCCGATTTTGGTGAGCCTGTGCAAATTGTAGCCTCAGTTTCCTGTTCTTAGCTGACAGGAGTGGCACCCGGTGTGGTCTTCTGCTGCTGTAGCCCATCTGCCTCAAGGCTGGACGTGTTGTGCGTTCAGAGATGCTCTTCTGCAGACCTCGGTTGTAACGAGTAGGTATTTGAGTTACTGTTGCCTTTCTATCAGCTGGAACCAGTCAGGCCATTCTCCTCTGACCTCTGGCATCAACAAGGCATTTGCGCCCACAGAACTGCCGCTCACTGGATATTTCCTCTTTTTCAGACCATTTTCTGTAAAACCTAGAGATGGTTGTGCGTGAAAATCCCAGTAGATCAGCAGTTTCTGAAATACTCCGACCAGCCCGTCTGACACCAACAACCATGCCACGTTCAAAGTCACTTAAATCCCCTTTCTTCCCCATTCTGATGCTCGGTTTGAACTGCAGCAGATCGTCTTGATCATGTCTACATGCCTAAATGCATTGAGTTGCTGCCATGTGATTGGCTGATTAGAAATGTGCGTTAATGAGCAGTTGGACAAGTATACCTAATAAAGTGGCCAATGAGTGTAAAACTGATAGTATGCCATTTTCGTATGAGAGGTTAAAAACCAAGGGTGATAGACAATCTTCATTTTCAAACGTGCGCCGTTTCTCTCTCCTTATATTCCTTTCATAGAAAGCCGCATCATTTCCAGACGAACATGGAAATGGCTAATTTCCCATTTACGTCTTTTCATAACCCGCTGACCTTTAAAGAGAACAAATTTGAGATTTAAGGCCAGACTATTTACTGCTTTTCAGGCTGCCGAAAGGGATTTCAAATAGCGTATTTTAATCATATATTAACATTCAGACGCTCTTTTAGCACTTTATCTGAAGCCTGATATGTCTTTTCAGTCATATTTCCGCGTATTGGTTCCACCCGAGGCTCAGGAAAAAAGAGGAGACTTTGAGAAATCGTAGCTTTGGCGTTCGCTGGCAGAAAGGAAATTGGTGTGTCAATCACAGGTTTTCATATCTCCAAGCGAGCTGTCATGAGAATCAGAGAAATGGATGGAGATGCTGAAAGCAAAGAGTGCCAATAAATAGCATAGGTTGGAGAAAGTGAGTAAAAGGGGGTAGACGCCACAACAAACCGAGTGTAAGTGCTGCTATCTAATTACCCCCGCGCACTGCAGAGCCATTGGTGAAATTGAACAGGATAATGACTGTACTGCTGTCAATCAATACTAGCGCAGGGTCAGTGGATTTGCACAGAAATGTTTGTCGGCCAAGCTTAAAGTCTATCATTAGGCCACTTTTAAGGGTCTACAAGGTCGTACGCGTCTCAAATGCTGTCGTTCAGAGTAACAGCTTCCAGATAATGGAATATGCGCGTCAGTGACTGAATGTCTGAAGTTTATAATGACATAAAGGACTCTGCTTAAACTCCTACATGAACATAATGCAGTTTGTGTTGTTTTTTCATCGCGACTGAGAATATAAAGGTTTTTTTTCTGGAATTAACAAATGGCAGAGGTGGCTCAGTGGTTAGCACTGTGGCCTCACAGCAAGAAGTTCGCTGGTTAGACCCCCGACCAAGTCAGTTGGCATTTCTGTGTGGAGTTTGCATGTTCTCCCCGTGTCAAGAGGGTTTCCTCCGGGTGCTGCGGGTTCCCCCACAGTCCAAACATATGCGCTATGTGTGAATTGAATAAGCTTGGCCGTGGTGAATCAGTGTGAATGAGTGTTTATGGATGTTTCCCAGTTCTGGGTTGTGGCTGAAAGGGCATCTGCTGTGTGAAACATATGCTGGATAAGTTGGCAGTTCATTCCACTGTGGTGACCCCTAATAAATAAAGGCACTAAGCCAATGGAAAATGAATGAATGAATAACAAACAGCAAAGGTTTCTTTTCAAGAAAATATCTTCATTCTTGACATTTTTAGGTATGCTTCCTGTAAAATATGCTTGGTCAAAAGAGCTCAAACCCATTTAAAAAGTAAAAAGGCAAGCCTTAGCAAATGTGTGATATTTATGAGGGTGATCAAAGGCTGAACTCTTCCTGAGAGGCACAAAAAAAAAATCCACTGTCAAATTGAAAATGCTCATGTTAAGTTATTTAAAAAGGCTATGTAGAATTAATATACCGTTGTACTAATGACACCTCAGGCAGTTAAAGGGATAGTTCACCCCAAATTTAAATTCTGTCATCATTCACTCTCCCTCCAATTGTTGAAAAACATGTTTCTTCTGTTGAACACAAAAGAAGATACTTTGCAGAATGTTGGAAACTAGTAGCCATTGACTTCCATAGTAAGCTTTTTACCCTATCATGGATGTTAGTGGCTATCGGTTTCCAACATTCTTCAAAATATCTTGTTTTGTGTTCAACAAAAAAAAAAACTAAAAAAATAAGAACGAAAACTTAACTTGAGCAAGAGTAAATCTGAATTTTTGGGTGAGCTATCCCTTTAAGGTAATTGCAGACAAAACTGCTTTGACATACACTCACCGGCCACTTTATTAGGCACAACTGCTCCTTAACGCAAATTTTCTAATCACCTGGCAGCAATTCAATGCATTTAGGCATGTAGACATGGTCAAGATGATCTGCTGCAGTTCAAACCGAGCATCAGAATGGGAAAGAAAGGTGATTTAAGTGACTTTGAACATGGCATGGTTGTTGGTGCCAGGCGGGCTGGTCTGAGTATTTCAGAAACTGCTGATCTACTGGCATTTTCACGCACAACCATCTCTAGGGTTTCAGGGGAATGGAAGATTGGAAAAATGTTGCCTGGTCTGATGAGTCTCGATTTCTGCTGCTACATTTGGATGGTAGGGTCAGAACTTGGCGTCAACAACATGAAGGCATGGATCCATTCTGCCTTGACTGGTGGCGGTGGTGTAATGGTGTGGGGGATATTTTCTTGGCACCCTTTGGGCCCATTAGTACTAATTGAGCATCGTGTCAACTCCACAGCCTACCTGAGTATTGTGACTCATTATGTCCATCCCTTTATGACCACAGTGTCTCCATCTTCTGATGGCTACTTCCAGCAGGATAACGTCATAAAGCGCGAATCATCTCAGACTGGTTTCTTGAACATCACAATGAGTTCACTGTACTCCAATGGCCTCCACAGTCACCAGAGCTCAATCCAATAAAGCACCTTTGGGATGTGATGGAATAGGAGATTCGCATCATGGAAGTGCAGCCGACAATTCTGCACCAACTGCGTGATGCTATCATGTCAATATGGGCCAACATCTCTGAGGAATAGTTCCAGTAGCTTGTTGAATCTATGCCACGAAGGATTAAGGCAGTTCTGAAGGCAAAAGTGGGTCCAACCCGGTACTAGTAAGGTGTTCCTAATAAAGTGGCCAATGAGTGTACCTTGAAATGCAAAACCAAAAAAAATGTTTGATTGTAAAGTATATTTAAGACTGTACAAAGTCACTCAGTTAGCATTAAAAGTAATGTGTTCATTACAAGCTCTCTGGGGTGTGTGTAAACCCAATATTCTTGTATAACTTCTAACAAAAATACCCTACCCACATAGCAAAATATCTCTGGCCCAGCTCTGGCCCACACAATCAGCTTTTGCTTGGCCCACATGCCACAGTGAATTAAGGTACATGATTGAACCAAGTCTGGGCCAAGGGCCAAGCATGGACCATATCTGGGCCAAGTCTCAGCCAAGTTAATAACCCATAACTGAGCCTGAACTGGGCCAGATATGTTGGTGTGTCACGACTGCAATTAATTTGATAAACCCATAAATCATTGTCACAGTGACCTGATTGGTAGAATTTTTCTTTACCTAAAAATAATAAAAATGTATTTTGAATGTGGGTCAAGATAAGCCAAACTTACATGGCCCCCATATCAATTATTAACATCTGGGCCAAATACTATATTTTACATCTGGCCCAAGTATTGTGTGCCGCCATAAAGACGGTGCCACCTCTGCCAAACCAGGGTCATGTTTGGCCCACATGCTGTATGCCAGTGCCGGACGAATGCCTGCTGTGCTAGATTTATGCCAAATCTGGGCCAGGATTCTTTGCTACCTGGGTATTTACATCCTTTATATAAAAATAGCCAAAAAAATGCAATAAAATAAAAATAAAATAGAAAATAAATAAAAAAGTGACATTAAATTACAAACAATTCTAACAATTAAGTTAACATGAGGCAATCTTACGTTTTCTTTCAAGCACAAACCTTCATTCTTGAGAGGAGTCTCTAAAATACCTGAAATATGTGTGTATATATATATATATATATAGTGCAGCTGGACGTCTAAATGCTAATGTATACCCCCCCCCCCCCCCCCACCCCTCTTGCTCTTAGGACCCCAATCCCATTCTTGAACACCTCACTTTGATCCATTTTCCCTGAATTAATGTTTTATTGTTTAGTCAATGATTAGACCTACCAATAATTTCATGGTTCAGTTGCGCCGGCGAGTGAATAGCCACCTGAAACACACGCTGGGCTCCTTCTCTCAGCGCCTCAGTTTATAATTAAAACTTGAGGATGGGGGTCTGAAAAACAAATTCTGCCTGAAATTGGAATTGGTTACACGGGCTCTCATGCAAATGTGAATCTGCGGCGGCGGTGACAGCCTCAGGCCTAACGCGAAGGACGCAGGTGAAACATTTCTCGCTGGAAAAATCACAAAATGAGGAAAAAAGGAGAAGAAAAAGATGATGAGAAGCGCTACACATATGTTGGTGGTGGAAAGTATGACTGAAAATGTTCACAATAACCTTCTCAGAGACATGCAGTAGCACAGCAAGAGAAAACAGATTGTATGTAATTGAATAATCCATTTAATTTAATTGGTAAATAAATGACTGGTTAATAATAGTACTTAATAATAAATATTTAGCAACGCTTAACAATTAGATTCACATTAAAATACGCTACCTGACAAAAGTCTTGTCATCAATCCCAGTTGTAAAAGCAACAAATAATAACTTGACTTCTAGTTGATCATTTGCAAAAGTGGCAGAAAGTTGATTTTTCTGATGAATCTTCTGTTGATCTGCATCCCAATCATCACAAATACTGCAGAAGACCTACTGGAACCCGCATGGACCCAAGATTCTAACAGAAATCAGTCAAGTTTGGTGAAGGACAAATCATGGTTTGGGGTTACATTCAGTATGGGGGCGTGCGAGAGATCTGCAGAGTGGACGGCAACATCAACAGCCTGAGGTATCAAGACATTTGTGCTGCCCATTACATTACAAACCACAGGAGAGGGCAAATTCTTCAGCAGGATGGCGCTCCTCATACTTCAGCCTCCACATCAAAGTTCCTGAAAGCAAAGAAGGTCAAGGTGCTCCAGGATTGGCCAGCCCAGTCACCAGACATGAACATTATTGAGCATGTCTAGGGTAAGATGAAGGAGGGAGGCATTGAAGACAAATCCAAAGAGTCTTGATGAACTCTGGGAGTCCTGCATGAACGCTTTCTTTGCCATTCCAGATGACTTTATTAATCAGTGATTTGAGTCATTCAGAGATGTATGGATGCAGTCCTCCAAGCTCATGATGGAGTCAGACACAATATCCATTCTGTTTCCACTGCAGCATGACTTTATATTCTATACTGGACATTATTTCTGTTCAGTGACAAGACTTTTGTCTAAGCAAAGTCAGATCTTACTGTCCTAAATAAATCATTCAAAATCAAGACATGATCATATTTTATTTTGGTAAAATAAGCGTAATCTAGAGGCCTTTGCCCTTTATATAAGACACTTCTGATATCAAATGATCAACTAGAAGTCAAGTTATTATTGTTCCTAAAACTTAGATTTGTGACAAGACTTTAGTCAGGTAGTGTATATCATTATTCATTAAATCATTATTCTGGCAAAATTAATATATCATTATTCATGCAAAGTACAGCGTCACTCTCTCCAGATTACTCTTAGGATGTTTCTTGCCTCACAAAATTTCTGCTCGAGTTCAGTTGCGTAGAAGACGTGATTGAGGAAAATTCCACTTCATTTTTGCTGACCAATGAAGCAATATTATTCATTCATTTTCCTTTGGCTTATTCCCTTTATTCATCAGGGGTCGCCACAGTGGAATGAACCGCCAACTTATTCAGCATATAGATGGATGGATGGATGGATGGATACTGTAGATGGATGGATGGATAGATAGATACTATGGATGGATGGATGGATGGATGGATGGATACTGTAGATGGATGGACGGATGGATGGATGGATGGATGGACAGACAAGTACTATGAATGGATGGATGGGTGGATGGATGGATGGATGAAGATAGATAGATAGATAGATAGATAGATAGATAGATAGATAGATAGATAGATAGATAGATAGATAGATGTTTTACACAGCGGATGCCCTTTCAGCTGCAACCCAGTACTGGGAAACATCCATACATCCTCAGACACACACATACACTACGGCTAATTTCATTCATTCACTAATTCATTTTCTTTTCAGCTTAGTCCCTTTATCAACCAGAGGTCGCCACAGCGGAATGAACCTCCAACTTATCTTGCACGTTTTATGCAGCGGATGCCCTTCCAGCCGCAACCCAACACTGGAAAACACCCACACACTCTTGCACACACTCACATACACAGCTTATTCAATTCCCCTATAGGACTGTGGGGGAAACCGGAGCATCCCGAGGAAACCCACACGAACATGGGGAGAACATGCAAACTCCACACAGAAATGCCAACTGACCCAGCTGGGGCTTGAACCAATGACTTTCTTGCTGTAAGGAGACAGTGCTAACCACTGAGCCACCGTGTCGCTGGACTAATATTAAATAATGTTAAATATTTTTAGATGTTTTTATAGTTGAAATTGGTTGTGCTTCGTGTGTCTATCCAGGCAGACAGGTGTAAGAGGCTGCCTGAAGAAACTGCCTCAAATTTTATTTGACTTTTTTTATTTTTTTTATTTGGAGGCTTTTATTGACTGTTTTATTGGTAGAGCTAGGCTGGT
Source organism: Danio kyathit (assembly GCA_903798195.1). Taxonomy (NCBI): domain Eukaryota; kingdom Metazoa; phylum Chordata; class Actinopteri; order Cypriniformes; family Danionidae; genus Danio; species Danio kyathit. The sequence goes on along the minus strand of LR812531.1, from coordinate 4,341,188 downwards.
TTTGTAGGAGAGCACTTGTGCTGTGCTTTTACCTCTCGGTCCTCGTGGATTCATGCAAACAGAACACTTACTTTAAAGAGACTCCCGCTTAATGCTAAACAAGCAATACATTTTTCATGAAGGGCTCTTAAACTAAATCTGGCATTTTCGAAATTTCATCCTAGCATTCCCCTTGTTGCATTCTCTGTGCTGTAAGAGTTTCATCACTGTGCATTTATCAGCCGGTTTGTAAGTGTCTGCTGGGCTGAACTCGTGTGTCTCTCAGGTGTTTTGGCCCCGGAGCCACAGGCACAGACCGAGTCGTAATTACCATTGTTAATGACGTGCCTTTCTGCTCAGCCTGTGCCTCTGTGAGTGGCCATGACAGACAGACAGTCACGCTCTTGTGTCCAAAACCATCAACACCATTTGGTCCGCCTGTCGGTTTATTGCCTCCAAGAGCAGTATATGAATTCATCTTCACAGAGATGATGTCAAGGCAAATCAGGGATGTTCATAATCTGATTTGAGGGACCAGCCGGGGACACACATCTCAGCCGGATGGCCTGTGACATTGTTTTAGACTGGCTTTTTTTTTTTTTTACATTTGCTTTAATGTCTTAGTCCAAACCGATGTTCAGTTTGTTCTGGTTTACTCTGCAGGAGACTCACATGGACAAGTTTAGTCTGAAGAATTTTTCCTTTTTGGCCCGTGGACCCACAAATAACCAGAAAAATAATCAGGTTTAAGGAAAAGTTCTGCTAAAAACTAAAACTTCTGTTATCATTTACTTATCCTTTACTTGTTTCAGACTTTATAAGCTAATTTTAACTGTTAAACAAAAAAGGAGATGTTTTAAAGAAAGCTGGAAACCATTGACTTTCATAATCTTCGTTTACACTTATACGTTTTAGTTTTAAAACGCATAAGTTTTGCTACGGTTACGTTATCCGTCCACACTACGCCGGAGTTTTTGAGCCCCGAAAACGGAGCGTTTTGAAAACGCTGGAGAGGCCGTTTTCATTTTAAATCACTGTTAAGTGACAAGACTTTTGTCTAAGCAAAGTCAGACCTTACTGTTTTAATTAAATCATTATTTCAAGAGTTCACTCTTAGCTGATGATTAATTATAAGCTTGTTTGGCATGCTGTCCTGGGAGAGAGCCCTGAGCTCATGAGATCCTCGACCCCGGGGCTCCCTCCTGTTGCAAGGCGAGAGGGGAGTTTGAGCTCAGGTAGATCTTGAGAACTCCCCTGTCGTAGTGATTGAAGAGCAGATAGTAGTTCTCTTTAACGAGATAGGTACTAGATAGGGAGCAAGTCTATAGTGTTGATTAATCAACTTAGGTTGCATGTTTTTAATCGGTGGGAGGAAACCGGAGAACACGGGGGAAACTCACATGAGCACGGGGAGAACGTGCAAACTCCGCACAGTAATGCCTGCTGGTTGTTCAGTTTGTTCTGGTTTATTCTGCAGGAGACTCACATGGACAAGTTTACTTATCCTTTACTTGTTTTAGACTTTATAAGCTTATTTTAACTGTTAAACAAAAAAGGAGATGTTTTAAAGAAAGCTGGAAACCATTGACTTTCATAATCTTCGTTTACACTTATACGTTTTAGTTTTAAAACGCATAAGTTTTGCTACGGTTACGCCATCCGTCAACACTACGCCGGAGTTTTTGAGCCCCGGAAACGGAGCGTTTTGAAAACGCTGGAGAGGCCGTTTTCATTCTAAATCACTGCTGCTCCATGTCAGTGTGGATGGGGGAAAACGGAGACATCTGAAAACGGAGGCGGGGCTGCAGACATTCGCCTATCTGATTGGGGCTTTTTCCTCAATATTAAGTAGCCTTCACACGGTTCAGTCTTACATCCTCTGCGTGCAAGTTCAGACTTCGCAAGTTTGATATGGAAAACAAACTCCATATCAAGTTTGTCATTATAAAGTTTAAAAAGTCATTCACATCACTCTGGCTATGGTGTTTCACGATCTTGACAATACAATGAAAACATGATGTAAGGAACTGCCTATTTTCATTTTGATATTAGCAACAACAGGCTTCAAAAATGTTGAGGTGTCGTGTAGCTGCATAATATGACCGTCATCTTCACTGTATGCATATTTATAACAAAACGGAGCCTATAACATTACTGCCTTCTTTCATTTTCATTGAAAATACGAAACACACGCTCCCTTTCATTGAATATCAGTTTAAATGATTAATAATGGCCCTTATAAAAGTATAACGTGCAATAAGTTTATACAATAGAGAAAATAAAGGCAAACAATCAGTCATATCAGAATCAGTCAGTCAGATCAGTGCAGAATCGGTGTCCGCGGTTACATTAATTAAGATGTTAACCTAACTTGCGCTCAGCCAAAACACGTACGTTCCCTGAGAACAAGTAATAGATTCAAAAGACCAAAGTCAGGGAATATGTTGTTAGATATAGACATCAAGATTAATTAAATATCATGTTTAACAAATATAGTAAGATTAGATCCAGCGGTAGATCCTTGATGAACAGTCCGACGTACACAGCTCTCATATAAGTATGTGCTTAAAGCACGCTGCGGTGCATGCCAGAGAGTGTGTGTGTGGTCACGTGATGTGCATTTTCACCGTTTTAATGTAGACGGAGAGCTGTTCAGAAACGCTGGGTGAAACGCTAGTGTGGACGCGGATCATTTTCATTCTAAAATACCGTTTTAAAACTAAAACGTACTAGTGTAAACGGGGCCTTAGTTTCCACCTTATGAAAGTCAATGGTTACACGTTTTGAGCTTTCTTCAAAATATCTTCTGTAGTTTAACAAGAAAGTAACCAATTAAGGTTTGGAATCACTTGAGGGTAAGCGCAAAGTCAGTAATTTTTTTTTTCCCTTTAAATTTCACTCAATTTGACAAAATTACATATATTTTGAGTGAACTGCTGTATTTCATTTAACATATTGATAAAAAACTACAATGACACTACATAGATTATCACTCTCTAGCACAATAGCTATAAAAATTTTGTTTATTATTAACTAATAATATGTTTTTAAATCTATTGTTTGTAATTTGTAGACCTCGATGCACTAAATGGAATTTTAAAGGATCAGTGGTTTTGCAAACACTAGTAATATTTGTTTTGTAGATAGATGGATGGATGGATGGATGGATGGATGGATACTGTAGACAGACAGACGGATGGATACTGTAGACAGATGGATGGATACTACAGAAAGACGGATGGATGGATGGATGGATACTGTAGATGGATGGGTGGATAGATGGATCGATGGGTGGATGGGTGGACAAGTCTTATGGATGGATGGACGGGTGGGTGGGGGTGTGGATGGAAGGATGAATGGACAAGTATGATAGATAGATAGATAGATAGATAGATAGATAGATAGATAGATAGATAGATGGATAGATGGATGATAGATACTATGGATGGATAGATGGATGGATGGATGGATGGATGGATGGACGGACAGACAAGTACTATGAATGAATGGATGGATGGGTGGATAGAGGGATGAATATAGATAGATAGATAGATAGATAGATAGATAGATAGATAGATAGATAGATAGATAGATAGATAGATAGATAGATAGATAGATAGATAGATAGATAGATAGATAGATAGATAGATAGATAGATAGATGGATACTGTAGATGGATGGATGGATGGATGGATGGACGGACAGACAGACAGACAAGTACTATGAATGAATGGATGGATGGGTGGATAGAGGGATGAATATAGATAGATAGATAGATAGATAGATAGATAGATAGATAGATAGATAGATAGATAGATAGATAGATAGATAGATAGATAGATAGATAGATAGATAGATAGATAGATAGATAGATAGATAGATAGATAGATAGATGGATACTGTAGATGGATGGATGGATGGATGGACGGACAGACAGACAGACAAGTACTATGAATGAATGGATGGATGGGTGGATAGAGGGATGAAGATAGATAGATAGATAGATAGATAGATAGATAGATAGATAGATAGATAGATAGATAGATAGATAGATAGATAGATAGATAGATAGATAGATAGATAGATAGATAGATGGATACTGTAGATGGATGGATGGATGGATGGACGGACAGACAGACAAGTACTATGAATGAATGGATGGATGGGTGGATGGAGGGATGAATATAGATAGATAGATAGATAGATAGATAGATAGATAGATAGATAGATAGATAGATAGATAGATAGATAGATAGATAGATAGATAGACAGATGGATACTGTAGATGGATGGATGGATGGATAGGTACTGTGGATGGATGGACGGACAAGTTCTTTAGATGAATGGATGGATGGATGAATGGACAAAGATAGATGGATAGGTTTTTATGCATCTTTCTGAGGTGATTTACTGCATGTTTCCAGTGGCTCTTTCTTGAGATTTAAAAGGCTGCCTGTACTGTGTTAATTGGAGAGGACGGATGGTGGAGGGAATATTTCCTGGTGTTACTGTGCGCCTGATGAACGCAGCTCGACGGAATCAATTTGGCCATTGGCGTGTGGAGAAACAGCCTCCTCTAGGCCTCTCCTCTTTCCTCATGTCTCTCTCTCTCTCTCCTCCTTGCTTGGATAGATGGCACTGTAGGTTGTTTCATATCACGACCGCTGTCTTATGGCCCAAAACAACTCTGTCTATTTTTGTCCTTCCAGTCATATCAGTAAAAGTCGAGGAGCGGGGAATGAAAAAGCCTTACAGTAGTATTTGTACTCTTAATTGCTCAAACGGAGTTCTGGAATGGAAGAATCAATCTTCTTTATTGTTATGGTAGGGGAAATTAAAGGCAATGGAGTTGGCAGTATTTTACGGTGCTTTTGTCAGCGCTGTAGCCGTGCTTTATTGCTAATCAATGACAAGTAGAGCGACCGGAGCCCAGGGAAAGTGGCCTGCAATGTCAGCCGATGTTCCAGAGGTGTTCTTACTGTAATCGCCTGCTTATTTCCATGAACGTAATAGGGACGTGGAAAACGACATATTTTCACAATCGACAAGGCTGTGGTTCAGTCAATCGAGTACTCTGTTTTTTTAGGAAGCCTAGTTAATTAGGGTTCATTAGACAGTAGTCAGATATGTACGGGATACTTTCTTGTAAAAATGTGAGCACATAATACAATTTATATACAGCACTATAATTTATATACAAAAGTTGACCTAAGCACTAGTATTTTCATCAACAAAAATGGCTTTTTTTCTACGTTTCGGTGTAGAAAACGTAGGAAATATTAGTTACATCTTCAAATATTATTTTTGAAATTCTATGTAATAGTCATGTGAGATTTTTGTTTGCAAATTGGATGATCTGATCTGTTGTCATCAATCAATAACACTTACCGGCCTCTTTATTAGGTACACCTTACTTGTACCGGGTTGAACTCCCTTTTGCCCACAGAACTGCCTTAATCCTCCATGGCATAGATTCAACAAGGTACTGGAAATATTCCTCAGAGATTTTGCTCCATATTGACATGATAGCATCACTCAGTTGCTGCAGATTTGTCGGCTGCACATCCATGATGTGAATCTCCCGTTCCACCACATCCCAAAGGTGCTCTATTGGATTGAGCTCTGGTGACTGTGGAGGCCATTTGGGTACAGTGAACTCATTGTCATGTTCAAGAAACCAGTCTGAGATGATTCATGCTTTATGACGTTTTCCTGCTGGAAGTAGCCATCAGAAGATGGGTACACTGTGGTCATAAAGGACTGGACATGGTCAGCAGCAATACACAGGTAGGCTGTGGTGTTGACACGATGCTCAATTGGTACTATTGGGCCTAAAGTGTGCCAGGAAATAACCCCCACACCATTACACCACCACCAGCAGCCTGAACCGTTGATACAAGGCAGGATGGATCCATGCTTTCATGTTGTTGATGCCAAATTCTGACCCGACCATCCGAATGAAGCAGAAATGGAGACTCATCAGACCAGGCAACATTTTTCCAATCTTCTATTGTCCAATTTTGGTGAACAGGTTCTCTGTAGAATTCTCTGTAAACACTTAAGATGGTTGTGCGTGAAAATTCCAGTAGATCAGCAGTTTCTGAAATACTCAGACCAGCCCGTCTGGCACCAACAACCATGCCACGTTCATTCATTCATTCATTTTATTTTCGGCTTAGTCCCTTTATTAATCTGGGGTCGCCACCGCGGAATGAACCTCCAACTTATCCAGCATACGTTTTACGCAGCGGATGCCGTTTCAGCTGCAACACATTACTGGGGAACACCCATACACTCTCATTCACACACATACACTACGGACAATTTCAGCTTACCCAATTCACCTGTAACGCATGTCTTTGGACTGTAGGGGAAACCGGAGCACCAAGAGGAAACCCACGCGAATGCAGGGAGAACATGCGAACTTCACACAGAAACGCCAACTGACCCACCCGAGGCTCGAACCAGTGACCTTCTTGCTGTGAGACAACAGCACTACCTGCTGCGCCACCGCGTCGCCTCATGCCACGTTCAAAGTCACTTAAATCACCTTTCTTACTCGGTTTGAACTGCGGCCAGTGTTGCCAGATTGGGCGGTTTTGAATTCAATTGTGCGGGTAAAAAATGACAGGCAGGTAGAGAAAATTTGGGCGGTTTTGCAATGGCGCACTTATTACCTGCTGTCGTTCACCTCTACAAAACCAAATCACTTATAAAACCGTCTTCACTTATTAACCGGTTATGATCTCCCAAAGAGATGCCTCCACCCCTTTTGCACTTTGGCGAGTTTTGGATAGTATTTTGGCTGGAATCAGTCAGCTACATCTGGCAACACTGACTGCAGCAGATCGTCTTGACCATGTCTACATGCCTAAATGCATTGGGTTGCTGCCATGTGATTGGCTGATCAGAAATTTGCGTTAACAAGCGGTTGGACAGGTGTACCTAATAAAGTGACCGGTGAGTGTATATACCCACTCTGTGTATTTAAACTACTTATTTAAAATGAGCTGAAACGACACAAATCTTCAGATTGTTTGTGTCAACTTGACTGTTTTATGTTCAATCAACTTAAATTTGTTAAGTTAACTTAATTAACTTGTGTTGAGACAACATGAATGAATTTTGTGCACTGTAATATAATGCTGGGTTCCACATAACTGATTTGTGTTGGGACAACATAAAGAAATTAAGTTAACTGATTAGTTTTTACAAATTTGAGTGGATTGAACATAAAACAATTAAGTTATCCCCTCAAAAATCTCAATAATTGTGATGTTTCAGCTCATTTTAAATAAGTAGTTTGAACAATTTGCAAAGATAATATTCTGAGTGTACGTTAGTCAGTGTGTGGGTTTATGAGACTCAGAAGTGGACTAGTCATCTAGAAATATTTTAATTTTTTATTATGTTTTGAAATGGTGATTAAAAATGCTTCATTTTGATTCATCATATGGAGCAAAAAGGGTTTGAAAGAAGTGTGTTTGGCTGTAGATAAAAATAATACATTTGAATAATCATTTCCATAAATGGACCAGAGAGCTGGTGGTTATTACATGTTGTTTTGATGTGCTTTTCACTTTAAACCATGGTAGATGGTAAAGTGGTGCTCTGCCATTTCCCCAAAAAAATTAAGGATGCCTGAACTGGAGTAACACATTATTTATTTTTATTTCCAGCAAATCAAAAAATTCCCTGTGGCTGCTCTACTGGATTTAGCACAGATGTACCAACACACATGGCCACACATGAATGGCTGATGTTCTCTTTACATTTTTTACCCCCCAAAATTAAATTAAAATTAAAAACATGAATTAAATTTTTAAAAAACTAATTTTTAGCTACAACTGTGGACTTCATAAAATACAAATCAACAGCTGACACTTTGAGCTAATACATTTATGTCATTAATAGTCATGGGACGATAACCGTTTTCAAGGTATACCGTGGTTTTGATAAGTCAAGGTTTTAAAACCACCAAAATTTTCTGTAACACCGTTCCTAAGGTATGTGTAAGATTTTTTATTTACTTTTCCTTTTTCTTAGGACAACGGTATCTTCAGCAGAAAAAAGAAAAAAATATCCAAAGATGCTGTTTAAAATTGTAAAGAAATCTGGGTTTTTGAAACTAAAGACAGCAGAAGTCAATGACTCATTTGAATTATTTAACCTGACATGTTTACTGTTCCAAAATATTATAAATCTTTCAAAAAATAAAATATATTGTTTTCAAAGGGGAAAAGGTTTTTGTTTTTTACCCAGACATTTAAAAAGAATTTATTTTAGAGCAGTAATCACAATACCGCAATACCGTGAAACCGTGATATTTTTATCCAAGGTTATCATACCATCAGAATCTTATACGGGCCCATGCCTAGTCATTAATAAGTAAGTTACAACAGAGGCAATTCAAATTTAAAACTGATGGCTCCTGATGATACATTGAGTGGTCTGTGCACGAAACTGAACATTATTACCAACATTATCACCTTTAATCCACAGCCTCTTCAAACACACTCTCAGACTAGATCACGGACTCTTCCTTTATCCTTTTAATAGATCTTTAAAAAATACTTGAATGTCATTAGCTTAAATGTAGAGGCAAAATAAGGACTTTCATTGCACAAACCTGTCATAATCCTTCTCAAAGATGACCTTCAGATTATGCATAATAACAGGAAGGATCACTGCTAACAGCAGGCATTTTAAAGTCTAACAGTTAGTGTCTTGACATTTGGTGGATCTGTTATAACAGTCGTGCTTTCATTGTTGTAGGAACTGTGCTTTAAAGTGGATGAATATAGAGATTCAACTTCTGAGAGCTAGGGTTTTACTGTCTAGACAGCACTGGGAGAATCTATTAGCAAACGGAAATTATTGTGAGGTGACAACACAGTTGTTTTTTTGTTGCCGTTTGTTCTTTGGCTTCATGTGTTTCAGTTTTTACAGCCTTTGCCATGATACTTAATTCATCTCAGGTGCGTCCTGTGTACCATGGTCATTATGGCTTTTCACATTGCACTTAACCCCAGGTTAACCCTGGGAGTTTGAGCATGTGCAATTCTGTAGTACGGCGCTGTGAAAAGGGGCGGGATTAAATAAGATAATTAGACATTTCAAATAGCTAGCGATTTGGTCCATGTTTTAAATTTCTGTCCAGAGAGGTGATGTTTTAATCCTCGATTGGTCTCACACAATCATATGATGCAACTTTCCAACGCAGCGATCTGCGAAACTTGTCGCATGACCTTGCGTTTCCGGTCTGACGCATTCGCGTGTGGATGAATGGAAGTCTATGGGGAGAAAAGTCCAGTGTGACCGCAGCTTTGTTATCATAAACACCTTCTCATTCTATTTGGAGGTGGGTGTTAACCATGCATTGTGGTGCTAAGTTTGTTCAGTGTAAAGTGAAGCGCATAAAACAAATGCGAATTAGGTGTATTGCCATTAAGTTGTTTGAGCGGCTGACCGTAGTATTGGTAACCTCTTAACCAACACGAATGAAATGTTCACTATGTTCGTGGAGCTTGTTTGCGGATGTTTGATGTTTGCATAATTCCATCTCCCATTATTCGCTCAAAACTGATACCAAATTAAGGGATTTTTATTAACAATTTGACTTTCCATCACTCGTTTGTGTTGTGACTCTAAAAGAGCTCAGCATTTCTCTGCAGAGAGAAGAAGCAGAAGAACAACCGTCTTTGCGGCACTCCACCAATCAGGCCTGTATGTAAAATGACCAAACTCCAGTAAAGTCTGCTGGAGTTTGCCAGAAGGCACCTGAGGGAACCTCAGTTACATTCACACCAGATGCGGTTGAAGCGTCAAGTGATTTACATGTTAAGTCAAAGCATAGACGTGATCAGACATCCTGTGGCGGCGATATTCACGTGATTGAGGAGGCGCGAATAATGCGATTTGATCAAATGACATAGCACAAATTGAGCATTTTGGGCATTTGACACTTTTATTTTTGACTGACATTTGCGCCGTGTTAACCAATTAGGCAGCGTGAATAATACGATTCGAGCGAATGACACAGCACAAATTTTGGGCAATTGACACTCTTTACTTTGGCGGACATTCATGCTGCATTAACCAATCAGGAGCTTGCTCTGGTGGGGGCGTGATTATGACATAGTGCCTGTAGTTGGTGTCCTGTGGGGAAATCCTTCTTCTGACATAGGACAACAGCTCATCAAACTGGGACTGGCTCAATCGGAAGTACCACTGATCCAGTGCATCCATCATCCAGACACAGATTCTAGAGAAGTTCAGGACCTCACAGTGCTGATGTACCTCTGAAGGATCTGATGGACCCAGACATGGCACCGAACAAATCTACAATGTTTTTCAGATTTCTTAAAGCACGTGAAGCACAGCTACTCAACAAAATCCATGTCAGCCAAAACTGGAGTCACAGACAGACGTCCCTCCCATTGATTCAAATCCACGTCTATTGTGAAGTGAAATTGAGACACGAATAAAGAGAGTAATGTCAAAAATGTTCATGCTTCCAATTACATGAATAGCGCAATCTATTTGTGCAAGCCGTGTCTGGTGTGAACGCCTATCCTGCGCTATCCTCCTTGGTGTGAACTAAATCCTCTATTCTAATGAAACAAAGATTGAACTCTTTAGCCTTAATGCCAATCTTCATGTCTGGAGGAAACCAGGCACCACCCATCACCTGAAAAATATCATTAGCACAGTGATCATGGTGGAGCAGCATCAGCTGTGGTGATGTGTTCTTGATGACTAGTCGGGATCAAGGAAAAGATGAACACAGCATTGTACAGAGACATCCTTGATGAAAACCTGCTCTAGAGCACTCTGGATATCAGACTGAGTTGACTCTTCTTCTTTTAACAGGGACAGAGACCCTAAGAACACAGCCACGGGACAACTCTGTGAATGTCCATGAGTTGCCCAGCCAGAGCCCAGACTTGAACCCGATTGAGCGTCTCTACTGCACTGGATATCAGACTGGGGTGATGGTTCATCTTTCAACAGAATAGCAACCCTAAGAACACAGACAATATAACAAAGATGTGGCTACTGGACAACTCTCAGAATGTCCATGAGTGGCCAAGCCAGAGCCCAGACTTGAACCCAATTGAGCATTTCTGGTAAACCAACGCTCCCCATCCAGCCTGATGGAGCTTGAGAGGTACTGCAAAGAAGAATACGGGAAGCTGCCCTAAAATAGGTGTGCCAAGTGTAACTCCGCCGGTCCTAGACTACCCAACCCGCTCTGAGCTGGGATCGAACCGGCGATTCTTTGTATAGGAGTCAGTTGCTCTAACAAGAAGGCTAAAGACCATGGCCTCTAGTGTCTGTTGCTAGAGCACCTTTAGGCCCCGTTTACACTAGTACGTTTTAGTTTTAAAACGGCGTTTTAGAATGAAAATGATCCTCGTCCACACTAGCATTTCACCCAGCATTTCTGAACAGCTCTCCGTCTACACTAAAACGTTGAAAACGCACATCACGTGACCACACACACACTCTCTGGCATGCGCTGCAGCGTGCTTTGAGCGCACACACACCCACATGAGAGCTGCGCAAGTCGGACTGTTCATCACGGATCTCCCGCTGGATCTAATCTCACTATATTTGTTAAACGTGATATTTAATTCATCTCGTTGTCTATATCTGACGACATATTCCCCGACTTTGGTCTTTTGAATCTATTACTTGTTCTCAGGTAAGGTGCTTTGGCTGAGCGCAAAGATAAGTTAGGTTAAATATTAATTAATATAACCGCGGACAGGGATTCTGCACATCTGACTGATTGTTTGCCTTTATTTTCTATATTGTATAAACTTATTGTGCGTTATACTTTTATAATGGCCATTATTGATCATTAAAACGGATATTCAGTGAAAGAGAGTGTATGTTTCGTATTTTCAATGAAAATGAAAGGAGGCAGTGATGTTATAGGCTCCGTTTTGTTATATGCTTGAAGATGACGGTCATATCATGCAGCTACACGACGCCTCAATATTTTTGATGTCTGTTGTTGCTAATATCAAAGTGAAAATAGGCAGTTCCCTCACATCATGTTTTCATTTTATTGTTAAGATAGTGAAACAGCACAGCCAGGGTGATGTGAATGACTTTATAAAGTACACTCTCGGGAGTTTGTTTTCCATATCAAACTTGCGAAGTCTGAACTTGCACGGAGAGGATGTAAGACTGAACTGTGTGAAGGCTACTTAATATTGAGGAAAAAGCCCCAATCAGATAGGTGAATGTCTGCAGCCCCGCCTCCGTTTTCAGATGTCTTCGTTTTCCCCCATCCACACTGACACGGAGCAGCAGAGTTTTAGAATGAAAAAGGCCTCTCCAGCGTTTCCAAAACGCTCCGTTTTCGGGGCTCAAAAACTCCGGCGTAGTGTGGACGGATGGCGTAACCGTAGCAAAACTTATGCGTTTTAAAACTAAAACGTATTAGTGTAAGAGGTCAGAGAAGTGAGGTTTACCTGAACAGCACTTCAATAGCTGGCCTCCGCTACACAAGCTTGAAGCAGAACTCAAAAAATCTTGAGGCTGCAACTGATGCCAAAAGTACTACTTAAGTGCATGTGATTTTAATTTTGTCATAAATTTGTAATGTTTTAATTTCACGTTGTCATTATGGGATATTGTTTGTAGAAAATAACACAGTGCTTAATAATAAGGCTTTAACAAAATGTAGAATAAGAGCAGAGCTGTAGATATTTTCTAAATGCACTGTACTAATACGTTTGTTCATGACATGACCTCATCCATATACAATATTTAATTCATTTTTTTGGATGTCTTTGCAGGCCTTTTGAACAGTCAAAATTTTATTTGCATGGACTTTGGAAAGGATGACAGAAATGTCTAAGGATTTAATTAGAAATATCTTTATTTTTGTGAAACAAGCTTTATGGGTTTGTACATCAGGGTGAGTAAATGTTGACAGAGTTTCCATTTCTGAGTGAACTAATTTTAGTGTTTTATAAATTACCTTTAGGTGAACTAGTTTTGAGCAACTAATCAACTAGCTGACCCTCCTGGCCTTTCCTTTGAATATAAGGAGCAGTCTGAATCCAAACTTCCAAGACTTTCTTATCCTCTTGGGTTTTCTGCATCATCTTTCCCTTTCGTAAAACATTCTTCTGACCCTGCCTCCTTTCTGTCTCCTTCCTCCTTCTCCTCCTTCACTCTGTCTGGCTCCAGCATTAAAGAGTCCCCTGACTCTGTTTCTCTCAGAAGCTGCAGTACAGAATTAAGCCAATCTGTCTTCATATTACTGCCTGTGTGCGGCCTAGATTGATCTGGCCGTCTGCCACTCCAGGCGGACACAAATCATTGGCTGGTCATGAAACCCCGGTCGCCCTGCTTTTGATTGACAGCTCTCTGCCTCGTCTATCTTGCTCTCTTTTATTCTTTCTGCTTTCTCGGAATTACAGTCTCAGCATGTTATCTGTAAATAACACACATTTCATTATAAAATGGCTGGCAGGTAGATTTTTTTTTTCTTTCCGAGCTCGTAAGTAGAGTCTTTTTCTTTAGTCATTCAAGGAATGTGCCAATGCCAGCAGTTGGTTGTAGTTTTGCTTTTATACATGTTGAGACCAAATACAAAGATAATTAGATATTATTTAACCAATTAACAGGCATCATAACTGCCTGGTTTTCTTTTTGTGCTTAGGTTATCATAAAAAAAAAAAAAAAATTTAACCAAAAAAGCTGGTCATTTTTTCATTAGCATGCGTGTTTAAGGATTACAGAAAAAAGACAAGTTTGCATAAATTTAAGTGAGTTTTTGGTACTCGGACGAATCGACATTGTGAAGTGAGTGTTGTCAAGTATGGTTACCCATACTCAAAATTGGTCTTCTGCTTTTAACCCATCCAAGTGCACACACACACAGACACACACACAAGTGAGAAGTGAGAGCAGACACACACACAGTGAGCAGATATTACTTCCAGCATCCGGGGAGCAATTAGGGGTCAGGTACCTCAGCTGGGTATCGAAGATCCCATCTTCAATTCCTGCCAAGATCAGGAATCGAACCTGCAACCTTTCGATTACAAGTCCAATTCTTTAACCATTAGGTTTTAACTGCCCCCTGTAACATGGCAAGCTAGCAAAAACGTAAATAAATCGATTAATTAAAAAAAAAAGTTTGGCCAAGTGCTGCTGGTTCAGTAATCTTTGTTGGTCCTGGAACAAGATTCCTTACATGTCAAACATAATTTCCACTTAAAAATAAAAAGTTGCTGTTATTTAACTCACATTCGGGTCTTCCAAGGTCAAGATGAAGGTAGTGTTTATGTCCTTTACTCTCTAACTTCCCTCGGACGTACATCATTGATTACGTTTCGTAAGTGTCCAGGACCGAGTTTGAGAACCCCTCCTATAAACCCTTGAGCACTTGGGAACTACACTTTTGTGATGTCACAATTGCATTGCATTCTGGGATATATTGGTGCTGGAGGGGACATATGAGACCATCTCACTTTCTAGAAACATTCTTGCACGTGTGTAGAGGCAAGTTGGTGTTAAAACCAGCAGGACACCGGTCCTCAAGGACCAAGTTTGAGAACCCCTCCTATAAACCCGTAAGCACTTGGGAGCTACAGTTTTGTGATGTCACAATTGCATTGCATTCTGGGATATATTGGTGCTGGAGGGGACATATGAAGCCATCTCGCTTTCTAGAAACATCCTTGCACGTGTGTAGAGGTAAGTTGGAGTTAAAACCAGCAGGACACCGGTCCTCAAGGACCGAGTTTGAGAACCCCTCCTATAAACCCTTAAGCACTTGGGAACTACACTTTTGTGATGTCACAATTGCATTGCATTCTGGGATATATTGGAACTGGAGGAGACGTATAAAACCATCTCGCTTTCTAGAAACATCCTTGCACGTGTGTAAGGCAAGTTGGAGATAAAACCTGCTGGACACCGGACCTCCAGGACCGAGTTTGAGAACCCCTCCTATAAACCCTTGAGCACTTGGGAACTACACTTTTGTGATGTCACAATTGCATTGCATTCTGGGATATATTGGAACTGGAGGAGACGTATAAAACCATCTCGCTTCCTAGAAACATCCTTGCACGTGAGTAGAGGCAAGTTGGAGATAAAACCTGCAGGACACCGGACCTCCAGGACTGAGTTTGAGAACCCCTCCTATAAACCCTTAAGCACTTGGGAACTACACTTTTGTGATGTCACAATTGCATTGCATTCTGGGATATATTGGTGCTGGAGGAGACATATGAAGCCTGTTCACTCCCTTGGTCAAAATAGAGGGATTGAGGTAGTTTGAAGAATGCCAAAGGCAACAGGTTTCCAACATTTTCTAGAGCAGTGTTTTCCAACCCTGTTCCTGAAGGCACACCAACAGTACAGATTTTGGAGGTCTCCCTTATCTGAACCATTTATGTCAGGTTTTCAAGCCTCTTCTAATGTTCTGAGGATTTGATTCAGGTGTATTTGACCAGGAAGAGGTTGAAAATGTGTACTGTTGGTGTGCCTTGATGAACAGGGTTGGGAAACACTGCACTAGAGTATCTTCTTTTTGGTTCAGGTGAAAAAAGAGAAACTAATAAAGGTGAAATGATAATAGTAAAATGGTGGTGAGTCCGTTTTTATTTTTGGATGTACTATCCCTTTAATGTGAGTGACCCTTGATGACAGGAGTTTCAAGGTCAAGATGTGCTGTTGAAGCACCTGATCACCACATGAAGTAACTGCTGTGCCACCTTTCTCTTCATGCTGAACTCTGGGTGTTATTGAAAGCACATGCAGAAAGCCTACAATTTTGGCAAATCACAGTCTTCCGCATCTTCACATCTTGTTTGAGCGTATGCCACAGTGTGCCCTTTTCTTTAATATGAAAGAATGACATTTTGCAGTAAACCAGAATAAACTGAGGGTTTATCACATTCGGTAAGTAAGTGTTTGATCAGTGCACTCACGGAATTGAAGCCAAACGTCTTAAAGATTCACTTTCCAGCGAGATGCTTTTAAAACTGCGGGAAGATATTCTGTAAGATTCAATAAGACTCTGTCACCTGCATATTTGTGCCCAGATGGACACATTCTATATGCATCTCACTATCTCTCCACTTATTTTATTTTTTTCACTTCTCCCTGCCTCAGTTGACGCTTAACGCAAATTTATTTTAGATGGTTCAAGCAATTTCCACTGTCAGGGTCCAGTGACACCAAGACATGAGGTCTTAGATAGCTCATATTATGGAGCTGTGAAACTCAGCATTAATGCTTGTGTTTGTTGCATTTAGCTTGTTTGGACTAACAACACCAAGGTCAAATTTTAGTTGTAATTTTTCGACATATTAAAAGTATTCCTTGCAGGACTATTTGTTTCCTTTGTTCAGTAGACAAGAGGCTCAAGTGCATGGTGTAGAAGCACTTCCAAATCCACTTTTTGCTATTTTAAGGATGGGGGAAAAACAGTCTGTGCACCCAGCTCATACTCTGATGCTGTGTTCACACCAGACGCGGTACACGTGGATAAATCACAGTATTCGCGCATAAATAGACGAATGAACATTTTAAGTTTACTCGCTTCATTCACGTGTCAAATCTGCTTCATTCACGCGTAAAAATTCACTTAACAATACACGTGGATCCGCGTCATGGGCGGGGTTTCTGTCTGCTCGGTGACTCTAGCTTCGCTGCTAAATGGCTAACATGGATTTTACTGAGAGAATAGCTGTGTTTATGTGCTTTAGGAAGACTTAAAAACAGTGTCGATTTGTTTGGAGCCGTGGCTGAGTCCACTAGATCCATTCTGAGGTGCACCCAGCTCTGTGAGCTCATAAATTCCTCCAAAAACTATACTTGGATGATGGAAGCTTTCAGTGGTGCTTCCGACTGAGCCGAGCCCAGTTTGATGAAATGGTGTCTGGTGTATGCAGGAGGATTTCCCCCCGGGACACCAACAGGTGCTACGTCATAATCACTCCCTTACAAGAGAAAGCTTCTGATTGGTTAACGCGGCACGAATGTCCGCTGAAGTTCAGATTTTTCAACTCAAGCGATTCGTGCATTTAGGGCATCAATCGCGCAAAACACTCAACTTGTGCCGCTACATTTGTGCAATTGCGTCAGTCGCACCGCCTCATTCGCGCCTCAGTCGCCTGCATTCTTTGCATTGACTTAACATGTAAATCACTTGCGCTAGACGCTTCTTCCGCGTCTGGTGTGAACGCAGCATAAAAGCGTTGTTATGGTGTTTTTTTGGGCATAACAATTAAACCAATCAAAGTCTGATCAACCATTTTCTTTAAGAGTCAGTTTGGTTGCACAATGGAGCATTCGCTATTTACATGACATATTTTGCAGGCAGAACTAGGGCTGGGCCAATAAACGATATCACATCGAATTGTGATCAAATTTATTTTGATAACGATGATAAGCTCTGGACATTTTTACTCGATATTGATCTAACAGCCAATCACACAGCAGCAATATTTGACGACTAGGGCTGTGATGGTACCTGATTTTTTTTGTTACTGCCGTAATGATGCAAGAAATCAAGTGGTATGTCCAGTGTTTCCTCTAAGATTTTTTCCAGCTGTGGCGGCAGGCCTTTTTTACACAGATCTACCAACTACCTGTGGCGTTATTTCAATGACAAATGTCGTGAGCGCAGTATTACAAGTCGAGATCGCATTCATGTAATATGAGCATGCAAATCTTTCAACTTGCGCGCCGATTTCCTCTGTTCGTGCACAAAACTTCTTGCACGCCCCCTCAAATATACGCTGCTCAAGTGCAGATTTTCTTGTGTGCTCTCAAAAAAAAAAAAAGTGTGATTTAGCGCGTTTATGTAACGAGTATGTCTCCAACATTTATTAGATTTGCTAGGAATATTTATGAATGTCTTCAATAGACCTACAGAGCGGCATTAAAGCATCCTGAAGTAAGTCAGTCAGCACGTAACCTTAAAGGGTTAAGCAAATAACGCACAGCGCTGCTACGGTTACAGAAAAGTTCGCACCGTTATAAGTGACTTACCTTTTAATACGTTTTGGTGCGATTATAACCCGCTATTTAAAAAAACACGACTGAATGTTTTGAATGAGAAGCTGTAATGTAGCCGTGGCGGGATGAATTTTGGCGTGGCGCCCCACCATGGAATAATAAATGTAGCGGAAACCATGTATGTCTGTTAATTGCATATATATACACAAACATAGGCCTATATATTAGGGATGTCATTGTTTACTTGATCATCAATTGATTGGCAGTAACCCTTTCAATCAATAGACCTTATCAATGATCGATTAAGCGTGGACATTTAAAGGATAAGTTATGCTTTGTTTTGTGACGCTCGTCCACGACTTTACACATTAATGTAATAATCAAGTGTGTGCAGTTCATGTTACCTTATAGAGTCACTCTCTTGATATTGGGGTATAAATATTTATGTATAAAACACGATGCGCAGGTCTCGGTTATATCCGATTCCGACCGTTAATAGATCTTGGTTATATTTGCTGGTGCAGCTGTTAATACGCAGGTCAGGTAATCAAAAAGTAGGCTACATGATGTTTGATAAAGGGTGGGTCGAGGGTGGTTAAGATCAATCATTTGTTATGCAAACTTTTAACTACTTTGTCTAAAATATTAAAATGTTTAAACGATTTAATTAAACGCTGGATCAATTAATAGTTTTGTCATTAAAAAACGTTTAATATAGACAACTATTTTATTTTGATCATACAGTTAACAAAAATACATTATTCGAAACTGATTATTTCACTTTTATTTTATTTATATTATAATTGTATTTTGAATTTACGAATTTACAAATTGGATTTGCGTATTTAGGGGCGCCACAGTGGTGCAGTGGGTAGCACAATTGCCTTACAGCAAGAAGGCCGCTGGTTTGAGCCTCAGCTTGGTCAGCTGGCATTTCTCTGCGAAGTTTGCATGATTTCCCCGTGTTTGCGTGAGTTTCCTCTGTGGAGTCCGGTTTCCAGCAACAAGTTCAAAGACATGCGCTATAGGTGAATTGGGTAAGCTAAATTGACTGTAGTGTATGAGTGTGAATGAGTGTGTATGGATGCTTCCCAGTTATGGGTTCCGCTGCGTAAAACATACAGTAGGTGAGAGTTTAAAATGGCTATTACCGCCGGAGCATATACCGCCGCCGCTCTGAAGGAAAAATAACGTGTTTTTTAGGTATGACCGCAGTTTGCGACTATGCCGCCAGGTGGCACAAAGGGACGGGATGCGAACGGACAGAAATAGCCTATACATTAGCGGTAAATACTCTACTACTTGTAAATAAAGATAAACAATGAAACATAGCATTATAATTCCTTCATTAAACATTAAAAAGACAACTACGCTACATTGTTTAAAGGAATAAAGAATAACAAATATTCTTTGGGGTGAAGTGCTTTAAAACAAGTCTGCTATAGTATGCTTCAGCACCAAAACACGAGTTGCCGTGAGATTGTGTTGGTTTGTTAAATAGAATGATAATCTAGCCTAAATAAAATTAAAGTGAAATATTCACCGTTTCAGAGAAGCCTATATTAACTGAAAGAAGGATATTCCTGGTCACAGTTTGACACAGAGAAGTTGACAAACCAGCGCAGATGCTGATTACCTCTGTGCTGCCTGGAGCCCCGTCATAAACTCAACAGAAAGGCTATATATATAGGCTTATATAATATACATTTTTAAATAGCCTATGTAGCCTAATTTACGAATCAAACAAATCCAAAGTTTTTCTTGATGTTTGCATAATAATAACTTCGCCCCAAACTGAGGCTTTCATTTTACAGCTTATAAAACATGTATGCAAATGAATGCAATATCATATGTAAACAACAAAATTGTTATATGCTATGTAGTAGCCTATACTTTACAAATTTGAATACCAAAGGATTTTAGATATATAAAATAGCCTGTAATATATTAACATCAACAAATTAATAAAATAATTAGCAAATGAGAAATAAATGACAGAAAAGTTGATAAAAACCGACATTATCTCTAAAAGTTATCATAATTGCAAGATTAAAACCAGTAGATTTTTTAAATGAGGCAAATGCGTTGATTAACTACTAATGGTGTATATATTTTGCAGCCAGTTTAGATGTCATTTCATCCTCTATGGGTAGGCTATATAGCCAAAGTTTTTCTGAGTCGTTTAGATTAAAGAATATATTATTTAGTAGGGGTGTGACGAGATGCCTACTCCACGAGACGAGATGAGATATGAGATTGGGTTCACGAGAACGAGACGAGATTTTTACACTATTTTTAAGAAATCCTCAATGATGAAATATATGAATGGAAAATAGTCTTTTATTCAACTGGGAAAAAAAACCAAATCGCAAAACTACCTAGGTGCTTTCTTTAAATCAACTTGTAATGAATGTTATTTTACTTCTATTTTAATGAATTATACGCTGTAATGGACATGCAAACACTGATAATTATTTTGCTAATAGCCTATGTGAATGGAAAAATCTTTTTATATATAATTTTAAATATTAGCAAAATATTTGCTAATATATGAATGGAAAATAGATTTTTATTCAACTAGAAAAAAAAATAAATCACAAAATACAAAACAATTTAGGTGCTTTTTCAAAACATTGTAATGAATGGTATTTTATTTCTATTTAAATGAATTCTATGTCATAAAGGACATGCAAACACTGCTAAATATTTAGCTATAAACTCTACCGACTGGCTTCTCCCCTGTACAATTTCACATGATATATTAGAACTTATTTCCACACACTGAAACATTTTTTGTATTTCATTTTTAATTTAATAAATGAGTTTCACTTTCATTTAGCAAGATTTCATTCAGGCCCCGTGACTCACTCTGAGCTACTGGATGGGATCATGTGAATATGAAGGACTGATAGGAGAGTTGTTTTAATGGAGTTTGATACCGCACGCAGAATGAAAAAAATGAAAAAATCCCGGACAGTATAAACGTGTGTTCCGTGATGATGATGTGACGATGAGTCTCCAGGAGTTCATTCAGTGAGTGTGTGTGTTTGAAAAGTCCTTCACGGTGTTAATAGTTTGATTACGGCGTTTACATATCTGCACTTTAATATTGCGACTAAAATAGGAATACTCCACGTCTTAATTCCATTTGTGTTTACGACGATTATACCTTTCAGCATATCTGAAGTGCTATTCCATTGCATGGATACGAACCATAATGTGTGAGGCTGTAGTTGTAGCCTATGTTGGATGCGGCACCTGCTGAACTCCGGTGAAAAAAGCGGTTACGTCACACCCGCCTACCCAACCGAGAGACAAGCGCAACTCTGAGGCCAGCCTGGGTTGCCAGGTGTGTGCAAAGCACTTTATTTGCAGATCAAATCCAATCCTGCCTCCAATCGTCAATGCTAATTTCACCCTCCCGCTCCATCATAACATCACAACTCACAAACCATATTTTCACCTCGACGAGAAATCTCGCCGCGATTTAGTCTTGCGAGATCTCGTCATACGAGATCTTGTCACACCCTTATTATTTAGCCTACTTTTTCTCTCGGTATCGCAGCTGTGCGTGCGCTGTCAGCTGAATACAGGCCTAAAATAAATCTAAAAAGCAACTAGACTGCGCGCTGGTACTTGTTCTTTTTTTCGGATATTGAACAATTTCAACCGCGAGGAGATACTGACAGCTTGATTTACAATGTTCTAAAATGTTATTTAGCTCTGAATAAAAACAATTCACAAAAAATATTTTAGTTTTTTCTTTCTTAAAATAAAAGATTGGATTAGCCTATTTCACAGTGTGTAAACATTAGAAATAATAATTAGGCTGAGATACAGATTCCCCCTTCATTCAGAAAAAAAAAAATGCTGGATGAGTTGGCGGTTCATTCCGCTGTGGCGACCCTCAGATTAATCAATGAATGAACGATTTGCATATTTAGGAGTTGTGTTTTGAATTTACGAATTAGGATTTTGTAAATGTGGAGCGTGTATGAATTTTATTTTGTAAATGTATAATTTTTGAGACTGATCTGTCTCCATAAAAAAAATCACTTGTGTCGTGCAGCATCACATTCCCATCCACCGATTTGGTCACAATACTTGTGCAAACACAGTTTGTTTGTTGTATCATGCTGCATTTCTATATTTCTTGTGACTTGGAAATTAGAACAGCACATATTCCAGCAGGTGTACACAGGCGTCAAACATTGCATCAGCTTTCCGAATGAACGCATCTGCCCTGGAGGATGAAATTTTATTGCTGCGGTCTGACATTCAGATGAAGGCAGAGCTTCTGGTGGGCATTTTTTTTTTTTTGGAACTTCGATGAGAGAAAATAACCCGACGTCAGAAGATGTGCGCTGAACCTTGACAGCCTTGTTTGGCTTAACATACTTGTGTGAGACAGCATTTTCCCTCATGAAGATAACTGAATCCAAAAGCCGCTCAGCTTGAACTGATGATCACCTGGATGCCCGTTTAAAGCTTGCCTGATTGCATTGGCCTGCTGATTCATTTCAGTGCAGGTCATCTGAATCGTGCTGTTTCTTTGAATGAAAAGTACCAAGACAGTAAGTCTTTTCACTTAATAGAATCAATGTACAGTATAGAATATAAAGTCATGGTGCAGTAGAAACAGAATGAATATTGTCCTGACTCCATCATGAGCTTGGAGGACTGCATCCATACATCTCTGCAATGACTCAAATCACTTATTAATAAAGTCATCTGGAATGGCAAAGAAAGCGTTCTTGCAGGACTCCCAGAGTTCATCAAGATTCTTTGGATTCATCTTCAATGCTTCCCTCTTCATCTTACCCCAGACATGCTCAATAATGTTCATGTCTGGTGACTGGGCTGGTCAATCCTGGAGCACCTTGTCCTTCTTTGCTTTCAGGAACTTTGATGTGGAGGCTGAAGTATGAGATGGAGCGCTATCCTGCTGAAGAGTTTGCCCTTCCCTGTGGTTTGTAATGTAATGGGCAGCACAAATGTCTTGATACCTCAGGCTGTTGATGTTGCCATCCACTCTGCAGATCTCTCGCACGCCCCCATACTGTATGTATCCCCAAACCATGACTTTTCCTTCACCAAACTTGACTGATCTCTATAGAATCTTGAGTTCATGCGGGTTCCAATAGGTCTTGATTGGAAAAAATGATTCATTTACATGAAGGAACCAGCATTTTTACAGTGTAATATGCATTTTACTGTCCTAACAACGCCCATATAATTTCATATGATTCATTTTTCCAAACTCCTACTTTGCTTGACAGTAATCTCTGGAGATCGACCAAGTTTGTTGTGATTGATCTACTGCAGACAGCGACATGATGACATAATCTTAAATCACTCTTTGTCAACTCTCGTATAACTGTCATTGCTTGACAATGCAGCCTGCCATTATCAATGTAAAATGAATCCAAACATACATCTGAAGAGTGACACTGCTTACTGGTGAATTTAACATTACAAAGTTATTGATCTGAACTGAATCAAGTCTGAACTGACTTGAGCAGGATAGAAATCGAGAACATTATCTTTGTATTAGGGTTGGGCGATGTTGACCAATTTAGCATCGTACGATGTCTAATGTGAAACATCGCGATGGACGATGACATCGTCTTCATAGGCGGAGGTGAATAAATTTATGAATAATTAATTAATTCATAACGAATTAATTATTTGTAGCCTACCGTTTCAACAACCTGGTCTTTGTTTTACCCATAACCAAATCATAAATAAATAAAGATAAGTTACACACAAATTACCACCTGTCAATCACTTTTTCCGCGGGACTCTGGGATGAATAGGCAGAGTGATCCGTGTCAGTCATTTGTTTGGTGCGGTGAATGGCGGAGGGGTGTTGCGGACAAAAGTGAGCGGCGCGGGAGTTGCTCGCAGACGAAAGTGAGCGGCGCGGGGGTTGCTCGCGGACAAAAGTTAGCGGCGCTGAGGTGTCGCGGACGAAGGTGAAGAGGGTTGGGGAGTTGCGGAACAAAGTGAAAATGAACAGTGGACAGGGGAGGAGGGCGGTTGAGGAGGGAGATCGGTAAAATGAGGTGCCGGATCCGGATCCAGCGTGTTCCGGCACAAATTAAGCCCTGGATAGAGACAAGATTAATTAAATATCACGTTTAACAACTATAGTGAGACGCGATCCACTATCATCCTTGATAAACTGTCCGACGTACACTTCTCTGGAGTTCAGACGAGCGCATGACAGTGTGTGTGTCTGAGACTGTGGCTGTGTGTGTGTGTGGCTGTGTGTAAGTGGGTGTGGTCACATGTGCGTTTTCAGTGGACGGAGGGCTGTTCAGAAATGCTAGATGAAACACCAGTGTGGATGTGGGTCATTTTCGTTCTAAAATGCCATTTTAAAAGTAAGCTGTATTAGTGTAAACGGGGCCTGAGTGTGTGTTTTTCACGAGCGGGTTTGCGAGGGGGGCAGGGGGGACAAGGGGGGGGGGGGGGGACGATGCCGACTCAGCATCGTGATGTCTATCGGCCATCGGCGATGGACGATGGTATCGTCTATCGGCCCAACCCTACTTTGTATTCAACAAATCATTGTCTACAGCTGAAGTCAGAATTATTAACCCTCCTGAATTATTAGCCCCTCTGTATTTTTTCTCCCAATTTATGTTTAACGGAGAGAAGATTTTTTTTCAACACATTTCTTAACATAATAGTTTAAATAACTCATTTCTAATAACTGATTCTTCTATCTTTGCCATGATGACAGTAAATAATATTTGACTAGATGTTTTTCAAGATACTAGTATTCAGCTTAGTGACATTTAAAGGCTTAACTATGTCATTGTATAACGATGGTGTAGGAAAAAGGAATTTATTTTTATTACTTTTATGTCCTTATTTTTTATTAGAAAAATTGTTTAGACTAACAACAGATTAATCAATCTTTTTCTTTTGTATAATACCATATATGAATCAAACATTCTTTCTTACTGTGTTCCATACTTTTTAGAAGGAAAATAGCAGAATAAGAATAAATATAATGCGGGGGGCCTTGCTCCAGACTGCTGTCTAATAAGAAGTCTAGACATGTCACAAGGAGCTGGATGCTTGTAGAAGTTGTGAAATATATTAAAGATACACTTAACGGTTCAGTTCTGGTATGCAGAGAAGGGTTGCAGAAAGAGGAAGTATGTTTGGGTGCAACAGCCAAAGGACTGCAGAATGACTAATTAGTGACGTTACACCAAAACTCCACCTGTTAATATCAGTTGTGTATATATGCTGGAGTCAGGGAAATGTAAGTTAGTTGCGAACCTCCTTAATGTAATTCTTGTATTGCATTGGGGTAACGTAACCCAGAGCTCTGTCATCGAATTATTCATTTGTTTCTAATAAATTACTAATATTTTTGACATGGAAGAAAACTCTCCTGACCTTTTTTTTTATTGAACATGCATGCTATTGGCTTGATATTCCAACAATGGTTTGTTCTGTTGATAATCCAAAACAAATATTGCTTAGGAGGGCTACTAATATTGACCTTAAAATGATATTTTTAAAAATTAAAAACTGCTTTTATTTTAGCCGAAATAAAACAAATAAAACGTTCTCTAGAAGAAAACAACTTATAGGAAATACTGTGAAAAAATCCTTGCTCTGTTAAACATCATTTGGGAAATTTTTGAAAAAGACATTCACAGGAGACATTCACATTCATTATTCAATCAATAAGAACCGGTTTGAAACTATATGCATTACGCAAAGCTCTATTTATGTATTCCTAATCAGTATCTGATCAATGGAGATGTCATGCGGAATGCATCCTAATTCATACCACTGTAACCACAGTCAAGGTGTAGCTCTTGGAAAAACGTCAGTAGTAGTAATATCCGGCGATCTAAAACTTTAACGTACTTGGACGTGAATAATATTATTGTAGAGTTTGGCCTCATTGCTCTGTAATCGGGCCCAGTGGCGCGGCGATGATTGCTTTCTGTCACTCTCGCTGACGGACGAAAAACTCTGACAGTCCGGGCACGTCGAGATGCGCTCGCAAAACTGACTCCTGCGGTGATGAAACATGACAAAGGGGGAATTTACTCATTTGTTATCCTCCTAGAAGGCAGACAAAACAATGAGAGACATTATGGAAATCAGCGTGACAGCACACATCACCTGACCTGCCCTAAAAGCGGCTCTGCGTTCAGATCAGCCTTATCTTGGTCTCAACTGTCATTGCTATTCTTGGTGTAATCAGCAGAAACAGTCTGAATGGAAATAGCCCGACATTAAAGCCTTCTTGGTGATAAAGAGTTGAGAAATATAGCAAAGATATACAGTAGAAGCGTATTTGGTGAGGGGAATGAAATGTAGAGTGACTTTTAAAGAGATGGTTCACCTAAAAATATATCAGTAAAGCATTTACCACTTTGTAATGTTGCCATTCCTTTTCACAATACTTAAAAGACGTTTAGGGACTGAAGACAGCAAGTGCTCAAGTGTTTCAGGTGTAATTTTGTCCCATTCTTCCTGCAAACAAGTCTTAACCCTCAGGGGTCTAAGGTGATTTTGGGGCCCCTGAGATGTTTTGACATGCCCTGACATTTGTGCTAATTTCAGCTACTTATTACAAGGTATTGGCCAACATGTATTTTGTTTGTATTTAGCACAAATTGTGCTAAACCAATATGTGACAATTATTGATGTACATGCTTGTGTTTTTTAGAAAAAAAATATTATGCGTGGTTAGTAGGATTTGGAGAAAAAAAAATAGCTGAAATAAGGTCCAAAAAAACACTCTAAATGTGCTTGACCAAGGCTTTTGAGTAACCAGTCTGGTAGGCTAGAATATTTACTTCACAATTATGCAAAAATTATTTTATTCTCTCAGTCAAAGGAAACATTAAAAAGATTTACATTTTGTTAAGTTTGTTTGGCTCGTCTCAGGTATATGCGTGAGTGACAATGGTCATGAATAATTCACACCTGGAGAGACAAAAGACACTCCCCCACTCACCCATCAAGAGCATAATATAGCAAAGTCCCTCTGCAAAAGCTAGCCCAAACTAAAGGCTTGTTACATTTAGTTAAAATTTTGTAGGTTGTAATTTTTTTTCAATATTTTGATTGAATTTTATTGTATTATCTTTCAATTTCTGAATATATTTGGTGACTAAAATATTATTTTAATAAATATATCTGTTTATAAATCTGTTAAGTTTAAACGCCTCAAAATACATTGCCTATATTCACTGAGAAATGGAGGGAAATATTTGAAATGGTATAAAACATGTTTGCAAAACTGTTGTAATAACTTTCTTGTGCATTAATCCAGCATTTAATAATAATTTCTGAATGACTCTGGCATAATGACAAATCACAAGAATAATCAAAATAATATTTGAAGACCTTTTATATATATTTTGCCCAAATAGTTGCAGCCTTAGTTAACTTTTTCCAAACTTTAACAGGCTGAACTACGGTAAAATAAATAAAAATTAAATTAATAACACGTATAACATGAGTCACGTTCTAGCCAGCGCGCTGTGGGCGTGTGGGCAGCTTACATCATTGTTTGTATTAATGGCGGAAGTGGGAAGAGCCAGCGTGATGCGCGCTCTGCCGGGAGAATTGTTTGGATTACCTAGCGAGACAACATTTGCTTTCAAAATGAGTTGGAAAGTTCACCCTCCAAGCTTTATGCAGGTATGTCTGTCATGTGTATGTCTCATGTATTCGTGGAGATTCCGCTGTGTTTTTTGACCTCAGTTTACATGTCGCGCGAGTCTCACGTGGACTATTGTAATAACAAAGCCTCGTGGGCGTGGTCACATTAAAAATAATGAGGCTCTACAGAGAAGCTAGACATCGCGTTGGTTTCATACTGATTACTTTGTCAAGCAGTATTTGTTTTCATCATGCACCGCTGCATTTAAAAGTAGACACTTCAAGCTTTCTCTAGATACCTATCTCATGTCTGTGTGTTTAGTTTTCGCGGAGTTTCAGTGCATATTACTGACGCGTTTGTAAAAACAGTTCACGGAGAGAGAAAAGAGAAAATGCCTTCACTGTTTATTTTCCTTATTTTGCAAAAGCACACACTTTTGTTGTTATTGTGAGTGTACCCAAAACTAGACACCTAACAGATTCGATTGATGTATTGCTCATATCTGTACGATCAAAACTGAAAGTGTCGTTTAAGTTTTTTTCTGCGGTTTCATGTGAAAACACGTCAAAACGCGTATCCGCGGGCTTCGACCCCAGGGGGTTAAGGTGCATGGGCAACAGTATGGGATCTTCGTTGTCGCAGTTTTCACTTCAAAGTGCGCCACACATTCTCTATTGGAGACAGGTCGGGACTGCAAGCAGGCCATTCAAGTACTTGTATCTTCTTTTTCCACAGCGAGGACTTTGTAATGTGTGCAGAAGGCAGCATATTGTGCTCCAAAATCTAATGGTGCCATCATACAAGTGCAAGTTACCACTGACACAACCCCATACCATGCCAGACCTTGGCTTTTGGACTTGTTGCTCAAAACAGTCTGGATGATCCTTTTCTTCTTTGATCCGGAGTACACTGCGTACATTTCTCCCTAAAAATGCCTGAAATACTGATTTATCTGACCACAGTACACGTTTCCACTGTCTTATGGTCCATCCCAGATGCCTCCGAGCCTGGCGAAGTCAACTGCGCTTCTGGACACTGTTAACATAGGGCTTCCTTTTGGCACAGTACAGTTTTAACTGGCATTTGTGGATGTGCGTAGTGTGGTACTTGACAAAGGTTTGCCAAAGTATTCCTGAGCCTTTGTGGTGATATCGCTTATAGATGAATGAGGATTCTTGATGCAGTGCCGCCTGAGGGATTGAAGACCATGATTGTTCGTCTTAGGCTTGCGTCCTTGTCCTTTACGCTTTGAAATGACTCCAGATTCCTTGAATCTCTTAATGATGTCATGCACTGTTGAAGGTGAAATCCAAATGTCATCCTCTTTCTTTGAGGAGCATTCCTTTTTAAATATTTCACTAATTTTCTCATGCATTTGTTGGCGAACTGGTGATCCTCGGCCCATCTTTGCTCCTAAAGGACTAGACCTTTCTTGGATGCTGCTTTGTACACATTAGGGATGGGCGATATGGCCTAAAATCCATATTGCGATATACATTGCAGCCTCTTGCGATAACGATATATATTGCGATATATAAATTATAATAGAACCATTTCAGAACAGGTTACATAGACCCTTAGGAAAGCCAAACTGCTATTTTTTTTAAAGAAATAAAGAAACGATGCATGTAATTTTGAGAACATTTATTGTGCAAAAGTAAAACTGTAATTAAACAACACAATGTTGCAGATAAATAAACTAAATGTAGTGCCTTTTAGAAAGAAAGACTTTTCTTTTAAGTCATTGGTTCCTAAATGCCAAGTTGCAGAGAACAAAAAAACTGGTGTTTAGTTAAGGAACTTACACTGTACTGAAATTACTTCCAGTATTAAAAAGTCAAATAAAATTGTGTATTGCAGATACTTTAAATAAAAACATATGTCAAACCTGCAGCCTAAGGTAACGCATTTGATTTTAAACATTTTGTTCTCCTAATGAAATTAAAACTGGTGTCTTGATCTGCTCTTTCGCTCTCTCCCTCTCTCTCTGTCTGCTGTAGTGTTGGTGCTGCTGAGAGATTGAGCTGCACCAGAAAAAGTTTGCGAATAAAGTAATGCAAAAATGAATACAATTAATATCGAAAGCGAAAGCAGATTCTCGGATATGTCCGGGGAAAAGAGAATGTATTGTCACCGCAAATAATGATCTGGATCAGTCTATTTAGTCTTCGCGCTCTTCTTAAAGCTGCTCCCAAATCAGAACAACAGTTCTGTATCCAGCGCGTCTCTGTGGGTCTGCATGCAGAGCATGTGAGTCTGTGGCAGAGTGTTCTCAGTTTCTCGCGAACACAGAACCGGGCCGCCCCAATAATATATCGGCCGCCCAGGTAAAATCTGTGTGGGAGGCACTGATGTTCACTAGACAAGCCACAATATGCCATGCATGAGGCTCGCAAGTTGTGTGACACGCCGCCATTCGGTGCCATGCGTTGCTTAGTGCTGTTGTTGCTGTTGCTCTTAATTTCGCGGGTAGATTGCGTCATCAAACATGTATTATCGCGATAGTGCCATAGAATTAGAATCTCTATCGTAGGCCAATTTTGTATCGTTTATATCGCATATGGTTTATATCGCCCATTACTAGTACTCAATCATAATTACAATCACCTGTTGACATCACCTGTTTCAAATCACATCATTTAATCATACTTGATTACTAGCCCTAAATTGCTTCTGTTCCATCTTATTTTTCGAATGTGTTGCAGGTGTCAATGACAGGAAAGGATGTTTATTTATAAATGAAATGAAGTTGACCAGACAAAACATGAAATATTTTGTGTTCACATTGTCTGCAATAAAATACAAAAATAATAAATAAATCAATCTTATTTATTTGCAATAAAAGTCAAAGTCAATTTGGAAATCACTACTTTCTTTTTTATTAGCGTTTTCCAATCTGTCCAAACGTTTTCTGATTTGGGGTTGTATTAGTATTTTAGGGCTGCACTGTGACCCTTATTATGTGTCATCAAATGATTCTTCTAAATATGTCTGAACAGCATACCTGTCAACCCTACTGTTTTTTCCGGGATTCTCCCGTATTTTACAATTCTATGCCGCTATCATCCTGTAAAGGTATTTTCTCGTTTTTCTCCAGTATTTTCAATCATTCTATGAAGGGTGGCAATAAACAGCCAATCCTCCCTATACGCAACCCATACGCCAAACCACTGGTGGACGCCCCTCGCTTTTAAATGTTAATCTGTTCTGTGCTTTCATTTTATTTAGGCATGAAAACACTTTGAGATACATATAAAAGCAGAGGGATTCCCTTCCTTTCCATTACAGGCGACATCACATCCTATGCAACCCTCAAAACAGTCACGTAGCAGTGCGTGACTGTCAGCTGACGCGCTT
Source organism: Danio kyathit (assembly GCA_903798195.1). Lineage (NCBI taxonomy): Eukaryota > Metazoa > Chordata > Actinopteri > Cypriniformes > Danionidae > Danio > Danio kyathit. The sequence continues at coordinate 4,310,203 of LR812531.1, read as the reverse complement.
CATAGTGATAAATAGATGCTGTTTCCCAAATGGATTCTGTACACATTTGAAGTGGAGCGAAAGTCTGGGATTTGGGTGCATGTTTGAACGGTTTGAACAGACATATTGTATACACATAATTAATAATAATAATAATAATATCTAAAGATGTCGATTTTTATTTTTTTTTTTCAAACACAACTAATTTTGTCTTAAATGAGAATACAAAGTTAGGAAAGCAATCGAATGCTTTCATTATAATGTTAGATGTGTGCAGTTTTAAAGTGGCACTTCTGTTATTTAATTCATTTGTTGCTCTTTAATCTGAATGTTCAAGTTAAACAGACAATATGATTGAGATTTGATACCTTGATTCTATTTATTTATAATAGCTATTAATTTTAATTGACTGCTAATTTAAAAAAAAAAACTGTTTGCTTATTTATTTGTGGCTTTTTCTAATGTATACTATATATAATCTATTATTCTATGTACTATTATTCTATGTAAATAATAATAATAATAATAATAAAACATATTACTGACCGTTTGACTGCTTATTTACAATGAAACAGCTCCAGATGAACATATTTAGTTATTTTAATATAATATTTAATACAATATTAATGTATTATATTAATAAATAATATAATAAATTAATATTTCACATCCCAATGTTGACAGGTATGCTGACAAGATTTATTGGTATATCAATAATTATGATAACTAAAGACTTTTTGGTGTATTTTTGTAAGCAGTACATATCTAGCTTTCATATTTTTTCTAATGATGTATTATAGAGTTAATCGACATATTATTATTTGTCATTGTAGGATGAACGCAAAACCCTCAACATTCAAAAAAAATTCTGCTCCTTGTTCTAACTACTTGTTTGCAATGAGCTGAAGCGACACAATTCTTGGGCTTTTTCGGGGGATAGCTTAATTGTTTCATGTTCATTCCACTTATAATTATAAAGACCGTTAACTTAATCAATTTGTATTGGGACGGCATAAAGGGATTATGTGAAACCCAGCATTTTTTACAATGTACACTCAAAAAAGATGTTCAAATAACTTATTTAAAATGACCTAAAACATCACAATTCTTGAGTTTTTTCAACGCAATCTCACGGCAATTCGTAACTTTTTGATTTAGTGGCTAATTCTTATGAATTCGTACGATCTAATTCGTACAATTTAGTACGATTTGCTCATCACTCAATGACGGTAGGGGTTAGGGGTGGGGTTGGGTGCCACGTCTCCTTTTTCAAATCGTACATTTTCGTACGACTGAACTCGTACGAATTCGTACGAATTAGCCACTAAACTGACAAAATGTACAATACTTACGTTTCCTCGTGAGATCAGGCTGGTTTTTTGGGGGACAACTTAATTGTTTCATGTTCAATCCACTTAAATTTGTACAAACAATTAAGTTACCTTAATCGCTTTGTGTTAAAGGAATTGACGGTTTTTTAACAGCGTAGGTTTGGGGGGTAAGAAAATGAGGCCAGAATTGTCCATTTTTGGTTGAATTATGACATTAAGCATACTCAGTCCAAGACCCTTCCACACCATCCAAATGCAGGTTTCTGTCTCTGTCCTTGTCTGCTCTGTGCGATATGATTTGTTGTATTTTTGGCCTGCAATTGGCTGAAGTGTCATTTGTCTCAAAATGTGGTCGACCGAATGCCTTTATTAGAGAATGTCACGCTTTAACAACAAGCAATCACTCAAAGCCTTCTTAAAGAGCGTTGCGAGACCCTCGGCTTGTGTCGTTTAGTAGCAATCAGTGCAAGTGTTGGTCTTTCTGTGCTTAAGTCAACAATATCACTGAATGCAATTTCCTGGAAGAGCTATGGCTGAGTGATATTAAGTCTGCATGACCAAATCCCTCTCTTTCCCTCTCACTTTCAGCTTTTTTTTTTAGATTGTTTGTGTGTTTCTGGGAGAAACAAAAATGCTATAAAAGCATAATACATCAGTGTTGTTTTAGGGCAAACTGCGTTTTTTTGACACACACTTCACTCAAAAAAATGTTTTTTGTTCAAACTGCTTATTAAAAATGAGCTGACACTAGGGATGGCTATCGTTAAGGTTTTACCGGAGTTACTACTTTTAGCACTACCAATTATCGGTTTGGTACTTTAATGTTACTCTTATCTGTACTTTTTGTAATGTTTTTTTAAATGAAAGAAGTCAAGACCTCTCTCGGCTTATTGTGCTCCCTCCAGTTGAGTCACAAAATGTAGTTAAACAATCAGCTGTGGCTAATGTTTAAGATTTGTCATTAACACATTCACATAATGAGTTTACTGTGGATTTAAAGTAACACAGTTTTGGAACCCCTTGCAGTGTTTTTTTTTTTCTTTTTATCATTTCTTAATAAGCATAGTTTATTATTATTCATATATTTGAAAATTAAGTGATGTAAAATTGTATATAGCTTTTAAAGCTGTATAAAGATGTTATTAAACTATTAATATTATGCTAGTAAGCAAGCAAGCAAGTATATTTATACAGCGAATTTATCATGTATGGCCATACACCCAAAGCGCTTCACAATCATGAGGGGGGTCTCCCTTCTCCACCACCAGTGTGCAGCATCCATAGTTTTCTCATGTGGTCTCCCATCCAGGTACCTGCTTAGCTGTAGTGAGTAACCGGTCTTGGGCTGCAGGGTGATATGGCTATGGCTAATTTAGATTGATTAAATACTTATTGAGGAGAGACCTTGTGTGATTGATGATGTAACTTTAGTCGAACACTTTGCATTTGTCTGTCTGCAGTTAATGCCCTTTTGAAAGAAGCTTAGCCAGATTGCTTGTGTTTCTGCTTTTACAAGAAAACAACTTGTTGCATTTGATGCAATGGGCATTGTTGGTGTCCACTCGGGAAATAGAACCATTTTTACCCTTGACCGTTTTCTCTCCACCATCGTCATTCTATAAGCGCAAGCGAGCTGTGTGGGCACAAGACTCGTGTAGGGGTTGTACTCTAAGCGCAAGCGAGTCCGCAGTGCTAGCCTTCGCTGAATGTGCGCACACAGCCGAGACCTGTGAAGGCATTTATACTTGACGCACTCGCTGTTGTACCATTGGGCGAAACAAGACAAGCATTGCGGGCTTTTTCAGCAAGTTCACATAGCAACTGTTTTAATCTATTAAAAAAAGATGCATTCTGCATAAATGTCTCCTAAATGAAAAGTGAAAATGACCAGTGAAAACAGGTCGCACCGTAACAATTTATTAGCTAGCACAAGTGCTTCCAAATATATTTTTAGGTCGGATAAAATTTCAGGCGCATACGCAACCAAAACGGTCGAGCTCTAGCATCTTTACTTGTTATTATTTCCACATAATAATAATAAAATAAGGAAGTTATCATCAATCACAATACAAATTACAGTGAACTCCAAACGAACTCTCGTCTCCTCCACCAGCTGTGGGAAAAAGCCATTATAAGGACACAGATCACTGCCTATTCATGCTAGAGTCCGCGGAAAAAAGTGATTGACAGGTGGTGATTTGTGTGTAACTTTATTTATTTATGGTTTGGTTATGGGTAAAGCAAAGACCATCTGGGTCAGCTAGTGAAAACGATAGGCTACAAATAATTAATTCGTTATGAATTAATTGATATTTAACAACAACTACCTCCACCTACGACGACAATGCCATTGTCCATCGCGATGTTTCACATTAGACATCGTACGATGCTAAATTGGTCAACATCGCCCAACCCTAGTAGCTAACGAGCTAAGATACGTATAATTTAGTATAAATTTAGCATAAATTTTTGAGTGTTTTTTTGGGACAACTTAATTGTTTTATGTTAAATTCACTTAAATTGGTAAAAACTAATAAGTTAACTTAATTCATTCATGCTGTCCAACACAAATCGATTGTGTGGAACCCAGTGTTTTTACAGTGTTTGTTCAAAGTACTTATTTATAACGAGTTGAAACAAAACAATTCTTGAGACTTTTTTTTGCGACAACTTAATTGTTTTATGTTCAATCAACTTAAATTTGTCAAAACAGTGAAGTTGACTCAATCGATTTGTGTTGGGAGAACATGAAGGAATCGTGTGGAACCCAGCATTATTTACAGTGTTGGGTTAGAAATGAGAGTGAAAACTAAATTCTAATAAACAAACTAACTTTAAATGGTTTATGTGAGGATATTCAGTGTTCATCTACACATTTCATTATGCTCAAATCCAGTCTGGACAAATATTTAATCAGAGCTAATTACACAAGAGTGGAGAACAAACACCTTCACGCCGTCCTCTCGCCCTTTCCATTTTTTGTCCATAATGTGCAATTTTAGTGTGCATTTTTTCCTCTTTAATATCAGTCATTTTTCCATTTCCGAGTTTATCTCTAAGCCTTTGGGGGTTCTGAAAAAGGTTGACTCATTTCAATTAAAATAATAAGCACACATGATAATAAGAAAAAGTCCTTCTGCAGCAAATCGCAGTCATCTTAATGAAGGGGGTTGTGCTGTTAGGGGACGGATGGCAAGGGCTGAATGTTAACATGGCCTTTTTTGCGTCTCTGTCTCTCACCTGTTCTGTCCTTGTCCTCGACTGTTTAACTTTTGTCTTAGGTTTTTTTTTTTTTTTTTCTGTGTATGATGATCTCACCTATACTTTTTATATTCTGTCTACTGTGTGTTTAGGTTTTTAACTGCTTTGTCTGTATATTTTACATCTTGCCATTGATCCAGTGGATAAGTCTGGGTTTGGAGGTAACCAGGACAAATGGTACTTGCCTGACGGCATTATGCAAAGTTTAATGTTAGCAGAGGGAGATTATGGTGTGGGGTTGTTTTTGAGGGCTTGGCTCTTTAGTTCCAGTGAATGGAACTTTTAATGCTTCAGCATACCAATAGGGATGGCTGATGTGAAACTGATGTTTCAACACAGTGTCGAGATTTCGAAGTGCAAGTATTTCGAAATGCTGCACCGAAGCATGATCCGAAATGCCCAGGTCACGTGACTAAGGTTTTTCGAAACACCCAGATCATGTGACTAAAGTGTTTTGAAACACCAGGTCACGTGACTAAGGTGATTTAAAGCACCCAGGTCATGTGACTAAAGTGTTTTGAAACACCAGGCCACGTGACTAAGGTGATTTAAAGCACCCAGGTCATGTGACTAAAGTGTTTTGAAACACCAGGTCACGTGACTAAGATGATTTAAAACACCCAGGTCATGTGACTAAAGTGTTTTGAAACACCAGGTCACGTGACTAAGGTGATTTAAAGCACCCAGGTCATGTGACTAAAGTGTTTTGAAACACCAGGTCACGTGACTAAGATGATTTAAAACACCCAGGTCATGTGACTAAAGTGTTTTGAAACACCAGGTCACGTGACTAAGGTGATTTAAAGCACCCAGGTCATGTGACTAAAGTGTTTTGAAACACCAGGTCACGTGACTAAGGTGATTTAAAGCACCCAGGTCATGTGACTAAAGTGTTTTGAAACACCAGGTCACGTGACTAAGATGATTTAAAACACCCAGGTCATGTGACTAAAGTGTTTTGAAACACCAGGTCACGTGACTAAGGTGATTTAAAGCACCCAGGTCATGTGACTAAAGTGTTTTGAAACACCAGGTCACGTGACTAAGGTGATTTAAAGCACCCAGGTCATGTGACTAAAGTGTTTTGAAACACCAGGTCACGTGACTAAGATGATTTAAAACACCTAGGTCATGTGACTAAAGTGTTTTGAAACACTAGGTCACATGACTAAATTGATTCAACGCATCAGCCATTTCAGAAGCAATTCGCAACCTGGCAAATCTGTGTTTGACTGACAGGGTCGAAAAATCTCGTCTTGTACAAACGGTCTAAAATTATGACTTGATGTATTTTAATAATGTTACTTTTTATGACCAAAACAAGACATATTTATTCACAAAGTGTTGACTTGGATGTCAGACCAATGTTAAAACAAAACACGTTAAAAGAACAAAGCATTTAAAAACTAACATCTATAGCCGCATCACCCTTTTCTGAAGCTGTTTCAGAGCAATACATAAAAATGATCACTAGGTGTCACTGTAGAGACTGGTTTCAAAACGTTTTGAAGCTTCGACACATTTGCTTCGACTGTTGCACCAGTGCACAAAGCAAGGTTCATGGATGAGCAAGTTTGGTGTTGAGGAACTGGACTGGCCTGCACGGAGTCCTGACCTCAACCTGATAGATCATCTTTTGTATGAATTAGAGTGTAAACTGAGAGCCAGGCCTTCTAGGCCAAAATCAGTGCATGTCCTCACAAATTAGCTTCTTGAAGAATAAAGAAAAATTCCCATAAACACACTCCCAAACCTTCTCGAAAATCTTACCTGAAGTCGTTATAACTGCAAAGTTTGGACTAACTCCACATTAAACCATAAGAATTTAGATTTGCATGTCCTTAAAGTTCATGTCTATGTAAAGGCAGATGTCCCAGAACTTTTGGCAATTTAGTCTAGTGCATCAAACCAGTTTTGGGGTCATAGCTGTACACAAATGGCACAAACATTTGGCACTTAATATCAAAGCCCAAATATAAAATATAATTTACTCGCTCACAGGCTTTCGATAAACCCTGTGTCGGCATCAGAATTCCACTTAATTTCTGTCATTCTCTCTTCTGTCTTTCCTTATAGTTTATGTGCGGTTTAATTCCAGCCATGGGTTCCCGGTGGAGTTGGAGCAGGGTGCGAGTGTGTCTGAGCTAAAGGAGGCGGTGGGACGTTTACAGGCCGTTCAGGCCGATCAGCTGCGGGTCATCTTTGCTGGACGTGAGCTCTGCAATGAATCCACACTTCAGGTAACCCTCTTCAGTCAACCCATTCAAATGTTATCACTGGGTGTTATCTGTTGTTATCAGCTGATAGATATGGGCCAGTAGTGGCCTTCTGTGCCTACTGGTAGGATCAGAAGGCTATTATCATCCATTCACATGGGTAATCAGCTATAGATAACATACGGCTGCGGGAAGTTAACAATAATTTTTTATATTATTTATTACATTTCTGATTAATTGTGTTTTATTAACGTCTACCCCAACCCCAAACCCAACCGTCACAGTACTGTAAAAACAGATCTGGATCTGGAGTCTTCTCTATTAGTATAGCTGATTAACCATGATAATTATTTATATTATTTATTAAAGGGCACCAATTTTACCCCTTATCTAACGTAACCCTTTGGTGTCTTTAGAATGTGTCTGTAAAGTTTCAGCTCAAAATACCCATCATTTTGCTTATTATAGCCTCCAGAATGCCCATTTTTGGTGTCTGAATACATTGTAGCTGTTTTTGTTGCCTGTGGCTTTAATTGCAAATGAGCTGCTTCTCTCCGCCCACCGTTCCCACATGCATGTCTGCTTCTCATGCGTTTTGTCAGATAAACAGCAGTCAGTGGCAGAGACAGACACAGATGAAACTGAAATAGTTAATTAGTCAAAAATGCCAGGTAAGTTTATTACATGTAGTTGTGGTGGAGTTTATTCAAGCCTTTCTGAAATGATGAGTCACACACAGATGCCGTTTGCAGTACACACACACACATATATTAGGGTTTACTGTCACCATGCGGCCGTGGTGATTATATCGGTTAAGAATTACAGGGATTTTACTGTCTTTATTAAAACCATGCTCAGTTTAAAAACGTTTTAAACTTATAAAAAATCACAGAGAGTTGTAACAAATATTTGAATCCCAGTTTATTTGCAAAAAATGTGTATACATGTTAATATAGAAACATGGTGCCTGTCAATCAATTCAGTGGGCGGGGAAACCGCACTCCTACATCACGTCGCTGTGGACCTCAATATGACTGGACTTTGATCCTATTTTAACGTCAGGACATTTTAACAAATAGACTTGTTGTGTTTATATCACTATAATTACAGACAGTTCTGTCCAAACAGCTTACAAAAGGTGATTTTCATCATAGGTGTTGTTTAAATTTCCCATTAATTGTGCTTTATTAACGTCTACTCCTACCTCAATCCTAAACCCAACCGTCACAGTAATGTAAAAACAGATCTGGATCTGGAGTCTTCTCTATTACTATTGCTGATTAACCATGTGGATGGATGATAACAGCCTTCTAAACCTACCACTAGGCAAAGAAGGCCCCTACTGGCCCATATCTATCAGCTGATAACCACTGATAACGCCCATTCAATCGATTGATAACATTCCAAGCGGGTGCCTCAGAGAAGTCTGCTTTGCCCTCCTGGAAAAAAGAAATAATACATTGTAATAATAAAAATACACTGAAATTTGATAACATGAATGTATTGTTTTCTGACACTTCATTTAATGCTAGACCATTTGGGAAACTTTGGCATAGTCTTTTCAACATGATTTGGACATTCTTAATTCTGTTTTCTAACACTTTTTATGAAGGATAGTATGCAAATTGGGATGCAGTGTGTCATATTTTACGCACAAAGATGTATTCTTTGTGAATGGCCCCTAATATTGCACTACTGAGGTCTTTTTTTTTTAAGTGGCCTCACGAATACATGTAAAGGTTTTTTATGAATACTGTATATATATATATATATATATATATATATATATATATATATATTAGGGGTGTCAAAATTAATCGTTTCTTCGGTGCACCGCGATGCAGACGCGGACAATTCGCTATCGGTTCAGTAATAATCATAACCGGTTATTATGTACTGACGTCATTTATCTTACATGCGCTATGTCACCGTAGCTTACTATGGCGAGGGAGGCGAGCCGCGAGCGCGAGTATTTACAACGCTACGTAAAAACTCTGAAACTGTGCACAATTTCACTGCGTGTGTGTTTGCAGGACAGTGTTTCACTGACACTTACAGTAAAAGCCCCTATTTCACGGCGATTAAGAGAATGAAAGTAATCTCCATTTCTCTCTCTCTCACTGTGGCCCATGAGTGCATCTGTGAAGAGCGCCAGCGTGTAAGAGCCAATCGCAGCCCTTTCTGTTGAGCGAGTGACCAATCAAAGGGGTGTAAGAAATAACTTGGTAGATAAGGCTCAGAAAGCGAGCGAGATATTTATATTTGTTCATTTGCTATAGATCATTTCAATGTTGTCATGTCATTGGCCCATGAACATTTCCTGCTTGACGTTAAACTATTTCCTAACTGTAACAAGAGGCAATTCAATAATTTGACTTGATTCAATAACTTGATTTTAAATCAGCCGTCATAACACTATTTATCAATATGTGGACCTTTTTGGATTCTCAGAAGCAATGGAAATTAAAAATGTAAAACAGGAAATACGTTAGGACCATTGTTTTTGTTTACATCCCTCAAAATGGTCTATAAATGCTCGTGTTGTTTAAAGGTACAGTTTATATATCTGACTGTATTAAAGGACAAAATTGTATTACAAATAGTATATAAATATATTTATACATTTTAATGCAAGAATTGTTGTGCTTTGAAGAAAATATAAAACTGTGTATGGAAAGCATCGTCAATGCACCGTGATGCACCGAGATATCGAATTGAACCGAATCGATGGCATGATAATCGTAACCGAACCGAACCGTGAGACCAGTTTAGGTTCACACCTCTTATATATATATATATATATATATATATATATATATATATATATATATATATATATATATATATATATATATATATATATATATATATATATATATATATATATATATATATATATATATATATATACTGTAATATTGATGATAACCATTGACTTACATTCAATGAATCCCCAGTATCACAGTTTCAGCTAAATAAAATGTATTCAGTGTGCTACTGGAGGAAAAATAAAATCATCTGAATGGCTTGAGGGAGAATAGATTATCTTTGTGTGAACTATTCCCTTAAAGCTTGACAAAAGGTTGTTAAAATATATCAATTTAAAATTGTACTAATTGGATATGATTAAAAAGTGCACTCTCTTTCAGTGCAGTGAAAACAGCCTTTTATTACAACCATTTTACGTTATTGACTAAAAGCGTACTACAAGTGCACATCCAATACCATTAAACTCTTTCTCAAAAGGCCTTGCTTTCTCTTTCTCGCTCTCTTTTGTGTTTGGATAATTAGGTTGCTCTTTGCAAGTAAGAGAACATCTTTTAAAGTGTGCGGGTCAAACCCTGTATTAGTCCGAGTCGGCAGCTTGCTATTATCGAGCTTTTCATTCAGCGCTTTTCCTCTATTTTGCATGCTTCCGTTTAGCCCGTCTCTCTGTTTGTGTCTCTGTGGGGGCTTTGACAGAGTAAACAGAGCCAAAGGATCTCCTGAACTTTAGTCCACGGTGCTTCATTAACCCTGACCTTCTTAATTATGCATTAAACCAGACACTCACACACACACATACTGTACTGAAGCGTCCAGAGGCACTTTTAGTTGTCCAAAATACATTCACACTAAACTGGTATGTACCCGGAGAAAACACTGTGCATCTCAGTGGCAGCTGTTTGGATACAGAACCTATAAAAGTACACGATATAATTTAAATGCCACTTTAAGCTGTATAGAAGCGTCTTGAAAAATATCTAGTAAAGTATTATTTACTGTCATCATGGCAAAGATAAAATAAATCAGTTATTAGAAATGAGTTATTAAAACTATTATGTTTAGAAATGTGTTAAAAAAATCTTCTCTCCGTCAAAAAGAAATTGGGGAAAAAATAAACAGGGGGGCTAATAATTCTGTATACAGTGGGTACTGAAAGTATTCAGAGCCTTTAAATTGTTCACTTGTTATATTGCAGCCATTTGCTAAAATCATTTAAGCTCATTCTTTTCCCTTGTTAATGTACACAGAGCACCTCATAGTGACAGAAAAAGCACAGAATAGTTGACATTTTTGCAGATTTATCAAAAAAGAAATATCACTGTAGTAAAGTTTACAGCCACCTGGCCGCCAGGAAGAAGGAGGCGGAGAACCGACGAAGTTTTAAATATTTATTAGTAAAAGGGACGGCAGCTTCTCACGGAGCCACAGCACCCGCGAGACCTATATGAGACGGGCCGAGAGAAAAGAAGATGGAGAAAAAAGGAGGAAAGACAGAGTAGACAGAGAGGTGAGAGAGGAAAAAGAAAAAGAAAAATTGGGGTTCGGTTCTCCAGACACGCTGCCACTCGGTCCTCAACCAGCCGAGAGATGCAACGACGTGTTGGGAGCCCTATGGAGGAATCTATCCACCCGTCCGTCTTCTGGTGTCCGGCGGCGGTTCTCCTGGCTGGCTGGCGGCATTTCTGGTCTCCTGCTCCGCTCCCGCTTCGGTGGAGGACGCAGGCTTCGGCATCATGGTGGATCACGGCGACTCCCCCCGGGCTCTCTTGGATGGCTCCCTTCAGCTCTTTCCCATCCGGTGGGGAGCCCCGCATCCCCTGCTCCTCCCCATGCTGGGAGACGGTAGCAGGCAGATCCTTCCTCACCAGCCTCAGGCTGCCCTGGCACTCTGGCAGACGAACGGGTTTCTCTCCCACTCGGGTTAACTCCCGAACACTCGCCCTCCCTCTCAGCGGCGAGGGCAACTGGACAACGTGTTCCTCCTTCTCCCGGGTTTTCGGCACCACTGTAGTAAAGTTTACGGTCACCTGGCCGCCAGGAAGAAGGAGGCGGAGAACCGACGACCTTTTAAATATTTATTAGTAAAAGGGACGGCAGCTCCTCATGGAGACTGCCGTCTAAACCAAAACAAACAGACGGCAGCTCCTCACGGAGACTGCCGTCCAACTGAAAGCAAAAGTAAAACAATATGTCCGGGCCCGGTCCTCTCTCTCTCTCCTCTGCCATCGTTCCTCCTCTTATAGTCCAGAGCTCCTTCCGTGGGATTGGAGGCAGGTGCGCGCCACAGGTGTTTCTCATCTGTGGCGGGCCTCGTTTTGCTCCCACGGCTCTCGGCCACGCCCCCTCGCCACAATCACATGGTCCTAAGCATTCAGTCCCTTTGCTCAGTATTTAGTAAAAGCACCATTTTGACCTAATACAGCAATAAGTTTTTCACACCTGAATTTGGGGATCCTCTGCCATTCCTCCTCACAGATCCTCTCCAGTTCTGTCAGTTTAGATGGTATTTCTAGGAATTTTTAGGAATCTCTAGAGATGCTCAATTGGGTTTAAGTTAGGGCTCTGGCTGTGCCATTCAAGAACAGTCACAGAATTGTTGTGAAGCCACTCCTTCAATATATTTTAGCTGTGTGCTTAGGGTCATTGTCTTGTTGGAAGGCAAACCTTCGGCCCAGTCTGAGGTCCTGAGCACTCTGGAGAAGGTTTTCGTCATGGATATCCCTGTACTTGGCCGTATTCATGTCCCTGCAACTAACAAACACCCCCACAGCATGATGCTGCCACCACCATGCTTCACTGTTGGGACGGTATTGGACAGGTGATGAGCAGTGCCTGGTTTTCTCCACACATACCGCATATTGTGGAATTAAGGCCAAAAAGTTTTATCTTGATCTCATCAGACATGAGATTTTTATTTCTCAACATCTTGGGGTCCTTCAGGTGTTTTTTAGCAAACTCCATGCGGGCTTTCATGTGTCGGGCCACTCTGCCATAAAGCCCCGTCTGGCTGCAGTGATGGTTGACTTTCTACAACTTTCTCCCATCTCTCGACTGCATCTCTGAAGCTCCGCCACAGTGATCTTTGGGTACTTCTAGTAGCAAAAACAGCTGAGTAATAATGGTTAATAATATCAAGTTATTAATAATTATGAATATTCAGAATGAACTTGTTGTTAATTTAAAAAAATAAATATAACAATTACATCGCCCTCTCGTCTGAGTGAAATTTATTTATTTAGAAAGGGAATTATAGCTACTTCTTGTGAAGTAGATGAATAGTTTAGAAGTTTTATTAAACTTAATAGCTGGTAGCAAGGGTCTTTTACCAATTAAGCGTTTCTGTGAGGCAAAACGAAGACCATCCAATGTGGTTATAATGTGATTTATTGACTAGTCTAACATGTAACGAACAAACATACACAACGTAACAACAGAAACACAGAAAAGAAAGCAAGGAAATAAAAGAGTTCAGATAAAAGAAGGGCAAATCTAACTCCCACACAACTAATAAGAATCACCAAGTATGTAACCTTAAAAGCGCACATCGTACCTGTATTTAGTGGGTCTTTCTCTCTTATCCTGTGATTTTTCTCTGATGCTTGGAAGATGAAGTCTTTTAAGAAGTTTTTTCTCATTTGTGTGGAGTTTGACGTGCAGAACAGAGGATACGATGTAAGATGCAAACTTTAAACTAAGTTTAATTTGCCGGAAAATAAAAAAATGTGGACTCTGGCGAGTCACATGGGTACAGAAACGTGGTGTAACAGGTATTTAAAGGTATTGGCCAGGTAACTCCCAGTCTCTCCTGACTGACCGTAAGAGAAAAAGTCGTGCGGGAAACATTCTTTACCTCTCTCACCAAGGCTCTTCTCCCCTGATAGCTCAGTTTGGCCGGACGGCCAGCTCTAGGAAGGGTTCTGGTCGTCTCAAATGTCTTCTGTTTAAGGATTATGAAGGCCATTGTGCTCTTAGGAACCTTAAGTGCAGCAGAAATCTTTTTGAAACCTTGGTCTGATCTCTGTGCCTTGCCACAAGTCTGTCTCTGAGCTCTTCAGGCAGTTTCTTTGACCTCATGACAATTGAAAAAAACATATAGCTTAAGGGGGCTAATATCATTGACTTTAAAATGGTTTAAAAAAAGTTAAAATTGCTTTTATTCTAGCCGAAATAAAACAAAAAAGACTTTCTCCAGAAGAAAAAATATTATCGGAAAACCTGTGAAAAATTCCTTGCTCCTTGCATCATTTGGGAAATATTTGTAAAAGGAAAAAAATCACAAGAGGGCTATTAATTTTGACTTCAACGGTATATAATACTGTCTCTTCCCAACATTTGGTTTGTACAGTCTATAAAGTCCCTTTGCAATTTGAAACTTGTCATGCAAATTTGCTGAGGAAATATTTAGAGTTTGGGGCGACGCGGTGGCGCAGTAGCCTCACAACAAGAAGGTCGTTGGTTCAAACCTTCACTCGGTCAGTTGGCATTTCTGTGTGGAGTTTGCATGTTCTTCCCGCTTTCACGTAGGTTTTATCCAGGTGTTCCGGTTTCCCCCACAAGTCCAAAGACATGCGCTATAGGTGAATTGGGTAGGCTAAAATTGTCCGTAGTGTGTGTGAATGAGAGTGTATGAGTGTTTCCCAGTGATGAGTTGCAGTTGGAAGGGCATCCGCTGTGTAAAACATGTGCTGGATAAGTTGGCGGTTCCGCGGTGGCAACCCAGATTAATAACGGGACTAAGCCAAAAAGAAAATGAATGAATGAATGAATGAATGAATATTTACAGTTTGAATCTCCCGGTGTGCTAAATATGGGAGCAGCTGCTGACATCGGTTTTGAGCTGTTCTGTGTTTGTCTCGTTTTTTTACCTCTCGAGTCTGAACAAGCACAGTACATTTGGTGTGATTCGCGGTACCTCATTTTCACCAGTGAAGCTCCTGCTGGGTGTGAGATCAGTAGCAGATGCTGTGTGGAGCTCTCCTTCCTACTTCAAAATCAGCGGCTCCTCATTCTTTCTGCTTAATATAATCCTTCCATCACATTACAGCTCATAAATCAGTAGAGAAACATGGAATTGTACAAACGTGGAGGGCTGATGGATTTTTTCTTGTCAGTTTGCAGGCTTCACTCGATGTTTTGATTGACAGAAGTGACGTTCAGAAATGTGGTTTGTCTCTAGAGATGTTATACTGCTGTTTCTGCTAACAGAAGTCTAATCCTGATGTGATGACCAGTCAAGCGATTTAAAATAAAGTAGACATGCTTGAGAATTTCATCATTCTTTTATTAATAATATTAATGTTTTAATACCTTTGCTTTAATCAGAAAATAAGATGAGATTGCACTAATTTAGTGTGTGTGTGTGTGTGTGGGGGGGGGGGGGGGGGGGGGGGGGGGGTTGTAGGGGAGGACTGCTGACATACCTGGTATAAGCATTATATGGTTTTAGTATAACG
Source organism: Danio kyathit (assembly GCA_903798195.1). Classification (NCBI taxonomy): domain Eukaryota; kingdom Metazoa; phylum Chordata; class Actinopteri; order Cypriniformes; family Danionidae; genus Danio; species Danio kyathit. Next base: position 4,295,197 of record LR812531.1, on the reverse strand, counting down.
TAACATAACACAATTCGTAAATGCATAACGAATGCATGTTTTTTGTGAAAATTTTTGTGTGTAAATTTAAAACACAATTTGTAAATATGCAAATCAGATTTGTAAATTCAAAACAATACATAAATACACAAAACACAATTCGTAAATTCAAAACACAATTCGTAAATACAAGACAATACATAAATACACAAAACACAATTCATAAATTCAAAACACAATTCGTAAATTCAAAACACAATTTGTAAATACACAAATCCAATTTAAATATTCAAAACACAATTCGTAATTACGCAAATACAATTCATAAATTTAAAACACAATTCGTAAATTCAGATCACAATTTATAAATTAAAAACACAATTCGTAAATACGCAAATCCAATTCATAAATTCAAAACACAATTCGTAAATTCAAGACAGTTCATAAATACGCAAATCCAATTCCTAAATTCAAAACACAATTCGTAAATTCAAAACACAATTCATAATTACGCAAATACAATTCATAAATTTAAAACACAATTCGTAAATTCAGAACACAATTTATAAATTAAAAACACAATTCGTAAATACACAAAACACAATTCGTAAATTCAAAACACAATTCGTAAATTTAAGACAATACATAAACACACAAAACACAGTTCGTAAATTCATAACACAATTTGGAAATTTAAAACATAATTCGTAAATTCAGAACACATATCGTAAATTCAAAACACAATTCGTAATTTCAAAACATAGTTCATAAATACGCAAATCCAATTCTTAAATTCAAAACACAATTCGTAATTTCAAGACATAGTTCATAAATACGCAAATCCAATTCGTAAATTCAGAACACAATTTATAAAGTAAAAACACAATTCGTAAATACACAAATCCAATTCGCAAATTCAAAACACAATTTGTAAATTCAAGACACAATACATAAATACACAAAACACAATTCGTAAATTCAAAACACAATTTGTAAATTTAAGACAATACAGAAACACACAAAACACAGTTTGTAAATTCATAACACAATTTGGAAATTTAAAACATAATTCGTAAATTCAGAACACATATCGTAAATTCAAAACACAATTCGTAATTTCAAGACACAGTTCATAAATACGCAAATCCAATTCCTAAATTCAAAACACAATTTGTAAATTCAAGACACAATACATAAATACACAAAACACAATTCGTAAATTCAAAACACAATTCGTAAATTCAAAACAATTCATAATTCAAGACACAATACATAAATGCACAAAACAGTTGTAAATTGTAAAGTTGTAAATTCAAAACGCCATACATAAATATGCAAATCCAATTAGTAAATTCAAAACACAATTCGTAAACACGCAAAGCCAATTCAGAAATTCAAAACACAATTTGTAAATTCAATACACAATTTGTAAATACGCAAATCCAATTCAAAAATTCAATACACAATTCATAAATTTAGAACAATTCATAAATACACAAATTCAGTTCGGAAATTCAAAACACAATTCGTAAATTCAAAACACAATTCGTAAATTCAAGACATAGTTCATAAATACGCAAATCCAATTCCTAAATTCAAAACACAATTTGTAAATTCAAAACACAATACATAAATACACAAAACACAATTCGTAAATTCAAAACACAATTCGTAAATTCAAAACACAATTCATAATTCAAGACACAATACATAAATGCACAAAACAGTTGTAAATTGTAAAGTTGTAAATTCAAAACGCTATACATAAATATGCAAATCCAATTAGTAAATTCAAAACACAATTCTTAAATACACAAATCCAATTCAGAAATTCAATACACAATTCGTAAATTCAATATACAGTTTGTAAATACGCAAATCCAATTCAGAAATTCAATACACAATTCATAAATGCAAAACAAAATTCATAAATGCACACATCCAATTTGTAAATTCAAAACACAATTCATAAATATGCAAATCCAGTTCGTAAAATGAAAACACAATTGTAAATTTAGAACAATTCATAAATACACAAATTCAGTTCGGAAATTCAAAACACAATTCGTAAATTCAAAGCACAATTTATAAAGCACACATGCAATTCATTTGGAGAAATATTTATGATTGTTACTGGTGAATTCAGAAACTCAGCCTTTTGAATTTACAAATTGCGTTTTAAATGTACGAATTAAAAGTAAAATTATTATTTGAATTAAAGCAAACGTTTTATTTTATAACGTGTATTATTTTTGAGACTGATCTGGCTTCATAGGATTTGGCCTGCTGCCTCATAAACTTGCAGTGAACACAATCTGTACAAACTGCTTTAAGTGAAGAATCAACAGTGAAGATGTAATGCTGATCAATACCAGTTTGTGCTAAAAAAAGGAAATTACACCATTGCACTGCTGTTTATGGGACCCATCTTTTAAATCCCATCAGTTTGCAGTCACTTGTAGACATTTCACTTCTCTGCTGTCAATTTATGCTTTGTCAATGTACCTGCGAAAGATATTCACCTGAAGATGTGCAGATGTGTTGTGGAGATTAGCTCAGCAGGCTAATTAACATGCTAATCCACAACAAAGGAGTACTCTTTAAAGGTGGCATATAATAAAAACCTGGATGGATAGCTGAATAAGAAGAGTTCAGCACATGAAAATGGTCCTACCATGAGCCTCAAAGACCATTGTTTCCTCGTTCTCATGTAAATTTCCTAATGAGATTATAAAGACAATCGTTTCTTTCCTTAAAGGGGTGGTCTAATGCTGTTTTCATGCATGCAGAGTTATTAACACTGTTAGAGAGTTGGACGAAAATGTTTCAAAAAAATTATTTAGAAATATCAGTTTCACCCACTAATGAAAACACTGTTGGTATTTACTAACACTCATGTCTTCAGAAAACAAATAGAAACTAGATTTCTGTACCTCCATTGAAAAGTTTATTTACCTAAAACTATATATTATATATTCGTATAAATCCGGCTTTTTGATTTTAGCTCAGATTGCTTTTTTTGTTTGTTTTCCGTTGGCTAAAGGGTTTTTTATTGGATGTAAATCTCTCAGATCTCAGAAGATAAACGAATCTTGGAATACATTATGGTGAGTAAATAATGACACAATTTTCATTAGGGTTAAATAGCTCTTTATGGGTATCAGCTAAATTACCCCAGTAGCTTTAAAAAGCTATTGATGCTGAATAATTAAACAACAACAACACAAAACTGATTGGTCAGTTTCAGAGAGTCATTCCATGTCCACTTAAACAGAGGTACTGTCACAATCACCAGCGATCTAGCAGTTGCAGATCGCTGGAGAACTACAAATCTGTCACGGAACTAGACTTTAGTTCCCATCACGCACCTCACACACACACCAGTTCCAGTTTTCTCCTTGATTGCGTGCACACAGCTGGAAACGAATCATAGACTGATTACTGTACATAAACTATATATTCATCTCTCTCTCTCTCACACACACACACACACACACACACTGAGGAGTCTTGTATGTTTACCTGTAACATTGTGAAGTGTTTCTTTGTCTAGTCTTACCATGCCTTTAGATCCTTGCCTTGTTTCTTTGTTTGTCCTGTTTGCTCCCTGCACCGACCTCTGTCTGTGACCACGACTACGCTATTGTATTACACTGATGATACCGCTTGTTCCTGTTTGATCATTGTCTGCCTGACTAAGCTGTTAATAATCAATTTTTAACTCAGTTGTCACCTGATTTCCCATTGCAGGTACTCTAAAAATGTAGATTTTCTCTCATGAAAATAAAGGTTCCGGAACTATTTTTAATTTAATTAATTAATACATTAATTTACTTTTCGGTTTAGTCCCTTACTTAATCTGGGGTCGCCACAGCGGAATAAACCACCTATTTTATTTTATTTTATTTTATTTTATTTTATTTTATTTTATTTTATTTTATTTTATTTTATTTTATTTTATTTTATTTTGCAGCAATGCCATTGAATAAACATTCTTGGTTTTCCAATAAGCTTTTTTCCTCACTATGAAAAAACTTTTTGAATTAACAGAAAAAAATTCATAGATAATAAATGTCATTTCCTGGACCATTAATGGTTAAATTAATCAAAATTAATCAAAATTAAATTAATCAAAATAGATCTTTTTTTTTTTTTTTTTTTTTAACTGTTGATAATTTTTTCTGGTTTAAATAAATGTATAAATTAAAAAAGAAGGCCAAAACTAAATAAATATTCCACAACTTTGTAGGGGGGGTCAAAATGCCAGTTTTCATCTTGGGTCTAAAGCCCATTTTGACAAATGACACTATTAAAGCTGATCCAGTGCAGTTTTTCCCCAATAATCTTTTATATAATTGTTAATGTAGGTAGTCCAGAGATTAGTAGATCACAGTTTTTATTTATTTAGAATTTTTTTTGAGGCTGACCATTTCTTTAAAAAAAAAAAAAATATATATATATATATATACACACACACACACATACTAGTTTTATGGTAACAATTAGGTATGCAACACACGATTTCACTCTTAACCGCGCTTTAATTCATCACAGTTAATTAACTGTAAAGATTACTTAATACCGTGTTTCTGCACGGAAGAAAACTGCAGCAACTAAACAAAGTTACGACAACTGTGTGCTAGTTTAAAGATCCAAGCTTATACACCAAGGCGAATACCCACGCACACTGGATTAACTATGGCTGAAACTATTAACTAAGAGCCGTTCACATATTGCGTATTTTGCGCACGCAAGTTTGTTATTTCTAATGAAGGAAAATATTGGGGACAACACTTTCCTGGCGCTCGTTGTTGAATGAATGCTGTGAGCGCACCACGAATCCCGTAAAAAGAACTGGACCGGTCAGCTTCACACTTTGTTTGGAATATACACATTTCTACTCCAAAGAGAAAAAAAAAAATAAAAAGGAAAATAGCAAGCAAGTTCATACAACGCAATCTCACAGCAATTCGTAACTTTTTGATTTAGTGGGCTAATTCGTATGAATTTGTATGATCTAATTAGTACAATTTAGTACGATTTGCTCAACACCCAATGATGGTTGAGGTTAGGGGTGGGGTTCGGTGCCACGCCTCCTTTTTAAAATCGTACATTTTCATACGACTGAACTCGTACGAATTAGCCACTAAACTGACAAAACATAAAATACTTGTGTTTCCTCGTGAGATCAGTCTGGTTCATAATATAGTTGATCAAAAGTGGCTTTTAGACAGAGGTTCAGCAGCCTTCGACTACATTTACATCTCTTTAAGGAGGAAATACTTAGCTAATATGATGCTTAGACTTACTTTATACAAATACAATTTTTTATGTATTCTTATTTTTAGTTATTTACTGTTCTGTTGTTTATTTTGAGTGTAAAATGATTACTAATGTTTAAATGCCAAAAACCTTTTATCACTTATTTTTAAGTCAAAAGAGAAATGGACTATTGTTTGTTTTTATTATTATTTTGTGCTGTATTATTTGGTTACTGAGCAGCAATAAATAACACTTTATTATAAATATAAGGAGTTACTTTCTAAACTAGCAGTGTTTTTAAGTTAATGAATGGATAAACATGTGAAACTGTGATTATTCTGTTATAACCGTGATTATTCAGACTATAACCGTACAACCAAAATCTATAATCCTTGCATTCCTAGTAATAATATAATAATTTTTAAGTGATAAAATATATATTTTTAAATCTTTTTTTATGTTTGCATGAAATCTTGTGTGAGGCGTAAAATGTAATACCGCCCTCCTCAGCTAGCAGACTTTCAGCTTGTTATAGTTTCACAAAATTGAATCTTGCAGAAAACAAGCCCAAATGATTTGTGTGAGTGAGTAAATTGCATGCGAATCTCTGTGATTCTCACAGCTCTATCCTCGAGTGGCTCTTAAGTGTTGACACCAGCAGCAGGTTGCCACCTTGCTCTGTGAAATCAATGCGCCTCATATTTACTCAATTTGCTTTAATATGCTCTCATCTTCTCCAAAAAAATAATTTACATGTCTCTCAGTCATATTTCCCACGTCTTCATTGTGTAGTGAATTTACTGGAGCACAGATAAAACTCACACTGATTAAAACCAAGATTTGGCCTTGTGTATGTGTGAGTGTTTATGGAGAATGTAAGCAGCTAATAGGTTATTTGCACAGCTCCTGGCTCTCGTGCTATAGATGTGTGTTTCTGACAGTCACAGGCTGTGGTGATGCTGTTATCAACTCATCTTTAATTAATGTATTTGACCTTCTCTTTGATTGACACACACACTTGTACAGCTATCTTTATTAATAGGCACTATCCTTATAAATAAACTGCATAATTGCAATCTAAACAACTACATTCTCGACTAAAAAAGCCTCAAAAGTAAATGATGTTGTCCATTAGCTGCAATATTTGTCAAACTGTAGTGAGTTTATTGATCTGCTGTCACTCTATGTGGGCGGAGTAATACACAAAGGTGAGGAGGCTGTACGAGTGCTGTTATTGCAGAATATTGCACTGCTATCAGGCAATCAGATTTGAGAACCAGACAGAACTGTTGTATAAATATATGAATAGATATACTTTTGTACTAAGCATTCAAAACTTTCCACGTTGTTTATTTTATGCATCCTAAAGTTCTATGTTACACCTATGAGCTCATTGTGGACTTCAGGAAGGGACGAACAGGCTCACATGATCCCATCCACATCAATGGGATGGCCGTCGAGCCTGTCTCATCCTTCAAGTTCCTGGGGACCCACATCTCAAAGGACCTTTCCTGGACCACCAACACCTCCAGCCTGGTCAAGAAAGCTCACCAGCGCCTATTTTTCTTAAGGCAACTTAAGAAGAACCAGCTGTCATTAGCCGTCTTGGTGAACTTCTACCGCTGCACAATAGAAAGCATCCTGACGAACTGTGTCACAGTCCGGTATGAAAGCTGCTCGGTTGCGGAGCGTAAGGCACTGCAGCGGGTGGTGAAAACTGCCCAACGCATCACAGGGACCACACTGCCAACCATAGAGGACATCCAGAGGAAACACTGTCTGCGCCGAGCACGCAGTATTCTTAAAGATTCCTCTCACCCTGCTCACAGACTGTTTTCTCTCCTGCCTTCTGGCAGGCGCTTCAGGCTCCCCCGAACAAAAACCAGTAGACTAAGGAACAGCTTCTTCCCCAGAGCTGTCTCCCTTTTGAACTCTGCCCCCCACTGACTCTTTGCCCCCTAATACACCCCCCACTCTCCTCATAACTTATACTCCTCATAATCATTGCACTATTTAAAAATTGCACATATTCATTGCACTGATTCATTTATTTGAACTGTACATACCCACTGCACATTTGTAATTATGTACACACCCACTGTACATATACATTTGTAATTGTTTATCTATCTGCACACTTCTGATTATTAATAGCAACCTGTACATATATCCATCTATAGTAAATCTCTGTTCATAGCTAATACAACCTGTATATAATGTTCATAGTACATCCATTTGTAAATATCACCATAGTTTTTCTATAACTGCACTTTATAACTTATACCTGTATCCTGCACTTGCTGCTATTGCACTCCTGGTTAGACCTAAACTGCATTTCGTTTCCTTGTACTTGTACATGTGTAATGACAATAAAGTTGAATCTAATCTAATCTAATCTATAAGGGCACAGGCATGGCTAAAATTAATAATGAATCATATACAGTAGTTTACCTTGTCACTGCTGGGGATGACAAAAGTATTGAACACATGAAGAAAGGGAGGTGTAGAAAGGCAGTGTAAGCCCAGACAGCAGCTGAAATCTCTCAGCAGTTCTTCAGCAACCCTCTGCCCTTCCTCAGTGTAAATGAATATCAGCTGCTTCAGTCCAACATCTACAATAGCAGGAGGATGAAGGTGAAACCAGGGTGGACATTTCAGCAAGACAATATTCTTTCAGAGAAAGAAAATAAAGCTGTAGAATGGCCCGGCCAATCACCTGACCCTAATCCAATAGAAAATACAAATTAAAGATCAGATTTGATAGACGAGACCGTTGAGAAACTCACACCTGAGCAATGCACGTGACTTCATTCTCCATATGAGACGCGTTTTTAAGCTGCCGCCACCAAAAAAGCCTTTTATATAAAGTATTAAACACGTTTCTGTAGGTCAGCACTTTCCCCTTGTGTCATTTCAGATTTTTTTTGCTCTAAAAGTTTTATTTTTATATTTGAATTTTGGTTTTGGTTGAATTCCATGTCAACAGCTCCTTTAGAAATATTATTCCCAGGAAAAAAACATGACATGTTCAATACTTATTTCCCCCACTGTATATGGGACCCACATTGGCTGTTTCTCAATTCCAAGAACGCTGAGAACGGACTTGCGTTCTTGTGGAGACCGGTCTTGCCAGGTGTCCTCGGTAGAACGAACTCGGGAGACCACGAGAACAGAGAACGCGTCCTGTGAGAAATGAGATGCTGCGTTCTTCCCTGGTTGTTCCTGATGGTCACATGACCTTCACGCGTTTTAAATAAAAAATTGTTTAAACATTACAGCATTTATACAATGATTTATTGTTTTTCCCCTTTTCAAAATATATATTATGCATAAAAACATTATAAATATACGTTGCACAATACAAATAAAACTGATTTTAATACGAATTTGAGCAAACGAACACTCTTAATGTGTTTATTCCTTTATTAAGATGTCCATGGTAATGTGTATATTCACCGTTTCATTTAGGCAAACTCTTGAGGTAAATAAGTGATATCTCTGAACTTTAATAATAAATCTAAATAAAGTGCTGCGCTTCCCACCTCCAATCGCAATGACTTCTGGGACTTCTAGAGCAAGATCGGTGCTCAAGTCTGCATCGGTGTGTCCTCAATATCAAGAACACATCCGGGAAGTTTCACGCGTCCTCTGTACTTGCGATCTTGAGTATTGGAACTGAACTTTGGCAGCTGATGATGACGTTACACGAGAACACGAGGACGCAAGACCGCTGAAGAACGCATTTTGAGAAACAGCCATTGTTAAACCCACATATATTGCCCATGTTCAGGCCATAAAACCTATGCAGTCTGGTTTTAACCCATATAGCACCCACATATCAATGTTGTTTTTTCCACCTAATAATTCCTCCAAGATTCTTTGACTACGCAGAGAGCATGTTCAACACTACTCATGTCTACAGACTGCTTTTAGTCAGTTCCCTCAAGAGAGCGAGTTCATGTTGTTGTCGACGCTTTGTCTGTGCTAGTTGTTTGTGATTCTTCCACTCCTCCACATCCATTTCTCTGTTACGTGCTGTTTTCTCAACTTTTCTTTTTAGCCTTCCTCTCTCATTCCTTTGTATTCCTCTCTGAATCACTGGCTTGCCACTGTTATTACCTCCATTTTCCAAAGTGCTCATCTCCCCCGTTTCTCTCTCTGTCTCGTCATCCTCCTTTCAAACCCTCTTCGCTCTCTGAAGGAGCAATACAGATAAACGGCAGTGCTCTGAACATTACAACATGCATTCAGCTTTAAGGACTCTTCCAGTCTGAGAGTTGTCCTCGCCCCTTTCCTCCTGCCTCACCGAGGAGCCAATCACCATCTTATTTAATTCTTGCACCACGTTTTTGAAATATACTGAATATGTTAGTGTGCAAATGTGGTCGAAGCATCGCAAGGATCGATTTCCCTTGTAAATAATGGCTTAGTGAATGTTGGTTCTTGGCACTTAAGTTGGGCTCAGACTACAGGAGTTTTTTAAATCCGAATCGATAATGAAGTTGGGAAACAGAACAGACATGAGGAGAATGGCGGCAGCTAGCTCTCTGCAACTCTCACATGGTCGCCCACTGAAGCTAAGCAGGGTCAGTACCTGAATGGGAGACCACATGGGAAAGCTAAGTTGCTGCTGGAAGTGGTGTTTGTGAGGCCAGCAGGGTGCGCTCAACCCGCAGTCTGTGTGGATAATTACGCCCCAGTGTAAAAGTGGACCTTTTTGCAGTTACACGCTTCAGTTTCTATTTAACTATGAGATTTAAATACTGCATTTTAGTGACATTTTAAGCAGTAATTTTTTTTGCTGGATTAGCTAGTCAGATGTCATCATAACCACACTTTCTGATGTACTAAAAGATAAAGAAATAAAGAAAAATGTAAAAAAAAAAACAAGACTAATTTTTGAAATACAAATTTATTACATTACATATCATTAGAAAAAAATCTGTTAAACTTTTAAAGTAAAAAAAACTGTAGCCTACTGTCATTTATTAGACAAAAAACAAACTGGCCAGCACATTCAACTATCCTCAGTCACAATTTTGCCATTCAATAAAAAAATTATAATTAAAACGTAATAATAATAATAATAATAATAATAATAATAATAATAATAATAATAATAATAATAATAATAGGGCAACGCAGTGGCGCAGTAGGTAGTGCTGTTGCCTCACAGCAAGAACGTCGCTGGGTCGCAGGTTCGAACCTCGGCTGGGCTGGGTCAGTTGGCGTTTCTGTGTGGAGTTTGCATGTTCTCCCTGCGTTTGCGTGGGTTTCCTCCGGGTGCTCCGGTTTCCCCCACAGTCCAAAGACATGCAGTACAGGTGAATTGGGTAAGCTAAATTGTCCATAGTGTATGAGTGTGAATGTGTGTGTGGAAGTTCCCAGAGATGGGTTGCGGCTGGAAGGGCATCCGCTGCGTAAAATCGTGCTGGATAAGTTGGCGGTTCATTCCGCTGTGGCGACCCCGCAAGGGACAAAGCCGACAAGAAAATGAATGAATGAATAATAATAATAATAATAATAATAAAACAATAATAATGAATTCTTCAGAATTTTTCTAGCCTCTTTTGTAAAAAAATTAAATAAAAGTACATTTGAGAATTCCTGGATATCAACAATAGCCAAAATATATTCAAATTAATTTAATATGCTCCACTTCTGGTGCTTCACACCTTTTTATTGCTCATTTTTATTTCAGGAATAAGGTCCAGCATTTAGAATAAAAGTTACCTGCAATGTTTTCTCTGTTTAAAAACAATACAGTAGTGAAAGAAGACTTCTCTTACATCAGATTATAGTCCCACCGAAGCAACACCTGACAGAGGATTCCGTTTGGTCTTAAAGCCTTTTTCGATGGATTATTTTCATTATTTATGATGGCATAGCAGTCAAAATAGGACAAATGAGCTCATGTATGGGACAAATTCTGGACCTTTGTCAGTGAGGGGTTGGTCTTCTAACCCCCCCCCCCCCCCCCCCCCCCCCCCCTGGCTACGGGCCTGAAAAGTTAGAACACCTGTTTTATGCTTATAGTAAACATGTTTTTATTATAATTTTGGCTGAAAAAGCGCACCTACAGGTGTTTCATGCACAGGTCAGATTTTCTCCAGGTCATAATTTATTTTATTTTTATTCATTTTGTCTAAATATGATTAGACTTGTCCAGTTTCATCTGGAATGCATCCCAGATCACCTTCTGAAATGGTTTGAGCGATCGGGTTTATATCCGATCAGAATAAGACGAATGAAGTGACCAAAACACAGACGTGACGGCATTAGCGTCTTTTGCTGTGAAGTGACATCTGACGGCTGAGGAATCCGCTTGCCATTAAAGCCTTCATCGGACAGTTATTTTAAAAAAAAATAATGACAAAAATAAGGAGAAAGGGAGGCCATGTACTGGACAAGTCAGTAAATATACAGGACGTCCCTCAGCCTTTAATGCGGCCAGTTAGCCTAGAACCTCATGTATGGATAGGGACAGATTTTCATCTGTTAGAAAGTAACTTAAGTAACTTTAGCCTTACGTTGTTTGGCAGTCTTTTTGAACATATGTTCAATATTTTTGCGATAATGACGCCGCTGCCTGCCTTTTCTGCCTCTCTTGCTCTTTTCGACCCATTGCGTTACTCAGTATGGATGTCACATCAAAGATTCAAATGTTACCACTCAGTCGGTTATGTCACGTGACTCGCGTCACATTATTGTGGCTTTGAGGCTCCATGGGATTTGAATTACCGGCCATTGTTATTTAAAATTACACTTTATAACAATATATATATATATAAAATATAAATATATTATATTAATATATAATAAATAAATATATTATATAATATTAAATTACATAAAATAACTAAAAGGACAAATTCTGGACCTCCGACAAGTTCGAACCACCCAACCCCCCCCCTGGCTACGGGCATGCAGTTATTCCAGTTCCTCATATGTTCTTTGTTGATCACCCCTGACCTACTTTCTGCTGAATCTGAATTTCACGATCTGAATTTCTGGTTTTGAATTTTAGGATATTGAATTTGATGTTCTGAATATCTTCATCTAGAAAATTTGAAACTGTATTTTTACAAACTGGATATCTGCAGTCTATGAATTCAGAACACAAAAAATCTAAAGTTTGAAAATGCGAAAAAATTCAGCCTTGAAAAATTCAGTTGTTTTACATTTCAGATGTTCAATATTCAAGTTATGATATTCAAATTCAAAATAAGAAATTAAAATTCAAAAAAATTTTTAACGGCATATAAAAATTAAGATTTATTAAATTACAATTGTCAATATTTCAAATTAACACAATTCAAATTCAGATTGTTTTGGCATATTATTAGCTCCATAAAGATCGGCATTTGTAAAAACTTTTCAGAGGTGAAAAGCGTCACACAGCAACTATTCGATAGTATTCATTCATTCATGTTCTTTGCGTCTTAGTCCCTTTATTAATCTGTGGTTGCCACAGCGGAATGAACCACCAACTTATCCAGCACATGTTTTATCCAGCCGCAACCCATTTCTGGGAAACATTCATACACACTCATTCACTACGGACAATTTAGCCTACCCAATTCACCTGTACCGCATGTCTTTGGACTGTGGGGGAAACCGGAGCACCCGGAGGAAACCCACGCGAACGCAGGGAGAACATGCAAACTCCACACAGAAACGCCAACTGACCCAGCCGAGGCTCGAACCAGTGACCTTCTTGCTGTGAGGCGACAGCACTACCTACTGTGCCACCCCTATTCGATATTAATTCAAGTTTAATGAATAGTTGTTAAGATAAGCTGGCTATAGATAAGGCCTCCATACATTCATTCTAATGGGTTGTTTTCCCTCACATTATTAACAGTTGTGACGTTTTTGTGGGCATTTCTGGCCATATCAACCAAGTCTACAAAGACAACAACGAAAACTAGCCGTAAGCAGCCTGGAACTGCAATCTGGTGTCGATCCGCCTCAGTTTTGTGAAATGAAGTGCAGGAGAAGTTGGAACCCCCTGCTCGTATTAGTCACAGTGTCTGAAAGCCCAGCTCTCCACACCATCTGTCTGCATGGAGACGTGTCTCAGCAGAGCCCGGCGCACATTGTCACCGCTCTCCAAAGATGCTTACTCATCTCTCATACAACCAACAGACTGGATTTTAACTGGCTTCTTAGCAGTGGGCTTTTAGAATATGCTAATTTGAAAAGGGGGATATTATAATAAATCACATTATATGGTATTACAATGTACATTTCTCATGGTCATATCCAGTTTTGTCAGGCTTGCTAACAAAGGGTTTTGCTTAAAGGACTAAAAATGACAGCTTACCAATGATTTTCTAAAGCTGTATTATTTTTTATTACACTGTGGGACACAACAAAAAAGTGTAACGGTCAATATGGCGAATGAAGCCCCGCCATCTAGTACAGGAGCCAATCATCACACGATCGCTATAGACTGACGTTTCTCCGGGGGAGAAGCTTGAACCAGACATTTTTACGACAGTTTGTGTGATCAACACTGGAGTCTCAGCGAATAACATGCTGATTTTGTTTAATTTGAATGTTTAGAAATGAAATTTATGAGATTAACATTCAAGAGTTCAACATTCTTAAAAGTAAAATATCGTTTACAAGGACTTCTAAAGCAGGGTCGAGTTTTGTGGCACATTCATTTTTCTTAAGAATTCCTGTCATAACTGTAAGACAAGCTAATCTGCTAATCATCCACGCTCTATATATTCAGCTCACGGTCTAAACTAATCCTGTGTCACTGAAATGAAGATGAAATATAGATGAAAATGTTGTGTCCCGATGCCAGCGACGGCCATAAATGACCTTGAGAAAGTGTCCAGACTCTCTGGGGCTGCTTATGATTCCGCATGAAAGACAAATTGATTGTCTCCGTGCTTTCAGCATTGAAATTCAGCCGCTGCGTACCTTTTTTGAAAGAGCCGAGTCATTGCTAATGCACAGTCTCTCTGTCTTTTAAAGGACTGACTTGTTGATCAGGCTCCCCCAAGAGAATGTCTGGATTGAAAAAAAGGTCACATGTGTTTAAAATGAAGGCACTTTCGGCTCATCAGGAATACAAGCGCCGCTCTGTCCCCAAACGTAACTGGATTTGAAAATGTAAATAATAGAAATGTTGCCAGCCAGACTTTATTCTTAGGTTATTAAGGCCCGTTCGCACCAAGCATGATATCGATAAATATAAATATAACAAAAAAGTGTCCAGAGACGAACGATAATGATCTATTTATTTTTAGATTATGCTTTTAATTGGGTATTATCCCTTGTAACCACCAGGTGTCCTCAGTGTGCTGCTACCACATCTGAACCAACACAATCTCACGGCAATTCGTAACTTTTTGATTTAGTGGCTAATTCGTATGAATTCGTACGATCTAATTTGTACAAATTAGTATGATTTGCTCATCACCCAATGACGGTTGGGGTTAGGGGTGGGGTTAGGTGCCACGCCTCCTTTTTAAAGTTGTACATTTTCGTACGACTGAACTCGTACGAATTCATACGAATTAGCCACTAAACTGACAAAACGTAAAATACTTACGTTTCCTCGTGAGATCAGGCTGTCTGAACATACTATTGAGCTGGTGATGTGTAACAATGTCCCTTTAAGGCAAGTCATTTCACTCAATGCCCATCTATGAAATGCTCTGGGGCAGTATTATGTTTGAATGAGGAAACATCAAACTCTTCAAAATTGCTAGCTAAGCTTACGATTAAACTTTAAATTAGGAAACAACAGCTGTCTCTTTATTTTCATTTCTAAACGTCCGTTAATTTCTGGTCTGAGCCCTTTCTTCTGGGAATCGTCAGTCTAAATCGATCGTTGATCGGCTCCTGTACAAGAAGGCGGGGCTTCATTCGCCATATTGACGTTACACTTTTCCCCATTCTAAACTATACGAGTGACATGTCTTGTGTATTCTATAGTGTAATCAATCTAATCAGAGAACTTAGCAATCATAGTCAGTTTTTATATTAATTTCTGAAATGTATTATATGTTTACAGTATATGATTTATTTACAATACAGTTTGTAAAGTATTATTTTTAGCGTCTTTTAGTAAACTGTAAAACACAAAAGTTAAGGCAACTCAACCCGTTTGAGGAAACCGATTGCAACAAACCATATAAGTTCAAGAACTAATCCTAATGAGTACTGTGAACTTGATCCATTTGAGTAAACGAAGCCATTTGAGCACTGTAAAACCCAATAACGGAAGAGAACTTGCACTGTAACTCCCAATAAGTTAAGGCAACTCAAACCATTTGAGGAAACCGATTGCAACAAACCATATAAGTTCAAGAACTAATCCTAATGAGTACTGTGAACTTAATCCATTTGAGTAAACGAAACAATTTGAGCACAGTAAAACACAATAAATGCAGAGAACTCAAACCAACGAAGTACTGTAAAATATGTTAAGACAACTCAAATCGTTTGAGGAAACTGATTGCTACAAACCATTTGAGTTAAAAACGAATCTATATGAGTTACTGTGAACTTACTCCAAGTTGAAGTAATGAGGTATTTAATTAACTCATTATGCAAAGCATAATGGGTAATTTTGCGTTCCATGAAAAAGGTCTATATGATGGCCACAAGATTCGTATCTTCGAGGATTACTGCCCTCATGTTCTGAAACTTCGCGCTGAGTATAAAGATGTGATGTCATCATCACTCTACAAACGTGGACTCAAGCCTGAGCTTCTCTTCCCTGCTAGACTTCGAATAACACTTCCAAGCAGTGAGAAGAAATGGCTGGCTTCTGTTTCAGAAGCTAACAATTTCATCCAGAGCTTGGACTAGTAGTAAACTGATTCTACTACCTACAGTCTTTAATATCCTTGAGGCCGCCTTCCTCTCCAAGAATTCACTGTGATATCAAAATAATCCCACATAAAGCAAATTCTACACATAAATAGTAAAAAATGTCTGCAGAATATGTCTCGCCCTAGTTATGACTGATTTTCCTGTCTCTTAGTTTTGTGCTCGGTTTTCTCGTTGTGTGTGTGTGTGTGTGTGTGTGTGTGTGTTTGTTTGGATCAATGCTTTTTTTCTAAATGTCACAAGTTCACATCCTGGAAATTGCTTTTTATCTCAGAGTGCATTTGTGGTGTTATTTTTGCCCAAAGCTTTACCCTTTACTCTGAGTACAGGAGTTATCAGGAAAACTGCCGGCTCCATTAATGTGAATTAGAGGTTATCACGTGTTTATACCGTAGACGGTATTCAGGAGGGTCATCTAACTTTAATGCTTAAAGGGGACCTATTATGCAAAAACCACTTTATAAGGGGTTTAAACACAGTTGTGTGGCAACAATGTGTGAATATAACCAGCTTCTAGTGGTAAAAATGGATTAAATTATTTTTTATAATCACACGTGATCAAAACAGTCTGCAGAAACACTTTGATTGACATTCTCTCATTGTACGTGTCATCACAGAGGGAAAGCCCCGCCCATTAGTGATCATAGCCACTTTTGCACTATTATGCTGAACTGTTCTGTATGCTGAACCGTTCTATTCCATGGCAAACCGGAGCAGACAGCACGCATACGGTTTCATTTTCCACTGTCATGCTACAACAGAGCTCTTTGGAACGTTACACAAAACTCATCAGTAGTTGCCTTGGTAAAGCAATGCAAATTTAAATTGAAATAAAAGCCGAAACTAGTTTTTTTTATTGTCAAAAGTGAGCGAGCACTCTCTAATAAAAAATATAGAACTTAAATTATTTCATAACAATTAATTGAATTACACTGCAGTTTTATATCAAAAGTTGATAATGATATAAAATATACTACATTTAAAATTTATTTTAATTTAAAATATAACCATTTAAACGATGGCTGGTATTTGTTTTAGGTATTCAAACATTAAATAACGAATGCATCAAACTAAATAAAAAACAAATATGAATCACATAGCGTACCAGGATATAAAGCATATAAAGGACTATTCTACAGTTGAAACCAGAAGTTTACATACACTCTAAAAAAAGGAACATAACCTTTTTTAAAAAAATGTTGGATGGTAAATCATACTAAAGGATTGAGCTCAGGGCTTTGTGATGGCCACTCCAAAACATTCACTCTGTTGTCCTTAAAGCACATTTTAACTCATTTGGCAGTATGCTTAGGGTCATGGACTGTTTGAAAGACCCATTTCTGGCCAAGTTTTAATTTCCTGGCTGATGTCTTGAGATGTTGCTTCAGTATTTCTACATAATGTTCTTTCTTCATGATGCCATCTATGCTGTGAAGTGGACCAGTCCCTCCTGCAGCAAAACAGCCCCACAACATGATGCTGCCGCCCCCTTACTTCACAGTTGGGATGGTGTTCCTAGGCTTGTAAGCTTTCCCCTTTGACCTCCAAATGTAACACTGGTCATTATGGCCAAACAGTTCAATCTTAGCTCCATCAGACCACAGGACATGTCTCCAAAAATTATTCTTTTTCCCAGTGTAATTTAGCAAATTGTAATCTGGCTTTCTTGTTGATTCTGGCTTGTTGATTTTCCCATGTTGTCACACAAGTAAGCAGTGTGTTTGAGGTTTTCCTTATTACTATTCTACAGTTGTGCCTCCAATTAACTCAAATGTTGTCAATTAGCCAATCAGAAACTTCCAAAACCTTGACACCATCATCTGAGCTTTTTCAGAGGCATAATAATCTTATTGTATGTAAACTTGACTTTCAAGAAAAGTTCTAACAATTTCTCAAACAATCTCTCTCTCATTATTCTGCTATTAAGCAGAACAGAAACAAATGTGAAAATCCTAACTTACCTAAAAGAGAAACAGTTTAGTCACATTAACATCTGACTTTTTTTAAAATGATTATGTGCCTTTTTATACAGTGTATGAAAACTTCTGCTTTCAACTGTATTTAGCAAAATGCTGCTCTTTTTATCTTTATATTTTTATAATTTTATTTTTGTTATTTTAATTATTTTTTTGTCTTCATAATTGGCTAACGAGCTATAGACAAATTCCTGTTTGACGTTATAGAAAATATTTTGCTCATTTTATTTTTATTTAACATTTGTCAAAACGTATTGATATTTTTTGAGTAAAAACAATACCAACATTTTTTATTTTATTTATTCATTCATTTGACTCATGGGCGTAGATTTAGCATGGACGGAGGGGACCAAAATCCACCAACTATTTAAATGTCCCCACCAATAATTTAATTCACTTAAAAAATCGCCTTACCTGGACATGCCGAAAGTCACGTCTCTCCTCGAGTCGCACCGCCCCTCCAAACACATATGAACATTGTGATTGGCTGTGCCTTTTCCTGCTCTCATGTGAGAGGCTGTAGCTGCTTTCAGAAGTAACAGCGCCAAAAGCTGCGCAGGAGAATTTCCTGTGCAAGAATAAGATGTGTGAGGTGTGTGACACACACAAGTGAGGGTGGGGGTGGCAAAAAAAGGTGGACATACTGTAAGGAGCTTTTTTCAACAAAAAGTGTAAGTCACCTAAACTTAAGTTTGCTACTGAATGAGTCCATCATGACAATGCCGTTAATGCTCGTGATTTTCCCCCACTTTAACGCACAGTCTAACGTTATAGCAGACTGATATAATCTGTGAATAATATGCCCTAAAAACTAACAGCAGAACTGCAGAAACAATTTGTCAGAAAAACTACAGCCTGTGCTCCATCTTTTATTAACACTGATATGTGAGACATGTTTCATTTGCACTATGGCTAAAATAAACGGAAGTCTTTATTAAACTCTCTCTTTATCAGTTAATAAACATTATTCTAACATTACACTATCAGGCCAGCTTTGTCACGATCACCAGCGATCACAGCCAGAGATCAGCCACACACACATTCGTATGGACTACAAATCCGCCAGTTCATGGACTACATATTCAGTCATGCCACATGCACACACCTGATCCAAGTCACCCTTTGATTACACTCTGACAGCTGAAGCCACTCATGCACTGATTACATGGACTTTAAGTACACCTCACAAACACACAATGTGGCTGAGTCTTGCGATCTGAATAAGTGAACATTACGACGCGTTTTTCCTTGCCCTGATTCCTGTGTTTAGACTTTTGCTTTGTCTTGTTTTGATTATCCCTGTGTGCCGCCTGCCTTGTGACCATCTGCCTGATATTACGACTACGACTCTGGATTGCCCCTAATACATCTGTTTGTTCCTGTTTTGACCACTGCTTGCCTGACCATCCTAATGCTGTGTTCACACCAGATGCGGAACGTGCGGCTAAATCGCGCTATTTGCGAGTAAATAGACGTGTGAACATTTGAGTTTACTCGCTTCATTCGCGCGTCAAACTCCGCTTCACTCGCGCATCAACTCCGCTTCATTCGCGCGTCAAATTCACTTCAGAACAGACGCGGATTCACGTCATGGGCAGGGCTTCTGTCTGCCCGGTGACTGTAGCTTCGTTGCTAAATGGCTAACATGGATTTTATTGATAAAATAACTGTGTTTATGTGCTTTATGACTGCTGAAAAACAGCGTCGATACGTTTGGACCAGTGTCTGAGTCAACTCGATACTTTCTGAGGTGCAACGAGCACTGTGAGCTCATAAACTCCTCCAGAAACTTAACCTGGATGACGGAGGCTTTCAGCGGTGCTTCTGACTGAGCCGAGCCCAGTTTGATGAACTGTTGTCGGTGTCGGCTGAAGGATTTCCCTCGGGACACCAACAAAAGGTGCTACGTCACAATCATGCCCCCACAAGGGCAAGCTCCTGATCGGTTAACGCGGCGCGAATGTCCGCAGAAGTTCAGATTTTTGAACTCGAGTGATTCACACGGTTTGCGCGTTAAGCGCGTCAAACGCTCAATTCGCGCCGCGCCATTCGCGTGTATCGCGCCGCAGGTTGCCTATTCGCGCGTTTGCATTGACTTAACATGTAAATCACTTGCGCTTGACGCTTCTTCCGCGTCTGGTGTGAACGCAGCATAATAAAGACCTACATACGGATCCTCACTACGTTGAAGCGTTAATCCTTATTACAAGCTTAATAAAAGGGTTGGTTATTTATTTATTTATTTTTCAGAAAAGCTGAACCTTTTTGCAGTTATTCGCCTGATTTTCTGTTTAATTGTGAGGTATAAATATTGCATTTTAGTGACAATTTTAAGAACTTTTTTTGCTGGGTTATCTTGTTGGATGGTTGTCATAACCACACATTTTGATGTACCAAAAATATTTTGTCAAATTAATTAACTATTTTAATATTTGTTCAATATTTGTATTATAGTGTTTGTTTACAAATGTGCATTTAAGTTTTATGTTACAGTTTTATAAAAAAAATGAAAATCTAGAATAAAGAAAATATACTTATTTTTTAAAATACAAATTTATTATCGTTTATTTGTCACAACCTGCCTTCCTCGTGTGTTTGTTTTCGTCATGTGATCCTCACCATGTGCTCCTTTGTTCCCGTTCCCACCATGTCATTGTTTCATCACCTTCACCTGTGTCATCCAGCTGTGTGTCATCATCCCCTGTGTATTTAAGTTCCCACATTCTGTTAGTCCTTCGTCCGGTATTGTCGATGTCTACATGTTTCACTGTTCCTCGTCAAGCCCTGTTCTTCATGTGATCTTCCCATACTGATAAGCTTCCGGTGACCTGTTATTGTGAGTTTTTTTCAATTTTATACGATTCCTTTTACAGCATCAATGTTGTAATGTAATTAAAATACAATCAGTTAAATAGACTTTGTCATTCATTTAGTTGCTCAAGCATAAAACGAGACAAAAAGCCGTTGACTCGCACGTGCCTGTCAGAATCGGCAAGCTAGCGTAGAAGCCCCATTGAATATACTGGGGTAAAATAAATGCTCAAATTATAAAGACATGGCGGGGAAAATGTAATTTAATGCAGCGCTTCTTGTACAATCGGAGAACCACTTTATATCGGATATCACTCAGCCAGTGGAGATCACTGATTTTTAAAGAAAACAGACCTTAAAAGCGTCCATTTTGCAATGGCATACAGTTCACCGAAAGCGCTTAACCCAGGTTACTGTCAAATTAAAAGTTCTATTAGCATACTTCGACATATACCCTATAAATTTATGAAGAGAGGATTAATTAAAAATATAGTAGCAGTTAAATAATTAATAGCACATGTATATATAAATTGTATTTTTATTTTTATTAAATTTTATATTGATTTATTTGATTCACCCGTCCCCACCAATGTCAAGTGCAAACCTACGCCCTTGATTTGACTTGCTTATTAGTGCATATATAGACTATAATTTAAATCATACGACAGTGCCTTGGGCAGCTACAGTGCCGCTCTGTAAAGCTTTCAAGCAGAGTCCAAAAAATTTAAGAAAGATTTGACTTTCTGCGGTGATGGCCGACATTCACAACACGCCGTAACCGTTCTTCTGGTGGTGTAGGTGGCATAAAATTACAAAACAAGCCGTCTGGGCTTTGAATTAAAAAGTGCAATTATTTCCTCGTTGTTCAAAGAGAGCTATATTGTTGTGGATTGTGTACATCGATGATCTTAAGCGTGTCTTTATTCGATGCGCAGCTGAAAAAACGTCTTTCAGCAGTGCATGTAGTCGTTGGTAAAGTTCTCACCCGGATCAGAGCGAGATTTTGTGCTACCAAATAAAGCGCTGCATGCACTATACTCGCGCTCAGTCAGGCGAAGTAAAGGTCTCATTGTCTAGGATGTCAATCAAATGAATCAAGCTCTAGCTACGAATAAAACAATAGGCTATTTTATTATTTTAAGATTTTATATTACAGGTTAGTAATTATATTATACATGGTTAATTATATTCAAATCAATGAAATAATAACTTTAATAAATAAAATATGTTCGTAAGAATGTGGTGGGCCAGTGATTGGACATAGGACGCTAGTATTGTTTTTGAATCTGCCACTATGCTGACACACAGGCATTTATAGCTCCGCCCTCTTTTTTTAAAAGCGCACAATCATATTTGAATTTAAAGAGACAGTCTCCGAAATGTCACAATTAGGATCAAAGGCTAAAAGGGGCAGTTTCAAAGAGTTACAAAACATTATTTGTGAGTTATTTTGTGCTTACACACACACACACACACACACACACACACACACACACACACACACACTCTAGGGACTTATTTCACATTTTGTGTAATAGGTCCCCTTTATTATTTTTGTCATGCAGTACAGATGCAAAGTCAAAACACACTGCCGTGCGACTAAATTGATATTGACCGGAATATTTTGTCACAGCGGTCTTTCAGGCATCCATCATGTTACTAATGATCAATGCTAATTTCCATTCCTGTCTCGATAGGGATCTGGCATTGTGTTGCTGTGGCCGCTTCTTTTGCCAGCGTGCGGCCCATCTTTGTTGCAGTCTTTATTAGAAGCCTCCTTTATTACAGGAAAGTGTGATGAGGCTTAGATGGTGGTCTGATGCAGAGAGAGGGGGTCTAGATTTTATTTATGCATTCGAATGGAAAATGAATCTTTAGCGAGGGCTGGGTAAAATAGAGAAGGTGAGATTCACTTCATTGTTTTGGCCATGTTGATTGTTCTAACATGAGAACGGTTGCAGACAAAAGAACCGTTTTTCCTGTTTTCTCTTTAAAGAAAGTTGTTGTCTGATTTGCGTCAAACATTCTGCTTATTTTCCAGCTTGAAATGAGTTTTTGCCCAACAAGGAAAAGCCAAATGGCAGAGGATTACAGTTTAATAGTGTGTAATTTGTCTAAACATCGAGTACAATTTATGCAGTACAATTTTTTGTTGTTGTTTTTGTTTTATTTTACATTTTTGTTTCACTTTACTTAATTTGTACATTTTTTTGTGTCTCAGTTTTATTTTTGTTTCATTCATTTTGTTTTGTTTCATTACGTTTCAGTTTTTAGTTTCTTTCTTTTAATTAGCTTCGTTTCACTTCATTTGTTGAGTTTTGTTTTGTTTATTCTGTTTTGTTTTTTTAATTGTGTTTATTTTCATTTAGTTTTTTGTTTGTTTTATTTTCTTTTGTTTTCATGTCATTGTTTAATTTAATTTTGTTTTGTTTCTTTCATTTCGCTTTATTTTGTTTCACTTCACTTCATTTTTTGCAGTGTGTGGCGAATTTTTGTTAAGTTTTGTTTCACTTTATTAATTTAGTTAAGTTTAGTTTTATTTGTTTTATTTTATTTTTGTTTTTTTATTTCACTTTACTTGTTTTGTTCCTTGTTCCATGTTGTTTCATTTAGTTTTTTTGTTTCTTTTAATTTATTTAACTTCATTTCACTTCATTTGTTGAGTTTTGTTCTTTTTATTTTGTTTATTTTCCTTTAGTTTTTTGTTTCTTTTATTTTCTTTTATTTTCATTTCATTATGGTTAATTTCATTTTGTTTTGTTTCTTTCATTTCGTTTCATTTTGTTTCATTTCAGTTAATTTTGTTTTGTTTCACTTCATTTTTGTGGTGTGTGGCGATTTTTTTTTTTTTTTTTTTTTTATTTTTTTATTATTATTATTTTTTTTTTTTTGTTTGTTTTCAATTCAGTTTTTTGTTAAGTTTAGTTTTATTATTTATTTTATTTTATTTTTGTTTCTTTATTTCACTTTACCTATTTTGTTTCTTTTGTTGTTGTTTCCTTTAGTTTTTTTTGTTTCTTTTAATTTATTTAGCTTTGTTTCACTGCATTTGTTTATTTGTTTTGTTTTTATTTTGTTTATTTTCATTTTGTTTCTTTTGTTTCTTTCATTTTCTTTTATTTTAATTTCATTTTTCATTTTTTTGTGGCGTGTGGTGAATTTTTGTTTTATTTTTAATTTAAATTCATTGATTTAGTTTAGTTTAGTTCTATTTGTTTTATTTTTTTATTTTAGTTTTTTTATTTCACTTTACTTGTTTTGTTTCTTTTGCTCCATGTTGTTTCATATAGTTTTTTTTATTTTATTTAGCTTCGTTTCACTTCATTTGTTGAGTTCTGTTTTGTTTAACTTCACTTAATTTGTTAAATTTTTTGTTTTGTTTGTTCTGTTTTGTTTTTTTATTTTGTTTATTTTCATTAAATTTTTTTGTTTCTTTCATTTTCTTTTCTTTTTTAATTTCAATTCATTGATTTCGTTTAATTTTCTTAGTTTTATTTTATTTTATTTTTCTTCTTATTTCACTTTACTTCACTTTTTTGTTTCTTTTAATTTGTTTTATTCTGTTTCAGTTCATTTTTTTGTTTAATTTTGTTTCGTTTCACTTCAGTGCTGTGAATTGAAATCTATATCTAAAAAATTATTAAAATTTATTAATTCAAAACAATTAGTTTTGTTTTGTTTTTCGTTTTTAACTTCATTTGTTTAGTTTTGTTTTATTTGTTTGTCACTAAAAATCTAACTACATTTGTTATATTTACAGCATAGTTTTTGACACTTGACCTGCCTGCTCCTTTAAATACCCAATAAAAGTCATTGAATTTAAAAAAAAAGTTAATGTTAAACTAACAAATGGCATGTTTACAGTTGTTTTTTGTTTGTTTGTTTGTTTGTTGTTTGTTTTTGGATTAAAGATGTAGCAAAATGATCAAGTATTGTGTTTTTTTTTTTTTTTTTGACAATTCACAGACTTTTATATCCAGAAAGGAAATGAGCGGACAAAATTTCCAAACATCAAGCAAATGCTTATGGGAATTGTACAGTATTAAAGCTCTTCTCATACAGTATGATATCTATGTCATTTTTCTGTCGTCTCCACACAATGCTGGTGTTACCTTTTATCTTTCCTTCGTTCTCCGCATGATACAATCTTTTTGTCAGTATCGCACAATGATTGGCATGTTTATTCTCTATACCTGTTTTGTTTTTGTCTCTCCACACTGCAGTCCCGGTGGTCTGCGATGTGTGTGTGCCAGCTTGATTACTTGCATTTGTGAAAGCACTTTCGAAAGCAAAGTTTGATCCTTTCTTTCCTCATGCCTGAGACAGAAATGAAAGACAACAGGATGAAAAGATCCACTCATAATGCACTTTTGAAACTCCGGCACCATAGAATTGCTAGTTATATCACTGTCGCTGTGTATGGTGTCAGGAAAAATATAAATAAATAAAAATTCTCCACACTTCTTATTCTGACATGGAGTAACTACCGGGTTACACTCTGTTTTCACATTAATAATCATCATAAATTATTCAATGGTTATCAGATGAGTGGTAATTAATCTACTTTGATCTATACTGATTAATCTGCGCGGTAATTAATCTACTTTGAGCTAAGGTGGAGTTGAAAATATGGATTTCTAGATTAAAAACGATTCCCATTTTGATGAAATGGTCTCATGATCTTTCAGTCTAAGCTGTTTTTGTGCTATTCTTTTGATGTGAAATGAAGTCTTAGCGTTAAATAAATACTGTGCTGATCATATCTTCATTTTACTACTAGTTATAGCACAAAATAATTATGAATATACATCAGAACTTAAAGTTCAAACCCTTTATTTGTTCCAGTGGGGCAATTCATGGTACGTACAAGCTTACATAAACATACAACCCCAAATCAGAAAAATTTGGAACAGTATGGAAAACGCAAATAAAAAAGAAAGTAGTGATTTAAAAAAAAAAATTTGACTTTTATTTCATTGCAGACAATACAGCAAACACTATTTAAAGTGTTCTGCATGATTTTTATTGTTTGTTTGTTTTGTTTTTTCCAATATTAACACGTATTCCAATTTTGGTTCTTGCACTACATTGCAACAAAAAAAGTTGTATCAGTAAAGCATTTACTTCGTAATCCTGCCAATCCTTTTCACAACACTTAAAAGACGTTTAGGGACTGAAGACACCACGTGATGACTTGTGTCAGGTGTAATTTTGTCCCATTCTTCCTGCAAACAAGTCTTAAGGTGGGCAACAATATGGGGTCTTCATTGTCGCATTTTGCGCTTCAAAATGTGCCACACATTCTCTATTGGAAACAGGTCAGGACTGCAGGCAGGCCAGTCAAGTACCTGTATCCTCTTCCTCTGTAGCCAGGACTTTGCAATGTGTGCAGAATGTGGTTTTGCATTGTCTTGTTGAAATATGCATGGCCATCCCTGGAAACGAAGGAACGTAAACATACATATGCACACACACACACACACACACCTAGAAGATACTGTATGTATGAAAATCTTGTAATTTTGCAGTCAGTGTTTAAACCAAGGAAAGTTGTGAGTAAAATGCTTGTCATCAATGTCACATGATGTTATGTTACTTTAGGAAAGCCATTAATTACATGTATGACTCAGTACTCATAGATAGATAGATGGATGGATGGATGGATGGATGGATGGATGGATGGATGGATGGATGGATGGATGGATGGATGGATGGATGGGTGGGTGGATAGACAGACGGACGGACGGACAGACGGACTGATTGATTAATTGATTTTGCATTATTATAAAATAAATAACTCATTAAAAAATGTATCAACTTATACGCAGTTCATGTTTGTGTACTCTGACGCTGGACCATAAAACCATTCGTAAGGGTCTATTTTTTAATTCTGCTTTTTTTTTTTTTTTTTAAGCAGAAAAGGTTAGCTTTGCATTTATGTATGTTTGTTTAGGATAGGAGAATATTCACTATTCTGAGATTCAAGTAATTACATACCTGGAATCTGAGGGTTCAAAATAATCTAAATATTAAGAAAATCACCTTTAAAATTGTTTAAATTATGTTCTTAGCGATGTATAATAGAAATAATAAAAAAAAAAAACAGTTTTGATATGTTAAGAAATGTACAAACTGAGTTTATCTTTACTTAATATCCTAAGAATTTCAGACGTAATATAAAAAACGACAACGTCACAGCGTTTATAATGTTAGTTTTAGTTATTAGTTTATTAATTAATAAACTGACCAGCATGATTAGTAGTCTACAGCAGTGTTCCCCAACCTTTTTCTCACCGCGGACCGGTCAACGCTTGACATATTTACCGCAGACTGGTGGTTCATAGGTTGATAGGCAACTGGTGGCCAGTGGTTCGTAGGTTGCTCGGTGACCATCAATTGTTTTCTCAGAGGATGACAAGCTTACAAAACATCACTGTCAGAAAATCACAAAGCACAGCAGTGTTTGGGTGTTCTGTGTTTGTCTGAGATAATTAGTCAGCCGAAATGTGTATATTCCATTCAAGCTGAAGCTGATTGGTCAGTTCTTGTCACGTGACTCACGGCGCGCTCGCGGCATCCATTCAACTGTGTGCGTCTGGAAGGCGCGCTCTTCCATTGGAAATAATGAATTTGCGTGAAACTTTAGAAAAGATGCGATACGCGAGTGACCCCTAAAAGGCCACCATCATCTCCAGTAGTTGATCTTCTTCTTGCACAGACATGCTGGATTCTCCTGATTTGTTTTTCAAATGGGTTGCGGATCCATTCCTTGGCAGTTCGCGGGTCCTTCACTGGGTCTTTTCCCCTTAGCAAAGAAACTTTCCAAAGACGTCTGTTTCTTACTCATTTTGCTGCTTGTGGGTTAAATTTTAGTACCAAGTGATCGAGCTGTAACTGAGAGAATATGGTCATTTTTCAAAATAAAAGAACGTTCAGACATACTGTAGATAGTAAATAAACGAAAATAATAAATGATTTCTTACGGCCTGGAACCAACTGAAGAGTTTCGTTGCAAAACGAGATAAATCCATTTTGAGAAATGTTGGTTATTTGACAATATTATTTAAGACACCAACAGTCAAGTTCCTTCACAATTTTTGTAAATTAAACTATCACTTGAGCTCAGTGAAGGCCAGGAACACAATATTCTTCAAATCCAGGATATTTTTTATTCAATTTTATGTCCGTAAATAAGTCAAAAACCATGTCGAAATGCAACATATTTATCTTAACATTGTCAAACATCTTAAATTGGTTAAAAAAACAATATTATTTTTTACAATTATTTATAATTGTATTTACAATTATAAATATATGGAATAGTATATACAAAGATTGATTAATAATAATAGTATTCTGAGTTAGTTTTGGCCAGAACGTACACAACATCATTTTTTTTTTTTTTTTTGGCAAAACGTTATATATCCACTTTAGGCTATATTCTACTGTAATACCTACCATTAAGAAAAGCTAGTGAATCAATGTTTTGTTTGATAAGTAAGATTAAGTTAGTTAGATAAACGACTTGTAGCTTGTTACAGAAAGAGTGGAGGCTCCTTCCGCACCGCTGCTGAAAACCAAACCTGTAAGATCAGAGCGGGAGGAGCCGCGGTGTCACCGCGGAGTCCGTGACACAAGCTCGCCGCAAAGAATGGTCAAAGCTAAAGCAACCGGTGCTGGAGCTCTTGAAAGCAGCAAGACTGTCGGGTGCATGAGCATAACCTTTTGTCTAGTCTACTTGAAAGAGATCTGATCACACCAGTTGCGTTTCCAGGCACAGCTTCGCGCAAGGAAACGGGAGTGCGCACGCGTTTTAAACAGTCGCGCGCATCACATCAGCTTTTGGCGCGAGTGATCATCCTCTCATTCGGTATTCACCTGCTCGCGCTAACACAGTTATCTTTGTCAGTCGCGCTGCTTCTCGATTCTAAGATCGCATTTGCCATCCTTATTGTCGAACCCTGCTCTTAAGAAAACTACATCGAAATCCATGACGTTATAGCTTGACTCTGAAGCTTTGATTCCCTGACTGACAGACAGCAGCTGATCAGTGACAGCCTACGTGACTGACAGCTCGCCTATAGAATAACGTTATTAAATAGTGAACGGTTTTTAGTTAGCCTATTGAATGCTCTCTTTAAAAATATATGTTTTTTTGTTTTTACATTATCGTTAAATCAATGAGCAAACTCGGAGCACTTCACCGGCGGTGACTCTCTTCCCAGGGGATGCTGAGCTCGCGCATCCTGAACGTTCTATTATATCGTACTTTGTAAAAAAACTGGTCTGGCGGATATCGCGTTTTGTGAAAAAATACATTTTGTAGCAGGGCTAAAATGTACATTGTTAAATGTTATTAATGGCAGCAATTCACACATAGATTAAGGTACATCTGAACAGTGATTTCCAATAATAAAATCCAAATGTCAAAAAATGGCGTTTATCGCGTTTTGCAACCAAACTCTTCGATTGATCCACGGACCGGTACCGGTCTGTGGCCGGGTGGTTGAGGACTACTGGTCTACAGGCTTAGTTAGACAATTATTAATGCTAAAAGTAAACATCCACTGTTTCTGAACTAAATCAATATTGAATACAATTTAATTGGCCTGGAAGCTGAATTAAATCAAGCTTAAAGGGCCACGAAACCCCCTGTCTCAGCAGGGTGTTTTCACACCTCTGTTTTGAAAAAAGTCAGGAAAGTTGGGCGTGTCCAGCTCTGGGAGTGTGGGAGTGTCGGGGGAGGGAAAGAGGGATTGGATTTGCATAAAAGGGAGTTTCCATTTGGCCACGCGCTCATTTCACAGGCAAAACAAACATACAGAGGCTGATTTGAGAGAAAAAAAATCCTCCGCATTTCTCTGTAACTTATGTACTCGGTAGGTAGCGTCAGAAAGCCGTGTTTATAGACTATCCTGTCACAAAATGGAGCGAAAATCCTGCACGACGGGAATAGTTTGTGTTTACATGTTTACACTCGGAGAGCAGCATTTACAGCAGATCTTTCAGTGTATAATATTGTACTGTAATATTGCAGTGATATTAACATACTGTAAACTTGGTAACTAAATCATTTTGACTATGGTATGTCTTTAAAAACTGAAAGAGCTCTGCTGACCACGAACTAACTTTGCAATCTGGGTAAAACAAAGAGCACAGTACTGCAAACACTTACCATATCTGTAGACAGACAATCAAACTGGAGCTGTGTCTTTTTATTAAAAGGAGACGAGCGGCAAATCCGGATTTCACCATTTCCAGATGCGAAAAGCTCTCGGGTAAAAATGTTCCTTACAAACGCGTTTCTGTCGCGTGCACTGTAATCCACACGTGAGTCCAGCAGCTCTCTCATAGAGGGAAAATGAAAACAAAACCTTCGTTGAAGCACAACAATAAACGCAACACCGACGACTCGTGTCTCCAAATTCTTGTTCTTTCACTTGTTTTGGCAACACAATGTGGCGTCTCTCTGCCGTCTGAACGCTGTAAACAGGTAAACAGTCTCCGGGGCTATCATGCATATTAATGAAGTTTCGCGTCATACACAATAGAGCGCACCGATTGGTTTGAAGCACGTCTTTGTCATGAATTAATGCAGCACACTCACATACGTCAGAAAGTCCGCGAAAAGACAGAAAGCCAGTCTGCTGGCTGGATTTACACCTAAGTATCTCATGGCCGTGACGTAGCTTCAAAAATTCGTTTCAAACCGGAAGAACGAATTTGCTCAAAATAACGCAAAAACAACCAATTTTCACTTTTTAGTGCAATATATGTGTCCTAATAGTGTTTATAGCAGCATGGGACACACATATGACTGTCAACAGCTCAAAAAATGTGTTTTGGTGTTTCGTGACCCTTTAAGAATCAATTTGTGACGAAAATTGATAAAAATTGAGTTCGAGAAGGACAGTTTCCAAAGTATAAATAAGAAATAGTGGTGTAAAGTGTGTTACAGATAAAAAAAAAAAAATCCCAAATCTCTGAGGTATATTGCTATTAAACATGAATGAAGCTGTGTCTGCTTGTCCTGTTGTGTGACAGGGCTGTGATCTCCCGGAGCAGAGCACGGTTCATGTGGTTCTGCCCCCGTCCACCTCTGCCCACCGTTTAGAGCTCATCCAGCAGCGCAGACTGGGCAGCGGGATGGAG
Source organism: Danio kyathit (assembly GCA_903798195.1). Lineage (NCBI taxonomy): Eukaryota > Metazoa > Chordata > Actinopteri > Cypriniformes > Danionidae > Danio > Danio kyathit. The sequence goes on along the minus strand of LR812531.1, from coordinate 4,264,160 downwards.
AGCCTGACCCGACTCGACCTCAGCAGCTCCCGTCAGACTACTGCATCCGAAGGCCTGGCTGTCATCCTGGAGACTGAAGCATCCGGAGGGGAGGACACCGCTGGACACACAGGTGTTTATTTTTTCAGTCAGCATCAATAAACTGTGTTTACTGCTTAATATACCCTGTAAGAGCCATCATTTGATTTCATATAATTTATTAATAGGGTTCAAATAATTGTACAGTTTACATATGTTATTATGTTTGTGCACATACACTGATTTTACACCTACTTCTTTGTTTGTGATGGTTTGCTCCACCTTTGTTGGACTGTTTTAAGTTCTATTACAAGACACGAAAGTGAAGGAAAGAAAGACAGTGTATTCTTATACTGCATGTGAATTTAGTAAACATCTTTAATTGGAACGAAACCCGAGTCAATTTGTTGCTCAACTGATTTTCTGAAAATGCTCATAGTACATAACTATTTTGGAAGTCGTATCAGAGTTATGTTTATTCCGGTTTAAAGGGAGGAAGGGGGGGGGGGGGGGGGGGTTGGGGGGCTTGACCAAGAAAGTTTAAGAACCACTGATGTAGGCAATTCTATTTATATATAAAGATATTTCTGTGTTGCTGCGCATCCCTGTGTGTGTAATAAGCAATGTGTATGCATGTTTTGGACCTGCTCTTTAAATAACAAAATAAAACCTGCACCACTGACTTTTAGTTGGTTTAGAGCTTTTAATTGGTCGATGTCTCGGTCTATTTCTAAATAGCAAACTGTCAAAAGTGCGCCTTAACAAGCCTTCTTTTTCGACCAGCACACCTATGTTCGCATAAACGGGCACAAATGCATTTGCCATTTACACAATGTGGCATTGGATGTGAAAATGATACCTGTTCTGGGCTGAAACTAGTAAAAACACTTGTGTTGTGTCTAGCACCGCAGAGCGCCAGGTGTATGATACGGCCTCTGATGGTAAAAGAGGTAACTTTTTTTTTCGAGTCATTTTGCGTAAGGTTGGTGGCAGGAGACCTACATGTTAGCTAGAGAAATACTTGTTTGCCAATTTTAAGTCTTATTCAAGCTTCAAAAAAGCATCAGTATTGTTGCAGTGCCGAAGTAACATACAGTACGGTAGACATCTTTATAAAAACAGTTGTTTACAGAGGGTTCCTGCGGGTCCTTAAAAAGTCGGGAAATTAAGGTCTTAAATTGTCTTAAATGTACCGTAAAGTTGCTGTAGGTATTACATTTTTAGCCGGTGTGCTTAATGCCGATAGGGAAGGGTGGTCCACCGTAAAACATCTAATAGTTGATCAATGTAGTATGTGTGAAACAGGAGCGAAATGACAGTCTTCGTGATTTATTAGCTTATTACGGTAGCTCGGCTACAGACGCTGACGTCGGTCTGCGTCACCTGCGTGCTGCCATTACGCCGTTGTCGTGGTGAGGTGACCATGGAGCTTAAAAAGCCATCGAGTCGCACATGAATGGAGAAAAGCACACCAGCGGTACGTTGCAGCAGCTAGTCATAGCGGGTCCAGGTTAATCCTTGCATTGTTTGCAGCTCGACCTAACGATGTTACTAGTTCAGACGCCACCTCACAGTTGGCTTAACAAGTTTCACTTCACCGCCATACACCCAAAAGTCAGAGGTAGTGTGGGTTCTCCATACCAGGGGTTTTCAAACTTTTAGGACACACGCCCCCTCAAGTTTGGCCAATTTCACTCGCGCCCCCCTCTCCCCCGAGCCAAAATTACAATCCATGTGCAAACATTCACATATCACTTGCTGCGTTTTAAGTGCGTAGCAAAGGGGCGTCGCTAGACCCAATTTGAAAATCGCCAGTGCCCCAGTATATGCTTTGAGATCTGATTTACTTCATATGCAAAGTGTATTTATTAAGACTGGTAATCCCGGAATAAAGATGTTATTTTCTATGTGCAACGCTGGTGAAAGCAGTGTTATATATATATATATATATATATATATATATATATATATATATATATATATATATATATATATATATATATATCACACACATACATACATATATACAAACACACTAAAATACAGGGAATACAGCAGGGACCAAGATGGCAGAACTTATTACTAAATCGAATTCCATTAGAAAAAGATGCAAGGAAAAGAGAAGGGAGTTGGTGGACCTAGACGATGAGAAAAGAGATGCCACATGTCTTGAGGAGAATTTGGGATGTTACAAAACTTTCTCTCATTGAAAGTCCTGTAATAACATTAGTGTTTTCTAACAGTTTTGTAGATTATTTGTCAACATTTTGGCTTGTGAAAGGCTGTTTTGAGGACTTTCATTGAGCTTATTTTCAGTATTCTATTCTATATGGCTCCTTCATAAGGCATTGTGTTGTTTAGTGTAATCCAACTTATCTATGTTATGTTGGCTCTGTTCTACATCACAAAGGAACAAAAAAAAGAAAAGAAAAAGGTCTCAAAGAAAAGTGTTTTTGCTTTTTTTTTTTTTACTTACCGAGTTTACACATTGCACATAATTCATACCAAATGGAAAACTTTAAAGTTTTGATTTCCATTGTAGGAGGCAATAAATTGGGTAACCTATTCCAAAGAAATTACGAAATTTTTGGGTCTTAAATTATATTTGTTGAGGTCTTAAAAAGGTCTTAAAAAGCATTAAATTTTACTTTTAAAATGGTGCAAGAACCCTGTTACAAAAACTTCAAATATAAAATCAATCACATACTACAGATGCTCTGTTGGATTGAGATCTGGAGATCAATTGTATTTAGTGAACTCCTATTTATCACTTTGTGTTATAAATATAGGTGGGCATAGATTAATTTTTTTAATCTAGATTAATCTCGAAATTAATCTAGATTAATCTAGATTAAAATGGCTCATTTGAATTCTGCCGAAGGTATTCAGAATATGTGTGTTACCCAAATAATAAGTCTTTGAGAACAGGTTTCTCAAGCCGGGTGTCGCATTAGACCAGGGTCTCTTCTCCAAAATGTTTCCAAAATGCATCACAAACTGCTTGAGAAACTGTTCTACTATGATAATTGGTGATGAAAATAAATGATGTTCAATAAGATGTACTCGTGTTTACTAACTGTTTATTCAGTTAAACATGAATTTTGAACTGTAGGTCTACATAAGCTCCAAACAGCGAATTCTGATGAGCTTAATCTGACTAAAGTCATCACTGAAATGGAATTAAGACGTGGAGTATGCAGATATTAGTGGCATTATTGAAGTAAACACCGCGGTCTTTAGGACCTTTCGCCATATTTTCCGACAAGGTCCACACGCGGCTGTCAGAAAGGACGGCACACACACATACACAAACACACACATCGTGAAGTGCGGAAGTTTTTTTTCTTACCATTTGGCATGCGTCATTAAATTCCATAACTCTCTCACCTGTCCTTACTCCGTATTTGCGTCTAATACCCCAGTTTGTCACGAAGGAATAAATGAAAAGTGAAACTGCCCAACTGGAGTTAGAGCCTCTGCTGATTTGATTCAAAAGAGCAGACGGCACACCAGTCAGGTATACATCCGCGGTAATATATCAAGGTGAAAGCCATCATAGCTTGCGTAAAATAGACCCAGCTCCCAACCCAACTTTGAGAATAGATTAACGGCGATATTTTTTTTATCGCGCGATAAGAGTCTCGCGTTAACGCAGCACGTTAACGCCGTTAACGGCCCACCACTAGTTATAAATAAAATGAATTATTATTATTATTATTATAAACATTCATTTCATTTTCCTTCGTTTTAGTCCCTTTAGAAATCAGGGGTCGCCACAGCAGAATGAATCGTCATTATTATAAACAGTTAAACTAGTAATAAGCTGATGATTGATTATAAAGCTTGTTTGGCATGCTGTCCCTGGAGAGAGCCCTGAGCTTATAAGATCCTCGAGCCTGGGGCTCCCTCCTGTTTGCAAGGCGAGAGGGGAGTTTGAGCTCAGGTAGATCTCGAGAACTCTCCTGCTGTAGCAATTAATAAACAGATAGTAATTGCTCTTAAGAGATAACCACTTACTAGGAGCATGTCTATGGTGCTGATTTGGATTAGTCAATTAACTTAAGTTGCGTGTTTTTGGATGGTGGGAGGAAATCGGGGAACCCGGGGGAAATCCACTTGAGCACGGGGAGAACGTGTAATCTTGGTAAGGACTAGAACTTGTGACTTTCCTGCTGTGAGGCAACAGTGCTATCCACTGGGCCACCGTGCCACCCATCTAGGAAAGGAGGAGGAGTAGGGGGGGAAGGGGGGATTCTTCAAAAAGAAGATGACTGTCATATGGAACTTAGGGTATTTATAGTGGCTTAGGAATCGTCTGATTGATGAATCATACATTGAATAATGCGGGACCAGCCGCAAGCAGTCATAAGCACGTGATCCTCTCGAAATTAGTTTATAAATAAACTTCCCTTATTGGTGTGCTTTTGACTATATGAAGAAATAGTTTTTGTATTTTTTTTATAAGAACAGTGCTTCCACATGAGCTCTTATGCAGTTCAAATTAAATATAAATCCATCATAGACATCCAAAAAAAAAACTAAACAAAAACTGGACATGATGTCATAAATTGTGACCCTAGAATGTCCAAGCATTCAAGCATAAAGGCCGATTCATACTTCTGCGTCAAACGCACGCGTATGCTACGGCGCAGCCTACGCGTGGACGCATAGACCCTCGCCGTGGCTGTCGGCGTCGTTGACACGCACCTCTCAAAAAATGTAACGCGTACGCGTAGCGCAAGCTCTGTGATTGGTCGGCTTGGTAGCGCTGACGAGTGTGGGCGGAGGTGAGAGCCGCGCGCCCAATGCAGCGAGTGTTTACAAGTGTGGAGTCCCGTGAAGGAGCTCCGGATGGAGACTGTTGTTTTGTGTTTACCTTATGATTAAAGTTGTTGCACGTCCGCCGGTTCCTGCTTCAAAATGAGCGAATTTGAGCCACTTGTACATTAGGAAGTGTTCAGGAAAAACTAAACACCAGCAAAGAAACTCGACACAGAGAAACATAAACACCTACTGCCAGCTAGTGTTTCGGAAGTGTAGTGCAGAGAAACAGAAACAGCACGCAGAAATGTAAATGCACGGCTACGCGCGAGGCTTGCGCCGTGGGTCAAACCGATCACTTGACGCAGAAGTATAAACCAGGCTCAATTGGAGCTTTATTGTCTCTTACAGTTACAGTTGCTTTTCAATATCTGAAGTAAATAACCCAATGTTGCTCTTGTAGTGGCTATTAGAGCTGTGCAAAATGATATTCAAGCTAAAACTGTTTCATTATTGTTTGTATTCATTCATGCATTCATTCATTTTCATTTGGGTTAGTCCCTTTATTTATCAGGGGTCGCCACAGCGAAATGTGGCTATTCCAGCATATATTTTACATAGGCAGTTGCCCTTCCAGCTGCAACCCAGTACTGGGAAACACCCATACACTCTCACATTCACACACATACACTACAGCCAATTTAGTTTATTCAATTCACCTATAGCGCATGTGTCTAGACTCCGGGGAAAACCAGAGCACCCGGAGGAAACCCACGCCAACACAGGGAGAACATGCAAACTCCACACAGAAATGCCAACTGACCCAGCCGGGACTCGAACCAGCAGGCGACAGTGCTGCCCACTGAGCCACCGTGTCGCCTACATATCTTGTGACTAATTTACTATGGCCATGTTTATGAGCTGTGCAGGCTTAAAGCAACTGACTTGCTCCCTATACCATCCTTTTAGTCCCGGCAAACTAGCATTGCTTTGTAAGTACTGTATATCCTTTCATTTACGCTAGTTTGTGCACCGCTGAGGCTTTTGTGACCTCCTTTTCAGCAGTAATACGCAGCTCTCCGAGAGAGCGTTTGAAGGTTTTTGTGAGCGCTCAGGTTTGGTGAAGTGGATGCTGTCACTTGCCACAATGGCGGCGCTTTTACAAGCTGTCCTCTGCCCGCCCTTCCCTTTTCAAGCTCAGTCTGGCTAGCGGCCCACTCGGCTACTTAGTCCAATCACGCCACCTCTTTTATCCGGCCCTTCTCCCTGTAAAAGCATTAGCATAATGGAGGAATCCTGCAGAAATCATAAATAATAGGGTGCCTGTCTTATAAAACCCACTCCGCTCGATTTATTGTCAGCCGTGTCAAGGTATCTTGTACCTCCTCAGTGCCCCATGCTTTTACCTCTAATGAGAACGCTGCTCCAGGTGTGTGTGTGCATGACTGATTTGAACTGGAATGGGACAGACTGATAGGACAAGTCCTCTGTAAACTAAATCATGCGCCAGGAATATGTCTGGATCTTCTCTTTCTGGCTAATTGGATTGCGAGCTCTTTGTCCTGGGACTGCGGCGACGTGTCGGAGCTTTTCTGTACTTTGTTTTTATCCTCCACTCAGTGCTTTAACTAACCCACTTACCTGTGCATCCCGCTCGAACTCGACACGGCTGTAAACTAATAGAGGACAAGAAGCGAGGGAACAGAACGTAAACAAAAGCCTGCTGAAATTCGAGTCGGCAGAATTGCTCGGCACGCATCCTGTTTATTTAAACACCAAAGTTTTTGTAGTCTTGGTTCCCGAATCAATTCTATTGTGTTTTTCATAGAAATATTGAAAGGAGCAAAAAGGACATTTTAAATATGACTTATTTCAGGCATTTTCCATAGATTTTTGCTTAAGCTGGACTGATATACCACAAATGTATAATTTACATTAAACTATGTATTAAACTAACAATATTAAAGGGCACCTATGATGCAAAATCTAATTTTGGAAGCTGAATGAACAGAATTGTGTGTACACACTACCTGACAAAAGTCTTGTCGTGGATCCCAGTTGTAAGAGCAACAAATAATAACTTGACTTCTAGTTGAAGATTTAGAAAAATAGCAGAAGGTAGATTTTTCAGATGAATCATCTGTTGAACTGCGTCCCAATCCATGGTTTGGGGTTACATTCATTATGGGGGTGTGCGAGAGATCTGCAGAGTGGATGGCAACATCAACAACCTGAGGTATCAAGACATTTGAGCTGCCCATTACATTATAAACCACAGGAGAGGGCAAATTCTTCAGCAGGATAGCGCTCCTTCTCATACTTCAGCCTCCACATCAAAGTTCCTGAAAGCAAATAATGCTCCAGGATTGGCCAGCCCAGTCACCAGACATAAACATTATTAAGCATGTTTGGGGTAAGATAAAGGAGGAGGCATTGAATATAAATACAAAGAATCTTGATGAACTCTGGGAGTCCTGCACTCTTTCTTTGCCATTCCAGATGACTTTATTAATAAGTGATTTCAGTCATTGCAGAGATGTATGGATGCAGTCCTCCAAGCTCATGGGAGTCATGCACAATATTCATTCTGTTTCCACTGCAGCATGACTTTATATTCTATACTGGACATTATTTCTGTTAAGTGACAAGACTTTTGTCTAAGCAAAGTCAGACCTTACTGTCCTAATTAAACAATTAAAAATCAAGACATGATTATATTTTATTTGGTAAAATAAGCGTAATCTAGAGGCCTTAGCCTTTCATATAAGCCACTTCTGATACCAAATGATCAACTAGAAGTCAACTTATTATTTGCTGTTCCTAAAACTTGTATAGGAGACAAGACTTTTGTCAGGTAGTGTAGTTTGTCCACAGTCATATTGGAGTGATATAATGTCTTTTAATCCAAGTTTTTTTGCAAATCCTGTTCTGTGGACATGTTTATATGCGTTACTACAGAGACATGTTAATACATGGCTGTCAATCAATTCAGTGGGTGAGGAAAACCACTGTGTCATGGTGCAGTCGGCCTTAAAATAACTGAGTTTTGGATCCTATTTTAACATCAGGAAAAAAAAAAAAAAAGAGACTTATTTTGTTTGTATCACTCCAATATGACTGTGGACACACTATACATACAAACAGTTCTGTCCAAAACAGCTTCTAAGTTGATTTTGCATCATACATGCCCTTTAAAGATTGTTATGCTTTTTTTTAACCAAGTTGACCAGAACATTACATTTGTTTGGTATTCAGGGGGGTCTTGTATGTGAGCTGAGAACATTTACCAGCCATAAATATTTCTCACAATAAAACTGTACAATGCGTTATTTAAATAAAACATGTATATGTTTGTCCCTGTACTGTATGTACTTCTTGTATAATAATGTAAAAAAAATATATAGGTGGATATAGATTCATTTTTTTTAATCTAGATTAATCTCACTGTAATCTTGGAATTAATTTAGATTAATCTACATTAAAATGGCTCATTTGAATTCTGCCGAAGGCATTCAGAATATGTGTGCTACCCAAATAATGACTAAAAGTAAGTCTTTGAGAACGGGTTTCTCAAGCCAGGTGGCGCATAATCATCTCCTGCTTCCAAAATGCATCACAAACTGCTTAAGAAACTGTTCTACTATGATAATTGGAGATGAAAATAAATGATGTTCAATAAGATGTACTTGTGTTTACTGTTTATTCAGTTAAACAGCAATTTTAGGCTTACATAAGCTCCAAACTGCGATTTTTGATGACCTTAATCTGACTAAAGTCATAACTTAATTAAACAGAAATGGAATTAAGACGTGGAGTATGCAGATATTAGTGGCATTATTGAAGTAAACACCGTAATCAAACTATTACCGTCATGTAGGACTTTTCGCCATATTTTCCGACAAGATCCACACACGCGGCTGTCAGTAAAGGACCGCACACACACACAAACACACACACATCGCGAAATGCGGAAGTTTTTTCTTTCCATTCGGCGTGCGTTATTAAATTCCATAACACTCTCACCAGTCCTTACTCCTTATTTGCGTCTAATACCCCAGTTTGTCACGGGGGCATGAATGAAATGTTCATGAGTGAATGTGAAACTGCCCAACTGCAGTTAAAGTCACCCAAAAATACAGGAAACTCTTACATGAAAGCACTTCACTAGACTACAGATGTCCATGTAACCGTAGTCAGCAGTGTCTTCAAAGTAAGTGAAAGATCCAGAAGGGCATCCTGCTGATTTGATTCAGAAGGGCACTTTTTTGTCAGACGCTCACCGGTTTGACTTTCATTCACCGTCATTCATTTTTAAAATCACCCGCTCCATTTTATTTGTATATGTTTTACTCGTACACATAAACTCTACAGGTGCCTGATAGTTAGATGTGGAGCTGACATTAATCAGATTCACTCTAGTGAACTGCATCCATGTTAGCACGTCACGTTTGATGTGGTAATGTCACAGTAGGAATACACACAGGTTCGAAGACTCGTTCTCGCCACCTACAGTGCAATTTGGTCAGGTATACATCCGTGCTAAAATATCAAGGTGAAAGTCATCATAGCTTGCGTAGAATAGACCCAGCTCCCAACCCAACTTTGAGAATAGATTAACGGCGATAATCTTTTATTGCCAGATAAGAGTCTAATGTGCAGACGATAACGGCCCACCACTAAAAAACACATATGCCACTTGCAGTATGCGGTATTTAAGATAAAACACAGTCCTACACATTCTGTTACAAAATGTAAAGATATGTAGTGATTCTGACCTTCATATTTTCTTTTTGGAAGAAATATTTTGCATGCGTGTTTCCACATTTAGCACTGAAGTAGCAGTTAAACATTTAGCAGTTCTCTTCAGCAGACAGAATTCATTTCAGTCTCTCGTATAACACACTGTGCTGCATATCAAGTGTAAGTGATGCAATCCATGTGTTTTATTGCCGATCGCATTCAATTTGCTGGCCAACAGACTGTATTTACATGTTTTAGGATTTTAGCCAAAAAGAGGCTTAAAATAGTAGTCTGAGCTGTGTGTTAGGAGAGACTGAGTTTTTTATCACACATTATTTCTTGTTTTTTATTATGTTTTTGATTGTTTTTACAGGAGCCAAAGCCCACAGCAGTTTCTATGTGTTTTGTAAGACGGTCTGCAAGGCCATCCAGCCTGGAAAACTGCGTGTTCGGTGCAAAGACTGCAAACAAGGCACCCTGACTCTCAGCAGGGTATGTATATGGGCATTCAGAATTGCTTGTTTTTACCTGGTGCTACGGTTTCTACAGTTCACCGGCCACTTTATTAGGTACACCTTATTAGTACTGAGTTGGACTCCCTTTGCCTTCAGAAATGCCTTAATCCATTGTGGCATAGATTCAACAAGGTACTGGAAATATTCCTCAGAGATTTTGCTCCATATTGACATGATAGCATCACGCAGTTGCTGCAGATTTGTCGGCTGCACATCCATGATGCGAATCTCCCGTTCCGCCACATCCCAAAGGTGCTCTATTGGATTGAGGTCTGGTGACTGTGACATCCCAGTAGATCAGCAGTTTCTGAAATACTCAGACCAGCCCATCTGGCAGCAACAACCATGCCACATTTAAAGTCACTTTAATCACCTTTATTCCCCATTCTGATGCTCAGTTTGAACTGCAGTGTAATACAGAGGGTGAATCAAAGCGCATCAAATGATCGGTAATTAAAAGGGGAAAAAAGAAAAATAGAATAAATATATGTTTTTATATTAGACACGCATCTGATGCTTGTATTTCCACCAGCTCCACGTCCACAACATCATGTGTTGGGTTAAATTAGGCTGTTCAGTCTCCATGTTCAGTCCATTACTTCCACTGTATCTGTTCAGCTGAGGGAACAGAACCAACCCCGTGACGTCAGACACAGCGACATTCCAAGATGGCGGCACCCTAGGTCTAAAATCTATAGCAAAACATGCTGTTTACTTCTAAATGGTTACATTATTCGAGTTTATTTAATATATTTTCATTCAAGTGGAATCCAATGTTCAAAATAATGTAAACTTGACTGAGGGCGTCTCACACTACTCACACTATGTACAGTTGCGTTGAACCGGGCCAAAGCACGCTTGTCCCCCCTCCCGTCTCCCCCGACGGCCCGCACTCACATTACATTCAGGCCTGGGCACGCTTACGTCATCGATGACGCGCTGTTCAGTTTAGGAAGAGAAGCGCTTTCGCTCAGCACAGTGGAGATTTCTTTAGTTATATCGTTTAAGTCATTTGATATGCGGTGACACGCAGTCAAATATTTAGCTGAACAGATCAGCCACTTTTGACGCTCATAAACAATCATGAAGTCCTCGTGCTGCAGGAATTAGGAGGTTTGCTGAAGGTGCAGCTGTCATGCAGTGAGGGGTTTGCGTCTTTAATAAGCCACGACAGTTTGTGTTCATTGAACAATACGAATGATTAATTAACACATATGAAACAGTCCCTTAAAAGTCACGTCTCGCTTTCAGTTTTGGGTTCGGGTGCGTTTTGCACTCACACACAAGCGTATCGTGCCTGAGACATTGACTGTTTACATGGAATTCAGTAATAGAATTATTTGCCAAATTCTTAATTTGTCGACTTTACCTGCAGTTTGGCACTTTTACTTTCATTCAAGAACATTTCCTGCATGTGAATGAGATATTGAAAGCGAGGAACTGCTAGAGAATGGAGTTTTAATGGAATGTTTGATAGTGAAATATTTGTGTCCTAATAGTGTTTATAGCAGTGTGGGACACAGATATGACTGTCAACAGCTCAAAAAATGTGTTTTGATGTTTTGTGACCCTTTAAAATAGCAAGGCATCCACAATGCGCCTTAACACACCTCCATTTCAGTCCAGCATGCCCATTTACTATTTACTATCCTGTGCAAATCATGAAAATGATGCCTGCACCGAGCTGAAACTACCAAAAAAACACTTGCCTCGCACGTGTCTGATAGGGCTCCATATGTATTGTGTTATTCTCTAATCCTGCTGCCACACAGCAACTCTACATCACTGCATTATGGCTGCAGGGGTAAAACCTGCTTATTATTGCTGTTCTTTAATACACATTCATAATCGCTGAGACAAAAAAAAACCTAACTGAAAAGATTTGCTCCATTGCCCCAAGTCTCATAACTAAGTAACAGTGACATTTCGTAGCCTTAAGTATGAATACAAAGCAGCACAAACCCACGTCCCGCTGCCCCCACACGGCTGTCATAAGCCCCATCCCGCCGCCGTTCCGCCCGTGGCCTGTTTTATCTTTCGGTCCGTATGGACTTTCTGTCCCAGCGCGTGGGCAGCGTTCCCACTTCTCCGCATTTTGCTGCTGTTTGGGAAAACTGACTGACACGCCGCTAAGCCGCACCTGCCTTTACTTTCCGCTCGCGGTGGTCTTCAACGCTGAGAATCTGTTTGTCCACTGTCTCTGTGCCAGTGCCGTCCCATTCCAGTGCCAATCTGGCTCTTAACATCCTCGGGCCCTAAAAGCGTTCCAATTCCACTCATCTAACTCTCCCCAGAGAACTTTCTCCAAATATGCTGAGAAGAAGAAGACGGCAAAGTTTATGCACTCACCGTCTGAGCACTTCATTTGGGCCTTTGGAGATATTGGACTTAGCAGCGCTTTCAATCAAATGTGTTTATCTCCATCAGCAACTCCTGGCTTACACGTCCAGCTTTGGCTTTTGAGCAGTTTATGTGCGTGATTTAGACATTTTATGCCAAGATCTTCAAAACCTACATCCCCCGAATTAGCCCTTTAGGGGGAAACCTGCTTATTATTGCTGTTACGAGTTTTTTTAAGGCTTTGAACACTAATAGAAAATAACCTTGGCTTACATCTCTCCAGAACACAGTTATGAGGAATACAGTTTTGACTAGATTGCTGGCATTATAAATATCTCAATGTGCCCTGAGGCTTTAATTAGAAGCTTTAATTATAATGTTCGGGTTGTTCCCATTGTAATGAAACCACCAGCCTCACAGTTATTAAATCTCAGGCTTAACATTTCAGACTTAATGTTTGTCACACATTGCATTATTCAGTTGTTTCCCTCATCTTAAAGTGATCGTTCTCACACACAGATGTAATGTATTTTATACAGTAAAAAACAATGCTTGTTATAGACGACACGATGGCTCGGTGGTTAGCACTGTCACCTCACAGCAAGAAGGTCGCTGGTTCGAGTCTTGGCTGGGCCAGTTGCCATTTCTGTTTGGAGTTTGCATGTTCTCCCCATGTGTGCGTAGGTTTTCTCTGAGTGCTCCGGTTTCCCCCACAGTCCGAACACATGCGCTATAGGTGAACTGAATAAACTAAATTGACTAAAGTGTGTATGGGTGTTTCCCAGTGCTGGGTTGCGGCTGGAAGGCCACCAATTTCAAAACATGGTTCAACAGGTTCAAAACATATGCCGGAATAGTTGGTGGTTTATTGCACTGTGGCGACCTCTGATAAATAAGGGACTAAGCCAAAGGAAATGATTGAATGAATGAAAACACTTATTGTATGGCCCTTCCCTTAAACCAGGGGTGTCCAAACTCGGTCCTGGAGGGCCGGTGTCCTGCATAGTTTAGCTCCAACTTGCTTCAACACACCTGCCAGGAAGTTTCTAGTATATCTAGTAAGAGCTTGATTAGCTGGTTCAGGTGTGTTTGATTAGGGTTGGAGCTAAACTCTTCAGAACCGAGATTGGACACCCCTGCCCTAAACCCAACACCACAGGAAACCTATGTCAAAATGCCTCGTTAGGTATTATTATTTTAAGAATTTTGAATTAAGAGGACAACAGGCATGTCCTCATAAGCCAGCTTAATAGAGTATAACTAAGTCATACCCATGTCATCATACAAATGTCTGTCATTAAAAACCAATACACTCAATACAATACAAAACCAATACAGACTTGTATAGCTATCTTTGTGGGCACTTCCCATAAATGTAATGATTTTTATACTGTACAAACTGTATATTCTATCCCCTATGCTCTCAGAAAAAGCTTTCAGTGAATTGTACTTAAAGGGTCCATATTGGCACCTTAATGATGCACAATGCATATTTAGTAGGGATGCTCCGATCAGGATTTTTGCAGCCGATACCAAGTACCGATTCTTTGTGATGGTGATCGGCCAATACTGAGTACCGATTCTGATGCTTCAAGCTTTATAATACATGGAGCACATTTTCCCCCTAAGTATGATAATTAAGTGGAGATCTTGCCTTACACATCAGAGAATAAATGAAGAATGTTGCATATAATCCCTCAAACATGTCTCTTATAACCATTTAGTGTGGACATGTCATGGTCAGAAGAAACTTTACAGAAAATAATAGATAAAACAGATACAAAAAAATGGTAAGAAAAACAACTAACAAAGCAATTTGAAAACATTGCAAATGATGGAAGAAGAATTCGACATGTCTCAATCAAGAAAAAGTACATATTTGATGCATAAGATGTTAAAATGCACATCTATAAATATATATTTATTTATTGCAGTAAGTATATTACAAAAAGGTATATTATGAAATATTCAATTAAAACATTTTTTTTAACGTTTTTAATTGTATTTCAGCCAGGTTTTAGTGAACTGGCAATATTGTCAAAAACACAGAACTCTCAGTTCTTATATATGTAAAAAGGTCTAAACACATGCAAGACCATTCCAATATTTTGCTCTCCATCTAGCATGTCTGGTTTCTCTGCATATAAACTCGTAAACAGACACCTGTGATCGGTTCATGAGATCGGCTAGATTGGCGAGTACCGATCGAGTCATAAAATGTGATTATCGGCCGATACCGATCTCTGGCCGATCGATCAGAGCATCCCTAATATTTAGTTTCTAATAGGTAGGGCCAGAAGGAATCTGCGGATAGTTTTTGCAATTTCTGCGGAGGATTTGGGTGAAAAACTGCGGATTTCTGTGGAACTATTTTGGGGGTATCATAACTAAAACCTTAATATGTTAAAATAAAAAATAATACCTTTTTAACTTTTATTTAATGTTTAAAATGCAAATCCAATTAGATTCACTTTATTTGGTAAACAAAGCAAGTCTCTCATATAATATATCTACTAAAAGACAGAAAATATTACTGTACAAACTGCATTGTACATAAATCAGATAAACAGTTTCATATGAGTCATATGAGTATTACTGTAATTAATTTAAAAACTGAATAAATTTAGATTTACACACATTTACTCAAGTAAATAAACAGAATTAATGATGGGCTAAAATTCTGCGGAAAATCTGCGTAATTCTGCGCGCGCAGATTCCGTGTGGGCCTACTAATAGGCCAATATAGTACCCTAAAGGTACATATTAGTATGTAAAAAGAACAAAAGTGTACCTTCTGAAAAGCTACCGCCCCAGTGATATCTTTTCTACCTTTATTTTTGAGAGTGTTCCACAACCAAACCCCTAAACCCAACCCTCACAGGTAATAATCTGCATTTTTACATTTTTTAAATACTTTATTTTTGTGATGTATGAGCTGTTTATCTCATAGGTACCGAACAAAATGTCCCCATAAGGTCAATTTTTACTGTTGTTGTATTGGTCCCTACAACATAAGGAACACAAGGTGCACACACACAAATTACTTGATATATATTTTGATGATATTGTTGTACTGTGGAACACTTTTTTTTTTCAGAAGATTCAAGTAAGGGATAATGTAAATTCAGCCGATTGTTATTTCAAATCTACCTAGACTGGGTTGTTATCTTGTATTCTTCTGAAGTTGTTTTTATTTTGCAATTAAAAAACAACTGCATTGCTTGCCATTTAAATAAACAATTATACATTAAATATTTATCTTAGATGAAATATTTCATGAGCTCATCAAATGCAAAGCTTCAGCAAAGAAATCCAATTCCTCACAGCTTTGAGCCTTGAAGTTCAAACAAAATAGACATTTAAAGGGAGAGTTTACCCAAAACTGAAACCTCTAGATGCGACTTTGAGTAGAATACATATCTATCTATCTATCTATCTATCTATCTATCTATCTATCTATCTATCTATCTATCTATCTATCTATCTATCTATCTATCTATCTATCTATCTATCTATCTATCTATCTATCTATCTATCTATCTATCTATCTATCTATCGTTCTATCTATCTATCTATCTATCGTTCTATCTATCTATCTATCTATCTATCTATCTATCTATCTATCTATCTATCTATCTATCTATCTATCTATCTATCTATCTATCTATCTATCGTTCTATCTATCTATCTATCTATCGTTCTATCGTTCTATCTGTCTGTCTGTCTGTCTGTCTGTCTGTCTGTCTGTCTGTCTGTCTGTCTGTCTGTCTGTCTGTCTATCTATCTATCTATCAATTCAATTCAATTCAATATTGCTTTATTAGCATGACTGTAAATGATACAATATTGCCAAAGCTTAAAGTAGGAAGACAAATATAAAATTACAATAACATATCAAGATAAAGAATAGAAACAAAATATCTTAATAATTTAAACTGATATAAACAATGTAAGAAATAAGAACATGTGAACATTTCAGACCACAGTGTTTAACATAAAAAAACACACACAGACAAAAGGGTCACTGTGGTAGACAGCAGAGAAGCATACAGCAATACACACATGACACACACATACATACACACACACACATACACACACACATGAATGAGTTTATCTACTGTCTCTCAGGCTGTGGCACATCCACACATATCTGGCAGCCAGTGCTGCTGTCTGTCCCTCTCCTAGAATAATTTTCATTTGTTCCTCTTCAGTCATGTTTAGAAAGTTCTCTCTGTAGTTTGTGAGTTTGTTGAAATATGTGTCTCGGGTTGATTTAAAGTGTTGGCAGTGAAGGAGAAAGTGCACCTCCGTCTCGATCTCGCCTGTCCTACAGTGAACACACACTCTTTGTTCTGTGGGTTTCCAGCTCTTTCTGTGTCTGCCGGTCTCGATGGCCAGACTGTGTTCACTAAGCCTGTATTTGGTCAGGATCTGCCTCTGCTTTGTGTCTCTGACATTGTGCAGATATTCTTCTAATTCATAATTTGATTTTATTGTCCGATAGAGTTTCAATTTACTTTGTGTTTTAGTTTCTTCAAGCCAATGTTCCAGATATGTATTTTTAGATTGTTTGATAATGTGATTGATTCTGATGTTTGTGTGAGAAGCAGTGCTGGTCTGGTACTGGTCTGAGTCAGTAGAGTTGGTCATGTCAGTCAGTCTCAGCACCAGCTGGCTCAGGGCACTCGTTTCGGGGTTCAGTTCTTGGCTTTGAAAAGCTTTGAAATGCAGTGATTCAGTGGGACTTGATTTCAGATGCATCCAGAATTTAAGGGATCTTTTTTGTATGTTAATAATCAATGGAAATCTGCCTAATTCCGCCCTACATGCATTATTGGGTGTTCTTCTTTGTAATTTTAAGATCATTCGGCAGAACTCTGTGTGTAGGGCTTCTGCTGGATGTCTGTCCCATCTAGTGTAGCTCTGATCACTGAGTGGACCCCATACCTCACTTCCATACAGCGCAATGGGCTGAACTATACTGTCAAATATTTTACACCAAATTCGAATTGGAATTTCAGTATTTTGGAATTTTTTTTAATGGCATATAGAGCTCTTCGAGCTTTATCTTTGAGAGCATTCACTGCCATACTAAAACTCCCTGATGCAGTGATGATCAGGCCGAGGTAAGTGTACTGCATCGTGTGCTCTAGGGCGGTGCTGCCTAGATGGAACTGGTGTCTGTGTTTCTGACATCGGGGCTTCTTCTGAAAGACCATAATGTTAGTCTTGTTAAGGTTTACTGCCAGGGCCCAGTTCTGGCAGTAGGTTTCCAGCAGGTCCAGGTGCTGCTGTAGTCCCTGTGGGGTGGAGGACAGCAGCACCAGATCATCTGCGTACAGCAGAAACTTGATGTTTCTGTCTTGTATAGTGAGTCCGGGGGCTGCAGACTGTTCCAACTGCACCGCTAATTCATTAATGTAAATGTTGAACAGTGTTGGACTCAGGCTGCATCCCTGCCGCACTCCTCTTTTCTGGGTGAAGAATTCTGTATGTTTGTTGCCAATTCGTATTGCACATTTATTATTTGAATACATTGATTTAATAATGTCATAGACTTTACCCCCTACACCACTTTGTAAAAGTTTGTAATATAATCCATCATGCCAAATTGAATCAAATGCTTTTTTGAAATCAACAAAGCAAGCAAATATTTTTCCATGTTTGGTCTGTTTCACGTGTTTATTGATTAGGGTGTGTAGGGTGTAAATATGGTCAGTAGTTCTATGATTTGGAAGAAAGCCAATTTGACTAGGGCTCAGGACACTGTGTTCATTAAGGAAATTTACTATTCTATTGTTTAAAATGCTACTAAATAACTTCCCCAGATTACTGCTCACACAAATGCCTCTGAAATTATTAGGGTCTAATTTATCTCCACTCTTGTGGATTGGGGTGATAAAGCCTTGACTCCAGATGTCAGGAAAACAGCCCGAGTTAAGTATAAGGTTGAATAATTTGAGCATAGCAGTCTGAAGCTCAGGTGTGCTGTGTTTCAGCATTTCACCTACAATATTGTCAGGACCACATGATTTTTTGCATTTTTGACTTTTGATTTTATTCACCAATTCTTCATGTGAAATTGGGTAGTCAAGTGGGTTTTGATTATTTTTAAATGTGTTTTCATAATTGTGGAGATTTTGTTTGATTTGATCATGATTGTTGTTGAGTTGTTTTGAAGGGATCTCTTTATATAAATTGTCAAAATGTTTTATCCAAATGTTTCCATCTTGTATTGGCAGGTCTTGTGGTTTTGTCATGCTCAGATTATTCCACATATCCCAGAACTGATTTTGGTTTATAGAATGTTCAATTTCTTGTAAACTTATGTTCATATGATGTTTCTTTTTTGCTCTTATTTTGTCTTTGTATTGTTTTAGTTTTGAACAGTATCCAGTTCTTAACTCCGCATTGTTTGGTTCTTTATGTTTTAAATTTGATAATTTTCTTAGATGCTTTCTTAATGTTTTGCAGTCTAAATCAAACCATTTTTCATCTTTTGATATTTTGTTTTTACTATTTGTTTTAGTTTTCTTCCTCAATCCAGTTTTACATGCTATTTCTATATATATATGTCATTTATTTTATTAATAGCTGAATTAACACCATCTTTAGTTGTTTCAAATTGTTTATTAATGAATGTTGTGATTAGAGATTTTATTTCTTCAGAATTGAGGGCTTGAATAAATTTGTCTGTGCTATCTGAAGCCCATATGTATCTTGGCTGGATTTGATACATTTTGCAGGTTTTGGGTATGTTTTGTGTTGGTGTGTGTTGAGTTTTAATATAAATGTTCATTTGGTTATGGTCAGAGAGTGGAGTTTGTTGTATGACAGTGAATGCGCTGAAGGAGGAGGGCTCCATGTCAGTGATGGCATAGTCAACTACACTAGCTCCAAGACCCGAACAAAATGTGAACCTCCCTAACGAGTCCCCTCTGATCCTGCCATTAAGTAAGTACAGGCCCGAGGCTCGACAGAGGTGCAATAATTCTCTACCAGCTTTATTTATAGTTTGGTCAAGGCTGTTTCTTGGTGGGAGGTTTTTTGTGAGATTCAGGGGGCTCTGACCAAACACATGTTTATCTATCTATCTATCTATCTATCTATCTATCTATCTATCTATCTATCTATCTATCTATCTATCTATCTATCTATCTATCTATCTATCTATCTATCTATCTATCTATCTATCTATCTATCTATCTATCTATCTATCTATCTATCTATCTATCTATCTATCTCTCTCTCTCTCTCTCTCTCTCTCTCTCTCTCTCTCTCTCTCTCTCTCTCTCTCTCTCTCTCTCTCTCTCTCTCTCTCTCTCTCTCTCTCTCTCTCTCTCTCTCTCTCTCTCTCTCTCTCTCTCTCTCTCTATATATATGTATATATATATATATATATATATATATATATATATATATATATATATATATATATATATATATATATATATATATTGCAGTGAAAACTGGTCGCACGCAATAATTTTATGCACTCGCACAAATGCCCCAAATATATTTTGAGGTCGCATAGATAAAATTCCGGGCGCATATGCGACCTAAACGGTCGCAATTTCGAGCCCTGATTATATATATATATAGCTGAAACTGTGGTTCTGGTGATTCATATGTTGACATGTCAATGCATGTCAACAACTATCACAGCAAATGTGGAATTAAGTATTTGTGTGTGTAAATAACAAACAAAGTCAACGCCCCAATCTCTTCTACTGCACAAGTTCAAATAATTGAACTCAAGCGAAAAATTAACATGAGGAAAATCACAACATGGCGAGTAAACTAGAGCGAGTGACACAGAGCTTTGTGTCTGTTGTGTACCCAGAATCACTTATTCCAAATTAATTAAGTTCACTATTCTGCTAAATATATATATATATATATTCCTAAAAATAATCACATTTTCCTCAAAAAAGACTACATACTGTACATAAGTAGTCACAACATTTCCTTAAAACTTGTTGATGCACATTTGTCACCAATTAGTCTTTTTGATTGATTTTGCAAGCTTGGCACGCCTATTTTTGTGCAGTTCTTTGCAGTTCTTTCACCCATTCTTTGCAGTGTCTCACAAGCTTCATCAGACTGGATAGAGAGAGTTAGTTTACAGCCATTTTCAGATCTCTCCAGAGATGCTCATTCAGGTTCAAATTTGGGCTCTGGCAGGGCCACTCATGGACATTCACAGAGTTGTCCTGTAGACACTTCTTTGTTATCTTGGCTGTGTTTTTAGGGTTGATGTCCTGTTGAAAGATGAAGCGTCACCCCAGCCTGATATACAGAGCCCTAGAGATGCTCAATCAGGTTCAAGTCTAGGCTCTGGCTGAGCCACTCATGACTATTCAGAGTTGTTCCGTGGCCAATTCTTTGTTATATTGGCTGTGTTTTTAGGGTCGCTGTCCTGTTCAAAGATGAACCATCAAGTCAGTCTGAAATCCAGAGTGCTAGAGATGCTCAATCGGGTTCAAGTCTGGGCTCTGGCTGGGCCACTCATGGAGATTCCCAGTGTTGTCCTGTGGCCAGTTCTTTGTTATATCAGCTGTGTTTTTAGGGTTGCCGTCCTGTTGAAAGATGAACCATCAAGCCAGTCTGATATCCAGAGTTCTAGAGATGCACAATCAGGTTCAAGTCTGGGCTCTAGCTGGGCCACTTACGACCATTCACAGAGTTGTCTCATGGCCACTTCTTTGTTATATTGGCTGTGTTTTTAGGGTCTCTGTCCTGTTGAAAGATGAATTATCAAGCCAGTCTGATATCCAGAGCACTAAAGATGCTCAATCAGGTTCAAGTCTGGGTTCTGGCTGGGTCATTCATAAAGAATCACAGAGTTGTCCCGTAGCCACTTCTTTGTTATATTGGCTGTGTTTTTAGGGTCACTGTCATGTTGAAAGATGAACCATCAAGCCAGTCTGATATCCAAAGTTCTAGAGATGCTCAATCAGGTTCAAGTCTGGGCTCTGGCTGGGCACTCATGTACATTCACAGAGTTGTCCTGTGGCCACTTCTTTGTTATATTGGCTGTGTTTTTAGGGTCGCTGTCCTGTTGAAAGATGAACCATCATGCCAGTCTGATATCCAGAGTTCTAGAGATGCTCAATCAGGTTCAAATCTGGGCTCTGGCTGGGCCACTCATGACCACAGAGAGTTCACAGAGTTGACCCGTAGCCACTTCTTTGTCACATTGGCTGTGTTTTTAGGGTTTCTGTCCTGTTGAAAGATGAAGCGTCACCCCAGTCTCATTTCCAGAGTGATCTGAAGCAGGTTTTCATCGAGGATGTCTCTGTACATTGCTGTATTCATCTTTCCCATGATCCTGACTAATGATCAAGTAAACATCATCACAGCTAATGTTGCTTTACCATAATCACTGTGTAAATGATATTAGCCTGGTGATGAGCGGTGCCTGGTTTCCTCCAAACATGAAGCTTGGCATTCAGGATTTTAATGTTTCTTTCATCAGATCAGAGGATTTAGTTTCTTATGGTCTGAGAGTCCCTCAGGTGCCTTCTGGCGAACCCCAGCAGTCTGTCATGGAGTTTGGCCATTCTACATACAGGCCTAATTGGTGAAGTGCTGCAGAGATTGTTGTTTTTCTTGAAGGTTCTTCTCTCTCCACAGAGAAGTGCTGGAGCTCTTTCAGAGTGTCAGTCGTGCTCTTGGTCACTTTCCTTAATAAGTCCTAAATAAGGTTTTCTAGCTCTAGAAAGAGTTCAGAACTTTTTTCCATTTACAGATGGCGTTTTTTATTTCTCCATTCTGTTCAGTCTGACTGTGTCAATGGCAGTGGTTCTGGGTTCTTTACCTTATTAAAGCCATCAAGTGCACAATTTTGTCTGATTTTTATATACTTCTTTGCTTCAAATGTAAGTTTGTAATGTCTTGATTCTCCTCGTAGCTGTTTGAAAGCTTGAAACCCTTCAACAAAGGCTGATTTGAAAATTTCGATGGGAAAAATACTAACGGAGGCAGCGCTGCTGAAAAAGTGAGTGGCACTAATGCACTCTATAACTGTTCTTAATGGCCACGGCTGACAAATTATTAGCAGAGCAAGTCTTCAGAGTTTTTAGAGTGAGTAGTGACTTGTGCAATAGTGAAGTTAGAGCAATATACAGATATGGCTACTGAGAACGCGCGTTTCTTCTGCAATTTGTCATCCACAGTCACGCGCTGTACTGCTGCTGCAAAGACCACCTTTTCATTAAAAAAAAAACATTTCTGTGCTTTACGCAATAGCCACCAGGTGGCGCAAGGAACAATCACTTTTCCATTGACTCAGTTGTCATGCGTGTTTAGATACGTGTACAGTATTTGTGTGCGGGAGCGCTCGATTCAGCTCCCTCGATGCCTCGAGCGGCTGGGTTTCTTTATTTCTTTTGAAGGTAATGTATACATATTTGTATTCACATATGAATACAACAGAAAGACATAAAACTTTACAAATTACGTGTCCACTTTTGAGGGCTCAACGCAATTTCATACAGTAGATCTAGATAAAATAGCCTAAGCGATATTGAAATAATTTAAAGGGTCACGAAACACCAAAACACATTTTTTGAGCTGTTGACAGTCATATATGTGTCCCATGCTGCTATAAACACTTTTAGGACACAGATATTGCACTAAAAAGTGAAAATTGGTTGTTTTTGCGTTATTTTGAGCAAATTCGTTCTTCCGGTTTGAAACGAATTTTTGAAGCTGCGTCACGGCCATGAGATACTTAGGTGTAAATCCAGCGTGGAGAGTGGCTGTCTGTCCTTTCGAGAACATTGTGACGTATCCGAGTGTGCGGCATTAATTCATGACAAAGACGTGCTTCAAACCAATCTCTCAAACCAAACTCTGAGTACAAAAGTTACAGAGAAATGCGGAAGATTTTTTTTCCCCCATTCGCCGTGCGGTATCAAACATACTGCGTCTGTGTGTTTGTTTTGCCTGTGAAATCCAGCGCGTGCCCAAATGGAAACGCCCTTCTTTGCAAGTCCTTCCCTCTTTTCCTCCCCCGACACTCCCACACACCCAGAGCTGGATACGCCCAATTTCCTGACGTTTTTCAAACTAGAGGTGTGAAAACACCCTGCTGAGACAGGGGGTTTCGTGGCCTTTTAAAGATATACAAATATCGTATATAATAAAAACATGAAATAAACCAATACAAAACAAACAAAAGCTGTAACGATTTAGGAATATACAGTATACTATAAATGAATTAAACTGTTTTAAGCCATTTTAAACTTTAATTTTACAAAGGTCTATCTGGAAAAAAAAGATTTTAGATATTTTCTAAAAACAATAAACAATGAAGTTTATAAATATAATTTATAAAGTTTATAATATTATTTTTTTAATTATTTGGATACAAGGATATTAATCAAATTGTGCAAACAGAGCTTTTTTTATAAACTGATTGTGAAAATTTCAAAATGAAATTAATCATCATGAGAAAGTAATCAAATCCTTTGTTACAACATCAAAACCCATCCCTGCAAAGGTGAAATAAGTGATGGCGGAGAAGTCAAAAAGAGCGAATTTGCGGAGTGGGAAGTCGTGCATGGAAAATGGAATAGATGGTTTCTCTAGTTTTAATTTATAAGTGATATTTCTGCGTCATCGGTGTTTCAATAACGCATAATAATCTTGACACCACATTAAAGGCACAGCATCTAGTAATTTTCAGTTGTCAAGAGTTTTTGTCAAGTTTAAATCAGGGCTTAAAAACGAAAAAATAAAAATCCATTCAGTTCACTCTGAACAGAATAATTTTTTTTTTTTCCGTTTCTGTTCTTGCATTTCTTATTAAACAAAACATTCCGAAAACGTTTTTTTAGAAAAAAAATATCGGTTAATAACGTTATTTTATTACAAAGTATTGCAGGGCTATACAGGGAGTGCAGAATTATTAGGCAAGTTGTATTTTTGAGGATTAATTTTATTATTGAACAACAACCATGTTCTCAATGAACCCAAAAAACTCATTAATATCAAAGCTGAATATTTCTGGAAGTAGTTTTTAGTTTGTCTTTAGTTTTAGCTATTTTAGGAGGATATCTGTGTGTGCAGGTGACTATTACTGTGCAGAATTATTAGGCAACTTAACAAAAAACAAATATATACCCATTTCAATGATTTATTTTCACCAGTGAAACCAATATAACATCTCAACATTCACAAATATACATTTCTGACATTCAAAAACAAAAACAAATCAGTGAGCAATATAGCCACCTTTCTTTGCAAGGATACTCAAAAGCCTGCCATCCATGGATTCTGTCAGTGTTTTGATCTGTTCACCATCAACATTGCGTGCAGCAGCAACCACAGCCTCCCAGACACTGTTCAGAGAGGTGTACTGTTTTCCCTCCTTGTAAATCTCACATTTGATGATGGACCACAGGTTCTCTATGGGGTTCAGCTCAGGTGAACAAGGAGGTCATGTCATTAGTTTTTCTTCTTTTAGACCCTTTCTTGCCAGCCACGCTGTGGAGTACTTGGACGCCTGTGATGAAGCATTGTCCTGCATGAAAATCATGTTTTTCTTGAAGGATGCAGACTTCTTCCTGTACCACTGCTTGGAGGTGTCTTCCAGAAACTGGCAGTAGGACTGGGAGTTGAGCTTGACTCCATCCTCAACCTGAAAAGGCCCCACAAGCTCATCTTTGATACCAGCCCAAACCAGTACTCTACCTCCACCTTGCTGGCGCCTGAGTCGGACTGGAGCTCTCTGCCCTTTACCGATCCAGCCACGGGCCCATCAAGACTCACTCTCATTTCATCAGTCCATAAAACCTTAGAAAAATCAGTCTTGAGATATTTCTTGGCCCAGTCTTGACGTTTCAGCTTGTGTGTCTTGTTCAGTGGTGGTCGTTTTTCAGCCTTTTTTACCTTGGCCATGTCTCTGAGTATTGCACACCTTGTGCTTTTGGGCACTCCAGTGATGTTGCAGCTCTGAAATATGGCAAAACTGGTGGCAAGTGGCATCTTGGCAGCTGCACGCTTGACTTTTCTCAGTTCATGGTTCAGTTCTCAGTTTATTTTGCGCCTTGGTTTTTCCAAACGCTTCTTGCAACCCTGTTGACCATTTTGAATGAAACGCTTGATTGTTCGATGATCATGCTTCAGAAGCTTGGCAATTTTAAGAGTGCTGCATCCCTCTGCAAGATATCTCACTATTTTTGACTTTTCGGAGCCTGTCAAGTCCTTCTTTTGACCCATTTTGCCAAAGGAAAGGAAGTCGCCTAATAATTATGCACACCTGATATAGGGTGTTGATGTCATTAGACCACACCCCTTCTCATTACAGAGATGCACATCACCTAATATGCTTAATTGGTAGTAGGCTTTCGAGCCTGTACAGCTTGGAGTAAGACAACATGCATAAAGAGGATGATGTGGTCAAAATACTCATTTGGCTAATAATTCTGCACTGCCTGTAGAGTGCCCTGATTTCTTAATGGTGCGACTAAAAAAATTCTATTCGATGGGTAAAATTAAATACATTTTTGAAAAGTGTCGTTAATGAAATAATTATAATATGATTTGCTTTTGCAAATATCGATACCGGCTTTGCGATCTTATGCGTGCAGCAGTTGATTGGCACATGCTGCTTAAGGGCGCTACACACACAGCCTCATCAGCTTGGTATGCAGTGGCAAGTGCTGAAACACGCGACCCGTTTTATTTGTTGCCGATTTGCGTGTTGTTTCTTGTGTTAGACCATGTTCTGCTTTGCCGCAGTTTACTGCAGATACGTGCGATATTACTTTAAATCACTCGCGCATTCTCAGTAGCCATTTCTGTATCTGACCTTGATGAATTAAACATTGTAGACGAATAAGAATTTTTCTTTAACTCCTGAATAGGAAATTGTCTAATGTCTCTTTTTTTTCTGTTTAGAGTTTTTAGGTGCTGGCACAACCCATATAATAATAGCTCATGTGAATTATCTTGTAATCATTGGCTGCGCTTGCAAAGGTCAGCGACGAACAGGGTCAACTTTGAGCATCACATTACAACGCTTCACCTACTGCAACACTGTGCCAGGGCTAATGCTACAGCTTCATGCTTCACTCCACACAGTTCAATACCCTGCCAAAACATAGACACAAATCACATTAAAGCGCCTTTAGAGGAAGGATTAAAGAATATTTATTACTTTAATGTTAGTAATATTTTTTTACTTGGAAGGAATGAATGTGCTCTTGGCACCTTTCACAAATATGGTACACAATTCATCCTGTGTGGGGGAAAAAATCACAGTTTTAAGATTATAGTGTTAATTAGGGTTGAAAACCTTAATTTAAATGTAATTATCGTACTGTAATGTAAATGTCTGTATTGTCATTATACAGTATCTGTCATGACAGATATAAATACATACAATACATGCATAAACTGTATTTTATTATTACTATTTTGCATATAATAATTAAAATAACTGCGTTGATTAGTCTGTTTATGTAGGTACTGTACTTTTCATGTTCTCAAAGGGTTTACACTTAAAAAGTGAGCATGAGACGAAAGTTGCAAAAATAATTTCCTATTGTAGTGTTTTCAAGTGAAATAGCTTTCTGAACAAGAACAAATGTTGGGCGGGACTTGTTGGGGATTTTGTCCTTGGTTAATTGATTGGATGGTTCTGGTTTGCTTTCTTTGCAATATCTCTCAAGCTCTATCAGGCTGGATGGGGAGAGTTTGTTCACATACATTTTCAGATCTCTCCAGAGATGCTCAATTAAGTTCGATTCCGGGCTCTGGCTGGGCCACTCGTGGACATTCACAGAGTTGTCCCATTGCCACTTCTTTGTTATATTGGCTGTGTTTTTAGGGTCACCGTCCTGTTAAAAAGATGAACCATCAAGCCAGTCTGATATCCAGAGTCCTAGAGATGCTCAATCGGCTTCAAGTTTGGGCTCTGGCTGGGCCACTCATGGACATACACAAAATTGTCCCATAGCTCTTTCTTTGCTACATTGGCTGTATTTTTAGGGTGAGTGTCCTGTTGAAAGATTAATGGAAGCCAGTCTAATATCCAGAGCGCTAGAAATGCTCAATCGGATTCAAGTCTGGGCTCTGGCTGGACACTCATGTACATTCACAGAGTTGTCCCATAGCCACATCTTTGTTAGATTGTTTGTGTTTTTAGAGTCGCTTTCCTGTTGAAAGATGATCCATCAACCCGGTCTGATATCCAGAGCGCTTGAGATGCTCAATCAGCTTCAAGTTTGGGCTCTGGCTGGGCCACTCATGAACATTCACAAAATTGTCTCATAGCCATTTCTTTGCTACATTGGCTGTATTTCTAGGGTCACTGTCCTGTTGAAAGATGAACCATCAAGCCAGTCTAATATCCAGAGCGCTAGAAATGCTCAATCGGATTCAAGTCTGGGCTCTGGCTGGGCACTCATGTACATTCACAGAGTTGTCCCATAGCCACATCTTTGTTAGATTGTTTGTGTTTTTAGAGTCGCTTTCCTGTTGAAAGATGATCCATCAACCCGGTCTGATATCCAGAGCGCTTGAGATGCTCAATCAGCTTCAAGTTTGGGCTCTGGCTGGGCCACTCATGGACATTCACAAAATTGTCTCATAGCCATTTCTTTACTACATTGGCTGTATTTCTAGGGTCACTGTCCTGTTGAAAGATGAACCATCAAGCCAGTCTGATATCCAGAGCGCTAGAAATGCTCAATCGGATTTAAGTCTGGGCTCTGGCTGGGCCACTCATGTACATTCACAGAGTTGTCCCATAGCCACATCTTTGTTAGATTGTTTGTGTTTTTAGAGTCGCTTTCCTGTTGAAAGATGATCCATCAAGCCAGTCTGATATCCAGAGCGCTGGAGATGCGCAATCAGGTTCAAGTCTGGGCTCTGGCTGGGCCATCCATGGACAATAACGGTGTTGTCCTGTAGGCACTTCTTTGTCACATTGGCTGTGTTTTTAGGGTCGCTGTCCTGTTAAAGGATGAAGCGTCACCCCAGTCTCATTTCCAGAGTGATCTGAAGCAGGTTTTCATCAAAGCTGTCTCTGTATGTTGCTTTAATGTTCTCATGGGGTTTACACTTAAAAAGTGAGCAAGAAGGTCGCTGGTTCGAGCCTCGGCTGGGTCAGTTGGCATTTCTGTGTGGGTTTCCTCCGGGCGCTTCGGTTTCCCGAAGACATGCGCTGTAGGTGAATTGGGTAGGTTAAATTGTCCGTAGTGTTTGTGTGTGAATGAGAGTGTATGGGGGTTTCCCAGTGATAGGTTGCAGGTGGAAGGGCATCCGCTGTGTAAAACATATGCTGGATAAGTTGGCGGTTCATTCCGCTGTGGCGACCCCAGATTAATAATAAGCTGAAAAGAAAATGAATGAATGAGACTGATTGATAATATATTGTGCGTATAATACTGTATGTATTACAAAGTCATGAGCTGTGTGTCTGTGGTTTAGCTATAGATTATCTTAACTTCTTAGATTAGTAGGCACTGTGATTACCTCAGTGTTCAACCATGAATTATTTGCTGTGTGTGTGTGTGCTCCAGCCGCGTGTTCACTGGATGTGTGCCGTGTTTGTCTTCTCGCTGACTTCTAATGTCTATAATTGAGTGTTGTGAATGCAAGCGCAGTGGATCCGATGAGTCTCTGCTGGATACAGGCAGTGGAATCCTCACAGCTGGCTCACAGACGCAGCCCTGTTTGTTAAACAATAATGTAATTAAGGCTTTGTGGGACTGCGATGTTGATTCTCCTCTGTGAAGAAGAAAAAAAACTGCGTCCTGAGAGGGTGTGGAGGTGAGACTGATGTGAGCAATGCGGGAGGTGTGTTGTTGAATAATTCATCTGCGTTTTTCTCATTAATCATTTACACTCGCACTGGTGCGTGCGTGTGTGTGTGTGTGTGTGTGTGTGCGTTTGTTTTGAGCCGTCGCGCCGGGGGTCTGTGTGACCTTTCCTTGCTGTCTCTAAGCAGGTGTCTGGGTGTAATCTCCGGGCTCCTCTACCACGGCACGCCGCGGCTTCATCCCTCCACCCTCCGCTCCCTCCTGCGAGCGAGTAATGATTTTCTTAACCTTTTCTCTTGCTTATTAAGGGCCCTGTCAGAATGTTTAAATGCTTATGCTAATCAGCCACGGTCGGAGTCAGGAGGAGGAGGGGGGGGTTGTCCCAAAACAATTATGGATAGAGAGAGTGTCTTAATCTGGCAGAAGCACAAGGAAGAGTGTGTGGCAGGTAGAGATCTGTGTGATGCTGGAAGTTTTTAAAGTAATAGTCACTGTAGGGATGGGCGATATGGCCTAAAATCCATATTGCGATATACATTGCAGCCTCTTGCGATAACGATATATATTGCGATATATAAATTATAATAGCACCATTTCAGAACAGGTTACATAGACCCTTAGGAAAGCCAAACTGCTATTTTTTTTAAGAAATAAAGAAACGTTGCATGTCATTTTGAGAACATTTATTGTGCAAAAGCAAAACTGTAATTAAACAACACAATGTTGCAGATAAATAAACTAAATGTAGTGCCTTTTAGAAAGAAAGACTTTACTTTTAAGTCCTTGGTTCCTAAATGCCAAGTTGCAGAGAACAAAAAAAACTGGTGTCTTTTTAGTTAAGGAACTTGCACTGTACTGAAATTACTTCCAGTTTTAATTAGTCAAATAAAATTGTGTATTGCAGATACTTCATTTAAAAACAAATTTCAAACCTGCAGCCTAAGGTAAAGCATTTGGTTTTTAAAAATTTTGATCTCCAGTTTCTGAAATTGAAACTGGTGTCTTGTTAATAAAGGAACGGACACTGTGAATTAGGGCTATACTTCCAGTATTAGGCATGGCTATTTTAAATAAAGAAAATTCTTTCATTCTTTCCTTCTGCCCCAAAGTAACACCACCTTTTCTATATAACTTTAATGACCTTCAGCAACAGAATAATTTTTTATTGATTTCTTATTCTTATTTAACAAACAAATTAAAAAAAAAAATTTGTTTCTTTTCAGTGAGCACCACTGACAGATCAAATCTGCTTTCTTTCTCTCCCTCTCCCTCTCCCTCTGTCTGCTGCAGTGTTGGTGCTGCTGAGAGATTGAGATGCACCAGCCAAAGTTTGCGTATAAAGTAATGCAAAAATGAATACAATTAATATCGAAAGCGAAAGCAGAATCTCGGACATGTCCGGTTGGTAAAGTCTAGATTGGATAGGCGGCCGGCCGGAACTGCGATATGCACATTAATATAGCGGCATTTTTATTAACTTTCACGTCAAGCGGTCTTTACATTGTTTTGTATACGTTGCTAAAGAATGCATGGCACCGAATGGGGTAAAGTCTAGATTGGATACGCGGCCGGCTTTGCTCTTACTTTCGCGGGTAGATTGCGTCATCAAACATGCATTATCGCGATAGTGCAATAGAATTAAAATCTCTATCGTAGGCCAATTTTGTATCGTTTATATCGCATATCGTTTATATCGCCCATTACTAAGTCACTGTAATAACTTTTAAATCTAAAACTACGCAGGCCATGTCCACATGTACACACGTATTTTTATAAATGGACCACCGTTTTAGTTTTTCTTTTTTAATTACATCCACATAAAATTGCCAAAACACCAAACCAACAGGTAGCTATAATAACACTTTTATGCTGGATTCACGCTGAACGGGGAATTAAGTAGTTTAACAATTAAATTGCATACAAGTCAATGCTAACATGAAAACAGAGGCAAATTACTGTGTTGTGGTAAAAAATTACGCAGAATTTGCGATGCATTTGCAACGAAAACGCGGAATTTGCCTCATTTGCGTTGTATGCATTTGGTATGAAACCAGCTGTACTGGCCAATCAGAAAGAAGAAAACAGAACACACTGACATCCTGAGGCGAAAACTCCAGTTGTAGTGACCACACTGTACTCGAAGTTTTGGAAAATCTTCTGAAATTTTTCTGAAAGTTTTGGTTTCAGTCACCTGATGCAGCGTTTTCATCTGGATAAATATTGAAACGGCGTAGAAAAAAAAGTGTAGTTTTGAAAATACCCATGTTTGTGTGGACAGGGCCTTACTTTGCTTCATGTTGTTTCAAACCTGACTTCCCTGCTGAAAAATCCAGCTTAAACCAGCCTAAGATGGTTGGCTGGTTGTAGCTAGTTGACCAGCCTGGTTTTAGAGGGGTTTTAGACAATTCCAGGCTGGTTTTTCAGCCATTTCCAGCCTGGTCTTAGCTGGTCAGGCTGGGAGTTGACCAGCTAAAACCAGCTTGACCAGCCAAAACCAGCTATGTCCAGCTTAAACCAGGCTGGTCAAGCTGGTTTAAACTGGTTTAAGCTGGTCATTTTCCAGCCTGACCAGCTAAGACCAGGCTGGAAATGGCCAAAACCCCTCTAAAACCAGGCTGGTCGACCAGCTAAAACCAGCCAACCGGCTTAGGCTGGTTTAAGCTGTTTTTTTCAGCAGGGTTGTTATTGTTACAACAACAAAAAAAAGTGTTAAAAAATGGGGTTTTGGATTTTTTTGGTGATTTATTTATTTATTTTTTTTTTTTTTGAGGACTTTTTCATTATAATATCCAAAAACTACTACAATGGTGTTATATACAGTTGAAGTCAGATTTATTAGCCCCCCCGGTTTATTTTTTCCACAATTTCTGTTTAACAGAAAGCAGATTTTTTCAACACATTTCTAATCATAATAGTTTTAATAACTCATCTCTAATAACTGATTTATTTTATCTTTGCCATGATGACAGTAAATAATATTTGACTAGATGTTTTTCAAGACACTTCT
This sequence comes from Danio kyathit, assembly GCA_903798195.1. Classification (NCBI taxonomy): domain Eukaryota; kingdom Metazoa; phylum Chordata; class Actinopteri; order Cypriniformes; family Danionidae; genus Danio; species Danio kyathit. The sequence goes on along the minus strand of LR812531.1, from coordinate 4,232,001 downwards.
ATACAGCTTAAAGTGACATTTAAAGGCTTAACTAGGTTAATTAGGTTAACTAGGCAGGTTAGGGTAATTAGGCAAGTTATTGTATAACGATGGTTTGTTCTGTAGACTATCAAGAAAAAATATAGCTTAAAGGGGCTAATAATTTTGACCTTAAAATGGATTTGAAAAAAATTAAAACTGCTTTTATTCTAGCCGAAATAAAACAAATAAGACTTTCTCCAGAAGAAAAAATATTATCAGACATACTGTGAAAATTTCCTTGCTCTGTTAAACGTCATTTGGGAAATATTTAAAAAAGAAAAGAAAAAATTCAGAGGGCTAATAATTTTGACTTCAACTGTATCTTGCTGACTTGTGTCTAAATGTTCAAATCCAGTTAGATGAGCAATTTTTAACTAGTGAGATGGACTATGGGCTGTGTGTTCACGCTGATGACATCACACACCCTCAATTTCCAGTGTGGTTTTATCAAAAACAGAAACCACCAAAGTTTTATTAGACTGTATGGAGCAGCATTATAGCATACGTATTCTGGTAAAACAGATTTGAGTAAACTAAATTGGCAAAAGTGTGTGAATGGGAGAGTGTGTGCGGATGTTTCCCAGCACTGGGGGGGGGGGGGGGGGGGGTGTAAACACACTGCGTTGTCTTCCACGATCACTTGAACTCCTGTGAACAAAACCAGGACCCCCTTTTCTCTCCATGCACCACACCACACACACCACAAAACATTATGCAATTCTTAGTGTGCCTCACACAGGTGAGTGGGCTTGGCAAACCACCTGTAGAAAACACACTTTTAAATCAAAAATTACTTAGGGCATGTCCATACATGCACAGGTATTTTTTTTTTTTTTAGAGTTTCCCCACTTTACAAAAAATAAATAAATAAAATAAAATGCACATAAAAACGGGCACACCGATCCATCAGGTGGGGGTAAAAACACTTCCCACTGCTGGATAATAACACTGCTGGATTCACACCAAACAGGAAATTAAGTATTTTCACTAATAAACTGCATACAAGTCAATGCAAATGTGAGAACAGAGGTGGATTACCGTACTGCGGTGCAAATGACGCATAATATGTGATGAGTTTGCTGTGAGCATACAACATTTGCCTCATCCGCTATGAAAAACAATTCCCAGAGTTATTGGCAGTTCATTCCACTGTGGCGACCCCTGAAAAAGCAGCGAATAAGCTAAAGGAAAGTGAGTGAGTGTCTATTTCTGCCTTATAAATGTGTTTCAATTCATCATATTTTTGCTGATGATCTCTTCAGCAGAGAAGTGAATTGTGCTGACTCTCTCACATGAAATCATGAAAACGGACTCTCTCAAGTGTCGTGTGATTGGCTGTTTGTTGCATGTATCACTTCTAGCTGCATGCTGTCCAGAGGTAATCAGAAACTCTGGGTAAACCCTAAGTTGACAGATAGTGTTTATGTTAAAGGTGCAGTATGTAAGTTTGACACCCAGTGGTTGAACTAGGTATTGCACTCCTGGATCATAATAAAGGCACGCCGGGATGCCAGGTTGAGTACAGGAGCAAGTGATTTAAACTGTGTTCTAAATAAAGCAACGACACGCGATAGAGGGAATATTTTCCATATTAAAGGGAGTTTTGGTTCTAACCAACATCTCGAATTGATATATTAGAAACGGCTTTCTCACAGCTGAACAACAGAAACCAGTGACAGATCACCTCAGGTAAGCCTCGTGTGCTTTATTCATAGCTAAATGCTAACAATGCGAGTTTGAATGCATTTTACATGACATGTATTGCCATATACTGAAAGCAGAAAGTTCACCTCAGATCTTGAAAATACAATAAACCATTTGAAATTGAACTTTAGAATTAAACGCATATGAGTGATTCAGCATCTGCCTTTAATGATGTTAAAGAGGGTTAATATGTATTAAATAGATTCTAAACCTTACCATTTCGTGAGTGAGTGCATATTCTGTGCTTCTTAAAGGCTGTGTTTACATTTCTGTCGTGTTTGGTCTGGCGCAAACAGGCAGCTCATCACTCATCACAATCTCGTCACAGCGTGTTGTTAGGACAGTGGTTACAATGTAACCTGCTCACGTTCGTAATACTTATGTCATTTGCTAATTAATAACCTTATGTGGAACTGAATCTGTCTCATTTTGACATCTGATACTGTCCACTGACACTGTCGCATTTCGCTCACGGACGCATGCTTTCAGAGTGTTTCTGAATGAATAAATGAAATACGCTGTTTTCCAACAAGGCAACCCGGAGTGCTGAATTATAATTGGCTAAACTGGCATTGTGCATGTGACATTTACCTAAACAAAGACAGCGTTCCGGCACGGAAAAATCATTTTCAAAGCAGAATATCTGACTTCAGCATTGTTTTTCAGTTAAACAAGTATGTTCACTTGGGATGTTTCTTAAATATCTGCACACATATTATGGTATTTTTATGCTTTAGAAGAGTCAAAAACTTACATACAGCACCTTTAAGCGTTGTGAAACAACTTTAACAGATCTTATTTGGATTTGTTTGGTTTTGTCAACCCAAAATTAACTCAGAGTTTGGTAACTCAGGCCTTTGGTGAACTACTCGTTTAAGGCCATACCATCTCGTTTGAACAATCACAGGTATTATAATAATTAGCATCACACCTTAAGTCTGCGGTCACTCTAAAGCAGGGGTGTCAAACTCAATTCCTGGAGGGCCGCAGCCCTGCACAGTTTAGTTCCAACCCTGCTCCAACACACTTACCTGTAGGTTTCAAACACGCCTGAAGGACTCAATAAGTTTGATCAGGTGTGTTTAATTAGGGTTGGAACTAAACTGTGCAGAGCTGCGGCCCTGTAGGAACTGAGTTTGACACCCCTTCTCTAGAGTTTGAGCATGCGAAATTCTGTCATATGGTGCTGCTAAAAAAGGGGGCGGGATTAAACAAGATGATTAGACATTTAAAAAAGCGAGCGATTGGTCCATGTTTTAAATTCCTGTCCAGAGAGGTCATGTTTTAATCCTCGATTGGTCTCACACAGTCAAGTGATGTGATTTCGCAGGTCAGAGTTCACCAAGCTTGAACTTTGCACCGCAGTGAACTGCGAATCTTGACGCACGAACTTGCGTTTCCAGTCTGACACATTCGTATGAATGGAAGTCTATGGGGAGAAAAGTGCAGTGTGACCGCAGCTTAAGGCAGAGATGGGAAAACTCGCAGAGTTTTGATTCAACAATAATCAAACACACCTGAACTTGCTAATAAGTGTCTTCAAGAACACTAGAAAGCTATAGGCAGGTGTGTTTGATTAGGGTTGGAGCTAAACTCTGCAGGACACCAGCTGTCCAGGACCAGCTTTGCCCATCCATGCCTTAGGATCTGGTTGTTGGCTGCTGTATATCATGTCAGTTCAGAAAACGTTTGTCAGGCAGAGATATTTCTTACTATTGATGAGTTGAAAATGTCCATATTACCTACCATTGGACAACCTGAAACATCTATTTTACATGTTAAGTCAAGGCAAAGACACAAATAGACATCCTGTGGTGAATGAGGCGGCGCGAATGACGCGATTCGCGCGAATGAAGCACCACGAGTTAAGCATTTTGCGCGTTTGACGTGCTTAACGCGCGAATCGCTCGAGTTGAAATATCTGTACTTCAGCAGACATTCGCACCGCGTTAACCAATATGGAGCTTTCTCTTGTAGGGGCGTGATTCAGTGGCGTAGCGGACGGGCCCGCAGGGCACGCACCGCGGGGGGGCCCCACGTGATAAGGGGCCCCCGCGGGATATTTTTGTGTCAAAACGTCACGGAGAAGTGATATCAGCCATTGGCGGCAAACTGCGAAGAAATGACTGGGGCCTCTTTCGCGCGCTCTAGGTGTCGCGCGCACTCGCTCTCACGTGCACTCTCTCTCCCTGCCTTCACGCGCGCTCTCTCTGTAACGGCGCTGTGCGCATTAGTTCCCCGCATTCAGAAGTTAACCCCCAACTTGACACAGGTAAAAAAAAAGATTCACTTGAGTCATGTTCATGTTGTGAAACACTATCAAAATGTCCACTGTTGATTATATTAGACTTTTGTTTTCAATAGCGATTTTAAACCTTTTAATATAGGAAGTCCTCGGCTCTGCATATTATTAATCAGAAATTGAGTGTACATAGTTTTACGTTAGGAAATGCAGTCTTGAACTTAGTCGGCAAGTACCGGAGAACAGATGCAACACATTGATAAAATTTAGTTTTCAGTCACGTTGAAAGTAATATTCTACTTGTTTAATTTAGCCTTCATTCGTTTTAGATGTCAGTACTGACATACGAGTCTTCAACACATGATTTTTTTACAACACGTTTTTTTAACATAATAGTTTAACTAACCAATTTCTAATAACTACCTTTTTTATCTTTCCCATGGTGACAGTCAGTGCAAAATATTTTACTAGTTATTTTGCAAGATAGCTGTATTCAGATTAAAATGTAATTTAATAACTTCACTAGGTTATGTTAACTAGGAAAGTTAGAATAATTAGTCAAGTTATAGTACAACTGGTTTGTTGTGTAGACAATCAAAAATATACAGTAAATATTTCTTAAGGAGGCTAATAATACTGACCTTAAAATTGTATTTTTAAAAATTAAAAAAAAACAGCTTTTATTTAAGAAATAAACTATAAGAAAAAGACTTATTATTTATTATTATTACTTCTTTTTTTACAGGAAATACTGTGAAAATTTCCTTGGTTTGTTAAAGATCACTTGGGAAAACATTATTTTAAATTAATGGGAGGGCAAAAAAAATGACTTCAAACTTTACAGGTGTAAAAATGTGCCTTGATGTACTAGAATGTTAGAAATGTGTTATCCACTACAATACAAAGTTACTTGTCAAATAAATTAACGAGGAACATTAGTTTGAGTATGGGCTGCATGGTGGCGCAGTGGGTAGCACGTTCGCCTCACAGCAAGAAGGTTGCTGGTGTGAGCCCCGGCTGGGTCAGTTGGCGTTTCTGTGTTGAGCTTGCATGTTCTCCCTGTTGGCGGTTCATTCCGCTGTGGCGACCCCCCCCCCGCGCACTTCACCCCCGCATTTTGCGCTACGCCACTGGCGTGATTATGACGTAGTGACTGTTGTTGGTGTCCCGAGGAAAAATCCTCTTGCTGACACCGGACAACAGTTCATCAAACTGGGCTGGGCTCAGTCTGAAGCACCTCTTAAGCAATGCCTCCATCATCCAAGTACAGTTTCTGGAGGACTTGATGAACTCACAGCTCTGGATGTACCTCTAAATGTATCTAGTGGACTCAGACGGCGCCAAACAAACATATACGCTGTTTTTAGCCTTCCTAAAGCACATAAACACAGCTATTCTCTCAATAAAATCCATGTCAGTCATTTAGCAATGATGCTAGAGTCACCGGGCAGACAGAACCCCTGCCCATCACGTGAATCTGACGCACGAATGAAGCGAGTAAACTCAAAATGTTCACGTGTCTATTTACGCACGAATAGCACGATTTATTCGCGCATCCCGCATCTGGTTGTGAACACAGCATTTGCCAATCAAAAAGCTGCCTTTATTCTCCTTCGCTATGTACTGCAATGGAGACATTAGCTGTTAAGCCATAGGATAAGTTATGTTAATGCCATAGATATACACTAGATGTCCCCTACCCTACTGTTGTCTATTAGAAGGAACACGTCAATAGAGCCGCCATTTTAGTACAGGGTAGCGCTCCTTTGAAATGAATGCAGGACCAAGGTGAAGTGGAGGACTGTGGCCATCCAAAGCCAGAGAAATGCACATATACACATATATCTATGATCGGGAGTTTTCCCCGGTGGTCAGTATGCAAATATTTTTTTAAATTACGAAATATTATAATTTTACATCACTTTTCTACATTGGTGTATGTGACCGCATGAGCATTCCTGACAAAGAGCGAGTGTTTGTGTGCATGGAAATGCATTACCCTCCTTCCCTGTTTAATTTGATCTAATCCGTGTCCTGAAACACACCCCCCTCACCTGCTTTCACTTCTCATTCTGATGGAGGGAGCGATTCGTTTGTGAATGAATCTCTGTTATGAATGACTCGTTCACTTAGCTAACAATAACACAAGTTTCTGGCACCGCAGCGTCTTCTTGTCATATTTCATAACATTGTTTGCTTATTTTATTCAACAAAACTAACATAAGCTTAGAATTTAGTGCGAGTTGATGCTACTTTGCCTTATGGTCACTGCAGTAAGAGACTGTATTATCATCAATAACGTTACTTGTTAAGCACAAAAGTTCATAACATACAAAAACATAAAAAACGAAATCTTACCTATGAAATGTTCTGACTTTGTGCTTTGTTTTCTTTGTTTGCTCGTTACTACACCCGTACACAGCGCTAAAGTCCAGCATCTTCACATTGTCACACTGTCTTGACTAGTGCGGTTGAATGACGTTTGTCCTAGGAGCACTGTACCAATGTGGCGGCGCTATTGACGCATGCTCAGGGTCCCTATGCGATATCTAGTGTATATATCTATGTGTTAATGCTAATACATTAGCATTAGCCATTATGCTTTTTATGCTAATCATTTTAGCTTTTTCAATAGGCATTGTGCTAAAAACAACAATACTAAGCCCTACCATTGTTTTTTTTTTCTCAAACTGTTGGCTCTGGTGGCCTGCAGAGGTATTGCAGGAGATGTTGAGTTAAATCAATCAAATCAAATAAAAATCTCTATCATGATTTAGTTTTTCCAAAATAGGCCTTTAAAATGTATCAAAACTGTATTTATCATTATAGCAGTCTGAAATGCCTTAATTATTTCTAGCTGTATCATTATTTCTGCGGTTTGTTGTCAGTCAGACGAGTAGTAATTTTCCGCCTATTCCAGAATGCATTAATGACTATAGCAGTGCATCAACATCATCAAGCGGGCCTGATTGCGTTATTACTAAATGAAGTGCAGTTCTTGCTGATTGTGTTTTGATTCATCTAACAGTGCAATAATGCCACAACTAAGCAGGATTTCAGCATCTTTGTGGCAGTGACATTTCAGAACACCTTTTAATTCTGTCACAATGTCCTTCAGTTTAAATATGCCCATCATAATGCCATCTGAACATTGCTCTTTAACATATGTACACTGTAAAAAAACGCAGCGTTCCACACAATTGATTGAACATAAAACACTTAAAACATCTCAAGAATTGTGTTGTTTTAGCTCATTTTAAATAAGTAGTTTGAACAAGATGCAAAATCTTCGGTAACACTTTATTTTGATGGTCCGTTTGAGTATTAGAAGACTGTCTGCTTAATATGTGCTAATACTGCTCCTTCAACAGACATTTAACTGATTATAAGAATGTAACAGATTTTAATGTGAATATAACCTAATTGGTAATAGAATGCAGTCTGGATTTTATTTATTTAGTTATTTAATTATTTATTCATTAATTCATTCATTCATTCATTCTATTTTATTTTATTTTATTTTATTTTATTTTATTTTATTTTATTTTATTTTATTTTATTTTATTTTATTTTATTCTATTTTATTTTATTTATTTATTCATTTATTTTATTCTATTTTATTTTATATATTTATTCATTTATTTTATTCTATTTTATTTTATTTTATTTTATATATTTATTCATTTTATTTTATTTTATTATTTCATTCGTTTTATTTTATTCTATTTAATTAATTTATTTTATATTATTTAATTATTTATTAATTTGTTCTATTTTATTTTATTTTATTCATTTATTTATTTATTTTTATTTTTTTATTCATTAATTTTATTTTATTTTAATCTATTTAATTCATTTATTTTTTAATATTTATTTATTTATTCATTTGTTCATTCCATTTTGTTTTATTTGATTTTATTTTTTTTACTATTCATTCATTTATTCATTCTATTTTATTTTAATTTATTTTATTATTATTTAATTTATTTGTTTTATTTATTAATTTATTTTGACTGAAAATAGCTAGCCATTTTACTGGTAATATATTATGCATAATGCTAATGAAAGCTTTATAACTTAGTTATAAAACGTTCTCTGTGGTTAAAGTGTTTTTAGATCCTATGATAATATCGTGCATGCAAGGAACCAAGTAGTATCTGTCTATTCTGTCTCTGTAATCATTATAGAAAATGTCTAAGGAGCAAAAGTTGTTGCCTTTTTACCGCCACTATTATTTATTTCAAATGGAGACTGCAATAAAGTTTCGAGCTGAGCAAAAAAAAAAAAACATCCATCCAGGCATTTGATCTGTTTCTCTTCCAGTTAAAACATTTTTTTTCAGTCTGATTTTATTCCCATTCCTATTCCATACACTGTAAAAAAATGCAGTGTTCCACACAATTCATTCATATTAAATCCAGCAGGTTAAGTTAATAAGTTGAAGTGGATTGAACATGAAAAAATTAAGTTGTCCCAGAAAATCTCAAGAATTGTGTTATTTCAGCTTATTTTAAGGTGTTTGAATAAGCAGCAGAAATAATTTTTGGAGTGTATTATAAACTTTATTCGATTACTATGTAAATTTCACTTTCACAAATGCAAGTTTGCAAACCTTTCTTCATGGTTCTAGAGAAAGAGATTAAACTGTATATAAATGTGATATTTAAGTCTCAAAACAGAAAAGCAAAATGCCATCCATCGAGGCTTTTGATCTGTTTTTCTTTAAGTTAAACTGTCCTTCTGTCATTTAACACTTCTTTCAGTCTTATTTTATTCCTCCTCATATTCTTGCCCTTTCCTTGTTGTTTAATTACGGTGCTTCTCTTGATCTTCCAGTGATTGATGTCTGTCATCTCTGTGATCTTCTGCAGGGGCCGTGCTGCTGGGACGACGTCCTTCTCCCAAACCGGATTCACGGAGTATGTCAGTCACTAGGCTGTAACGGCAGACTGGCGGTGAGATGGCAAAAAATTATCATAATAAAGTGCCCCTTTATGCTTAGAATAATACCTTTAATGTACTGTATAATGAAGTTGCTTGTGAATGTAAATGATGCAAAAGAAACAGGACTTTAGAAACAGGAGTTTTTTTATCTCTCAGTGCACATTTACCAAACAAACTCAAGAATTTGGATGTTTCAACTTATTTTAAATAAGTTTTTTGAGTGTATATTGTATTTTTTTTTTATCTGTCTAGCACTTCATTGCTCAGCAGACTAGGTGGACCGTCCACTGCTTAGTCTGTTTTGGTAGCTTTAACCCAGCTGAGTCCAATAAATCTACCCTCATGCTGCAAATCTATAAATGCCCCATGCAGTGGGGTTGTTCAGACTGTTAAAGGGGGTTTGCGGGACATGATTATCTCATTTGTTCTTCTTGTAGGAGTTCTACCTGAAATGTGCTTCCCACCCCACATGTGATAATGACACTTCAGTGGCACTGGATTTAATAATGCCCAACACACGCAGAGTGCCCTGCATCGCCTGCACAGACATCATGTGAGTGACTCTCGCTTTTCCCAAGCTGAACCATTATCAGGGTATCTGCAGTTTCTTAAAGTACACATGAAATCAAAACAAATGATTTTGTTAGCTCACTTTGCTAGTTTTGTGGCGAACAATTCATCGGTGCATGTCATTAAGAAATAAAACAGTTTGCCCTTTAATCTATAATTGAAATCTGAAAATGCACTTCCTGTTTGTTTTTAGTTCAATTGTCAGATTAGGTCTGTCTGAGGTATTGGGTGTGGCTAACATACTTAACCACGCCCCTCCAACTCAGTTTTGACAACAAACAAATGGTGAGGAGGAGGAGTCTGTTCGTTTGTAATAACTCTCCCAAACCCAGGGCTTAATTTGTGCTGGAACACACGGCACCTCTGAAATCTGATCCGGCGCCTCATTTTACCGATCCCCCTCCTTAACCGCCCTCCTCCCCCGTCCGCTGTTCACTTTCACTTTCTTCCGCGACTCCCCAACCCTCTTCACTGTCGTCCGCAACACCCCCGCCCCGCTCACTTTTGTCCGTGACACCCCTCCGCCATCTGCCACACCAATCAACCAACCCCAACCCCCCCCCCGCCCCCCTCCGCTTCTCCATCCTCGGGTAATTCGTGCTGGATCCGTTACCCCGATCTGTTCTGGGACCTCGCTATTCACAAATTAAGCACTGCCCAAACCCTTTTCCAGATATTTCTGAATGAAACGCCTACTTTACTACATCCAACCAGCTCGCAGTAGAAAAAAACAAGCCACGCCCACTGTTTTCTTATAGAATGTTCTGTTTCTCTAGAAACTGCGTCACAATATAAAAAAAAAAGGTTGTAGCTTCCGGTTCATGCAGACTTTAAAAAGTCTTTCTTAAACTCCATAGTATAAAGATAAGGCCTTAACTAGTTTTACCGTGCTTTCACACTAGCACATTTGGTCCGCTGCCGAGTTCGTTTGACGTCAGAGTATGGTACGTTTAGTTGAACGTGTCTTCTGAACTCGGGTGCACACCCACAAACGGTCCAGAAAGAGGTGGTCTGGGGTACATTTTGTGCAAACTCTAGTCCGGTTCACTTCTGGTATGAATGCAATCGTACCAAATAACGCAAGTGAACCGCCAACTGCACAACAAACTATCGTATTCAAAACATTCATTCGTGTGTGTGTGTGTGTGTTTGTGTGTGTGTGTCTGTATAGCACGTACTTTACCTTGGTGACAAGCGGGACTGAGCCAGGGTGATAATGTCTGCTTGTCTCCCCCATAAACAGCTTCTGCAGACACTGTTTGATGTTCTGAATGTTTATAATATTTTTGGGGCAGATGGACGCGAGTCACTTTCTGTATGTCCAAAATCAAAAGATTCAGTAAAAGCAGAATGACCGCAATGTGTGGACGTCTTTCCATTTTGGCGCTTTGCTTTCATGTCCGTCGCCTAGCAACAGCCGTACACACACACAACAGCAGCTCCATGACGCAAGCGTACCGGGCTTCAGAAGGAAAAATGACAGTGTGAACACAAACCAACTGAGAAGGTTGCAAGGGGGGACAATCGAACGTGGGTACGGTCCAGGCAATTGAACTAAGTGTGAAAGCACCCTTAAAGGGCCCTATCATACACCCGGCACAATAAGGCGCAAGACGTGTTAGGCGTGATTTGTTGCAATTTTCAGACCAGTGCAATTGTTGTTTAAATAGCAAATCCATTTGGGCCACTTTGTGCACTCATGGGTGTGCTGGTCTGTAAAGGAGGCGCATTATTGGCGAGTTGCTATTCTGAAGAACTGAAATAGACTGCGTCATTGACTACGTTTACATGGACATCAGTAATGTAATTATTTAAAGGGCACCTATTTACCCCTTTTTTAAGATGTAATATTAATATTATGGTTCTTCTGAGTGTGCCAGTTTAGGTTCAGCTCAAAACACAGTTCAGATTTTTTTATTATAATGTGTTAAAAGTGCCATTTTGGGGGCGTGTACACAGTTCGCTGTTTTAGGGGCGTGTTGCTTCACATGAAAATTAGTTTCGACTTCCCGCCCAACTTAACAAGGGGGCGGAGCCAAGAGCTCCTCTCCTTGTGTATGGCAACAGACAGGCAGACAGAGAGAAGCAACATGAGTGAGAGGACCAGCATTCAGCTGTACATGTACGACTCGGACACAGACCAAGCAGAGACTACAAAATCATTTGTGTCTTTGTATAGTTTTACAGCCAACTGTGTGCTAGTTTAAAGCTCCCAGCTTGTAGCCTACATCGAGACTAATAACCAAGCACACTGAGCAGGGCCAGCGCGTCCATAGAGGCGACCTAGGTGGCAGAATAGTGAGCAAACCCCCCGGTCCTCACTTTCATCCACGGCACCCACCCCCTCCCTGAAACAACATACTGAGGATATGGTAATGCGCACCTGTCAATCAATTCGGTGGACGGGGGGACGCACTCCCACGTCAAGTTGCGGGACGATCTCAAAACCGCTCCAATTGGTCCACCGTTTTTATGTTGTTTAATTGAAAAAAAAGGACTGGGTGTGTTTATATCACCCTATTATGACAGTCTATACACTATAACTACACATATGTCTGTCTAAACAGCTTGAAAAGTAGATTTTTCACCATAGGTGCCCTTTAATCTAATTAAGACAATAATAAGATTAAGGTGTTTACATGAGATGCTTTTTGAATGTTCCTTTCATGATCCTGTTTCACATTTTATAGCGCATAATTTGATTAATATCATTTCGTCACCACGCTATCCACATTTCCTCCGGAGTTTCATGTAATTTCGGGTGTTTCATCTTTAACTGCAGTTTGGCACTTTTACTTTCATTCGGGAACATTTCATGCATGCCCCCTGTGACAAATGAGATATTGGATGCAACTATGAACTGCTGGAAGAGTGTTGTTTTAATGAAAGTTCATACCGCATGCTGAATGAAAGAAAAAAAAAAACCTCTGCATTTCATGATGCAGGTCTGCACTGACTCGGTAGGTGCAAAAAGTGTCAAACAGCCGTGTGTGTGTGTGTGTGTTTTCTCGCTAGTGAAGCATTCAGTTTTTCCACTTACATAGACCCATAGATATTTCCATTAGATGTCGCCTACCCTGTTGTTGTCTATTGGAAGGAATGCGTCAATAGAGCCGCCATTTTAGTATAGGGTAGCACTCCTTTGAAATGAATGCGAGACCAAGGTGCAGTGGAGGACTGTGGCCATTCTGAGCCAGAAGCAGCGCTAATATCCATCATCTTCAAATTGGCACACTGTCTTGACTAGTGCGGTTGAATGACATTTGTCTTAGGAGCACTGTACAAATGTGGCAGCGCTATTGACGCATGCTCAGGGTCCGTATTTGATATCTAGTGTATATATCTATGACATAGATGGCCATGTAAATAGCAAATGCGCTAAGGTGCGACGCAACTGACTCAACAGGATTGGGAGATGAGACTCTGATTGGTTTAATGCATGTTTTGCTTAAAACACACCCAGAACTCATTAATAGAATAAGCACAACCCTGTTAGACCATGTGCCGGGGCACAAACCGTATTTTTCCATTCTTAAAATAGCAAAAGTGGATTCAGACACGCCCTTAATGCTTTTGCGCCATGCACTTTAGACTTTGCGCCTAGATCGTTAAAATAGAGCCCTATATCTCTAATAATAAAAAACATTGTGCATTTATGAAATGTGCTTCACACAGGTGAGTGGGCTTGACAAACCACCTGTAGAAACCCCTTTATAGACCATTTCAACATGTTCATGTCATTGGCCCATGAACATTTCCTGCTTGTTATCAAACTATTTCATGAGGCAAGAGGCAATTCAATCATAACTTCATGTTAAAACAGCTAGCATAACATTATTTATCAATATGTGGCTCTTTCTGGATTCTCTGAAGCTATAGGAATTACAAATCTGAAACAGAAAATAAGTTGGGACCATTGTTTTTGTTTACAACCCTCAAAATGCTCTATATAATTAGCACTTCTTGTGTGTGTTGCCTTTTCTTGTTGAGTCGCTGAATGCCTGCTCAATTGTAAGTTGCTTTGGACACAAGCATCTGCTAAATGTAAATATTTCAATATATTAGCACTCTTTTGTTAGATTAACTCACAGACTATCAAATCTGACCACTAACAGATAGGGAAAGTTTCTTTCCAAAAAAAAAACAAGCTTTGACAGAATATTTCGAAGCTTTCTGATTGATCCAGCAGTCAGAAAAGATGAAATACCCGCAGTGCGACGGACAAGTAAACTAAAGATTGATACAAACATGCTGAAAGACAAGCTTGCCTGTACCCTTGAACCTGTGTATGCCTCATACTGTGCGGCCCTTCAATCAACAGTGGCCGTTCTATTATTTTTTTCCCAGAAAAAGCGAGAGTTAAATGTGTCCTACCAATGAAGGTCAGCTATTAGCAGGGCGTTCCCGTGGAAAATGCTCCTACCTGCTGGTCTCGCGCGGAGGGTCAAGCAGAAACCAGACAATGGAGGCCAATCACCAACAACCGCCATTCAAATCAAGGACTGATTGAAGTAGCGCCGCAATTACCTCGCCGAGTGGAGCTTTGTTTTTCCACCATCCTCCACTCCACTCTTCTTCTTCCTCCTCGCAGATCTCCTCCGTTTGTTTAAAAGGGCATCGGCAAGGACGCGGGCGGTCTCTTTCAATCGAAGCTGGAGAGAGAGAGGTCAGGGAGAGGTGGTACAGTGTGTTAGCGAGTTGACTAGCAAGTCAAGTGAGTCTGCATTTGAGGAGCTCTGGAGAAAACCGACGTGAGATTTCAGAGCTGTAACACGGGCGTTGGAGGTTTTTGTAAAGGTTTTGAAGAAGTAACATATCTAAACGAAACAATCGTGCACACCACCTCCGCTTTCCTAGCTGGTGGATTCTGTAGACTATCAAAAAAATATATAGCTTAAAGGGGCTAATAATTTTGACCTTAAAATGTTTTTTAAAAAATTAAAAACTGCTTTTATTCTAGCCGAAATAAAACAAATAAGACTTTCTCCAGAAGAAAAAATATTATCAGACATACTGTGAAAATTTCATTTGCTCTGTTAAACATCATTTGGGAAATATTTAAAAAAGAAAAAATTAAAAGCGGGGCTAATAATTCTGACTTCAACTATATAATATATATATATATATTAGTGCTGGGCCGTTATCGGCGTTAACGTGCTGCGTTAACGCGAGACTCTTATCGCGCGATAAAAAAAATATCGCCGTTAATCTATTCTCAAAGTTAGGTTGGGAGCTGGGTCTATTTTACCCAAGCTGTGATAACTTTCACCTATTAGCGCGGATGGATACCTGACCGGTGAGCCGTCTGCCCTTCTGAATCAAATCAGCAGGCTTCCTGACTCTAACTGCAGGTCGGCAGTTTCATTTTAACTCACGGATATTTCATTCATTCCTTCGTGACAAAGTGGGGTATTAGACGCAAATACGGAGAGAATGTTATGGGATTTAATAACGCATGCCAAATGGTAAGAAAAAAATCTTCTGCATTTCGCGATGTGTGTGTGTGTATGTGTGTGTGTGTGCAGTCCTTTACTGACAGCCGCGTGTGGATCTTGTCGGAAAATATGGCGAAAGGTCCTAAAGACCGCCGTGTTTACTTCAATAATGCCACTAATATCTGCATACTCCACATCTTAATTCCATTTCTGTTTAGTTCAGTTATGACTTTAGATGGATTCAGGTAATAAAAAAATCGCTGTTTGGAGCTTATGTGGGCCTACAGTTCAACATTGATGTTTAACTGAATAAACAGTAAACACAAGTACATCTTATTGAACATCATTTATTTTCATCACCAATTATCATAGTAGAACAGTTTCTCAAGCAGTTTGTGATGCATTTTTGAAACAGGAGATGAGCCCCTTGTCTAATGCACCACCTGGCTTGAGAAAGTTGAGGTAAAGTTGGTTTTATATTCGGATATTCAGACATTCTCCTTAATAATATAATTTCATAAAAGTGTTATTTGCTAATTCTAAATAGTGAAATCATATTAGCAGCCAAAGACTATCAAAGTACAACATTGTTCACAGTCAATTAGATAGTGTTAATGTTGTTTTGAAGTCATACGTGCATGCCAATTCCGATCGAATATTCAAAGTACCATGGTGAAAAATATATAGACATCTAAATGAACGAATGTGCGAATATAAAACCAACTTTACCTCTATCTTGAGAAACCCGTTCTCAAAGACTTATTATTTGGGTAACACACATATTTTGAATGCCTTCGGCAGAATTCAAATGAGCCATTTTAATCTAGATTAATCTAGATTAATTTCGAAATTAATCTAGATTAATCTAGATTAAAAAAATTAATCTATGCCCACCTATAATATATATATATATACATACACACAAACACACAGTTGAAGTCAAAATATATTTGATCTTTTTCAAAAATTTGTCAAGTGATATTTAATAGAGCAGAAAAAATTATTTAAATATGAACATAGCAAAATATAAACATACAATATAACTTTATTTAAAGTTGAGTAGTTTTTTTATGTAGACAAGATTCATTTTTGAAGCCAAAACAAATGATTTGGTTAATAAAAACATTTTAAAATAATCAGTTTTCTTTTTGCTCTTTTGCTGCTTGTCTGGAAAAGGCTTATTTGTTTTATTTTGGCTAGAATAAAAGCAGTTTTTAATAAATAATAATAATAAAAAAACATCAATATTATTAGCCCCCTTTAGCAATACTTTTTTTCAAACAAACAATCGTTATACATGGTTTTAAAATATAGCTTTATTTAAAGTTGAATAGTTTTTTTATATTTATTATTAGTAAAATATGTAGAAAAGATACATTTTTGAAGCCAAAACAATTGATTTGAATAATAAAAAGATTTAAAAATAAACAGTTTTCTCTTTGATCTTTTGCTGCTTTTCAAATTGAAATTATTGAAAAAAAAAAAAAAAATGAAAATGGTAGCCCAGAGTCCTGACCTAAACCTGAATGAAAACACACACACACACACACACACACACACACACACACACACACACACACACACACACACATATATATATATATATATAGTTGAAGTCAAAATTGTTGTGAAATTATTTTTTTATTTTTTTTCAAATATTTGTTACGTAATATTTAAGGGAGCAAAGAATTTTTTCACAGTATTTTCGATAATATTTTTTCATCTGGAGAAAGTTTTATTTGTTTTATTTCGGCTAGAATAAAAACAGTTTTTAATTGATTAGTTTCAAAAACGTTTAAAGGTCAATATTATTATCCCCCTTAAGCATTTACAAACCATCATCAATGGTTCATTTTTCGAAGACAAAACAAATGATTTGGGTAATAAAAACATTTTAAAACATTTTAAAAGTTTTTCTCTTTGCTTTGCTGCTTTTCAAATTAAAGTTAGTAAAAAAAATGAAAATGGCACCCCAGAGTCCTGACCTAAACCCGAATAAAAACACACTGAGCTTATTTTGATCTCCACTGTTCTGATTGGCTGCGATCAGATGACATCAAACTCTATTGTTCTATTTTCTAGTATGTTGTGTAATGTTAACCGTGAGCATAACTGAGTCCCCTCCGTGTCTGGCAGGACTCCAGTGCTGGTGTTCCAGTGTGTCGAGCGTCATGTGATCTGTCTGGAGTGTTTCCACCTGTACTGTGTGAGCAGACTCAACGAGCGGCAGTTCACCCAGGAGCCGCTACTGGGTTACTCTCTGCCCTGCGCAGGTAAACATGCCTTCAGTCTGCAGCGATGCTAATGGGTATTAGTGCACTGGAGTGTGTGTGTGTGTGTGTGTGTGTGTGTGTGTGTGTGTGTGTGTGTGTGTGTGTGTGCGCGCAGACTGCTGTGTTTGGCAGTGATTGATGGTGCTGTGTTGGTGGCTGCAGTGAAGAGGAGATACTATCAGATTGTTCTTCTTCATTCTCTCACACATTGTGTCTCCGGGCCCTCGCCATGCCCCCGCTGGCCCACCACATCCGTTAATGCCACCCAGTAATGGGGCTCCGGGGAGAAGCATTGACCCCCTATCAGCCAGAACACCCCACCGATCTCTCACACGCTGTATCTCTCTGTATCTACTGCGCTGTCTTGCTCTCGCACTTTTTCATTTGTTTTGCTGCCATTCTCCTTCTTTCCTTTTCTCTTTCACTGTATTTCACCATATTTTTCACGAATTCGTGTGTGTGTGTGTGTGTGTGTGTGTGTGTGTGTGTGTGTGTGTGTGTGTGTGTGTGTGTGTGTGTGTGTGTGTGTGTGTGTGTGTTTAGAGTTTTGTTGCAGATTCAGCCAGTACACAAATAAAACTAAAATTACAAGTTAATTTTGATATACCTTGCACTGCATGACACTATTTTCAATTCTTCTCGATTTAATTCTCAGGAATAACTTAATTTCTGTCCATCCATCCCTTCATCCATCAGTCTATCTACAGCATCCAACCATCCTTCCATTTATTTATCTACAGTATCCATCCATTTACATACAGTATCCATCCATCCATCCATCCATTTACATACAGTATCCATCCATCCATCTATCCATCCATCCATTTATCTACCGTATCCATCCATCCATCCATCCATCCATCCATTTATCTCCAGTATCCATCCATCCATCCATCCATCTATCCATCCATCCATTTATCTCCAGTATCCATCCATCCATCCATCTATCCATCCATCCATTTATCTACAGTATCCATCCATCCATCCATCTATCCATCCATCCATTTATCTCCAGTATCCATCCATCCATCCATCCATCTATCCATCCATCCATTTATCTACAGTATCCATCCATCCATCCATCTATCTTCCATCCATTTATCTACAGTATCCATCCATCCATCCATCTATCTTCCATCCATTTATCTACAGTATCCATCCATCCATCCATTTATCTTCCATCCATTTATCTACAGTATCCATCCATCCATCCATTTATTTATCTACAGTATCCATCCTTTTATCTACAATATACATCCATTCATGCATCCTTTCATCTATCTACAGTATCCATCTATCTATTTATACATCTACAGCTTCCATCCATCCATCCATCCATCTACAGTATCCATCCATTCATCCATTTATAAATCTACAGTATCCATCTATCCACCCATCAATTTTTCTACAGTATCCATCCATCCGTTTCCCAGAGATGGGTTGCAGCTGGAAGGGCATCCGCTGCGTAAAACATATGCTGGATAAGTTGGCGGTTCATTCCGCTGTGGCAACCCTGGATTAATAAAGGGACTAAGCCGAAAAGAAAATGAATGAATGACTCCATCCATCCATCCATCAACTATTTATTTACAGTATCCATCCATCCATTTGTCTAATGTAACAATCCATCCATCCATTCATCTATCTATCTACATTATCCATCCATCCATCATCCATTTATTTACAGTATCCATCCATCCATTTGTCTAATGTAACAATCCATCCATCCATTCATCTATCTATCTACATTATCCATCCATCCATCATCCATTTATTTACAGTATCCATCCATCCATTTGTCGAATGTAACAATCCATCCATCCATTCATCTATCTATCTACAGTATCCATCCATCCATCCATCCATTAATCTATCTATAGCATCAATTCATTAATTTATTTATCTACAGTATCCATCCATTCATCCATTCAATAATCTACAGTACCCATCCATCCATTCATCCATCAATTTGTCTACAGTATTCGTTCATCTACCCATCCATCCATTCATCCATCACTTATGTACAGTATACATCCATCTATTCATCTATCTACAGTATCCATCCATCCATCAATCCATACATCCATTCATCCATCCATCCATCATTTATTTACAGTATGCATCCATCCATGACAGTATCAATCCATCCATCAATCTATCTACAGCATCAATTCATCAATTTATTTATCTACAGTATCCATCTATCCATCCATCTGTTTATCTACAATATACATCCATCCATCAATTTATCTAGATTATCCATCCATCTGTCCATCCATCCGTCCATCATCCATCCATCCATCCATCCATCCATCTATTCATTTATCTACAGTATACATCCATTCATCTATCTACAGTATCCATCCATCCATCCATCAATCAATCTATCTACAGCATCAAATCATCCATTTATCTACAGTATCCATTCATCAATCCATCCATTCATCCATCATTTATCTACAGTAAGCATCCATCCATCCATCCATGACAATATCCATCCATCCATCCACCCATTCATGCATTTATTTACAATATCCATCCATCCATCCATCCATCCATCTACAGTATCCATCCATCCATCCATCCATCTACAGTATCCATCCATCCATCCATTCATCTACAGTATCCATCCATCCATCCATTCATCTACAGTATCCATCCATCCATCTATCCACATTATCCTCCATTCATCCATCCATCCATTTATCTCCAGTAACCATCCATCCATACATTCATTTATCTACAGTATACATCCAGACAGCCATCCATCCACAGAACCGCCTACTTATTCAGCATATGTTTTAGGCAGTATGGGTGTTTCCCAACACTGGGACACACCCTTACACACTTGCATTCAACCTAATACACTACAGCCAATTTAGCTTATCCAATTCACTTATAGTGCATGTGATTGGACTATGGGGGAAACCGGAGCACCCAGAGGAAACCAATGCCAACATTGGGAGAACATGCAAACTCCACATGGAAATGCCAACTGACCCAGCCGGGGCCCGAGCCAGCAACCTTCTTGCTGTGAGGTGGTCGTGCTACCTAGTGCGCCACCATGACGCCCATTAATGTAATAACATTAATTAATATTATATTATATAATAATAGGCGATGCAGTGGCGCAGTAGGTAGTGCTGTCGCCTCACAGCAAGAACGTCGCTGGGTCGCAGGTTCGAACCTCGGCTGGGCTGGGTCAGTTGGCGTTTCTGTGTGGAGTTTGCATGTTATCCCTGCGTTCGCGTGGGTTTCCTCCGGGTGCTCCGGTTTCCCCCACAGTCCAAAGACATGCAGTACAGGTGAATTGGGTAGGCTAAATTGTCCGTAGTGTATGAGTGTGAATGAGTGTGTGGATGTTCCCAGAGATGGGTTGCGGCTGGAAGGGCATCCGCTGCGTAAAATCGTGCTGGATAAGTTGGCGGTTCATTCCGCTGTGGCGACCCCGGATTAATAAAGGGACTAAACCGACAAGAAAATAAATGAATATATAATAATAAGCCCCAGTTTTGTTTTGCATTACAATAAATCATATTAACATAATACTAAGCAAAAGTACTAAACAACACCGATTTTATTAAATTTTTTAATTTATTTATTATTTATTTATTTATTTTTTTATTTTTTATTTTATTTGTTTTTTCAAAAAAAAAAAATTTTTTTCAATTGTATTTTTATTTTTTTATATATATTTTTTTTTTCATTCAATCATTTTCTTTTCGGCTTAGTCCCTTTATTAATCAGGGGTCGCCACAGCGGAATGCACCGCCAACTTATCTAGCACATGTTTTACGCACCGGATGCCCTTCCGGCTGCAGCCCATCTCTGGGAAACATCCATACACACTCATTTACACTCATTCACTACGGACAATTTAGCCTACCCAATTCACCTGTACCGCATGTTTTTGGACTGTGGGGGAAACCGGAGCACCCGGAGGAAACCCACGCGAACGCGGGGAGAACATGCAAACTCCACACAGAAACGCCATTATAAATATATACGGATAGAAATGATGGACATACAGTGGATGAACTGAAGGACAGACAGATGTATGGATTGATAGTATGTTCTATGTTCATACAGACATATGTTCTACTGTGTGTGTGTCCGTGAGTGTGTGTTAATGTTGTGACAGCATGTGTTTTTGTGGTCATTTATCATTGTGTGTGTTTGTATTTGTCTGTGTGTGCGTGTCTGTGTGCGTGTGTGTGTGTATTTGTGTGTGTGTGTTTTAATGTTGTGACAGCATGTTTTTTTGGTCATCTATCACTATGTGTGTGTGTGGCTGCAGCCTGGAGATTGTGTAGAAAGGTCAGACATCAGCCTCAAATGCCATTTCCACTTTTAAACAACTTTCAACAGTCCAGTCAAAACACGCATGACCAAAAGGCACAGATGAAAGAGGCAGCCACGTCCACAAAACCAGAAGAAATGATCGTCTCCCTCTGATAAACACAATTGTGCGAGCTCCAGAAGCTTTACCCTGAAATTTCCAGCGGCAGCCTGAGCACCTTCAACCTTCTTTTGAAACGAGCTTTAACATGATAGCATATTACAAGCCGACCCCGAAGCCACACAATCTCCACTTAACATTCAGTCACGCAGAGCACGACGCGAGATCCCTGAATCATTAGCATTACGAACACGACGGATTTCATGCAGATATGATGAAAAGGACAGCAGAAGTTTAGAGTCTTAAATTTAACCTCATAAAATCTGCTGTATACTACACTTACCGGCCACTTTATTAGGTACACCTGTCCAACTGCTCGTTAATGCACATTTCTAATCAGCCAATCACATGGCAGCAACTCAATGCATTTAGGCATGTAGACATGGTCAAGACGATCTGCTGCAGTTCAAACTGAGCATCAGAATGAGGAAGAAAGGGGATTTAAGTGACTCTGAACGTGGCATGGTTGTTGGTGCCAGACGGGCTGGTCTGAGCATTTCAGAAACTGCTGATCTACTGGGATTTTCACGCACAACCATTTCTAGGGTTCACAGAGAATGGTCTGAAAAAGAGGAAATATCCAGTGAGCGGCAGTTCTGTGGGTGCAAATGCCTTGTTGATGCCAGAGGTCAGAGGAGAATGGCCAGACTGATTCCAGCTGATAGAAAGGCAACAGTAACTCAATTAACCACATGTTATAAACCGAGGTCTGCAGAAGAGCATCTCAGAACGCACAACACGTCCAACCTTGAGGCGGATGGGCTACAGCAGCAGAAGACCACACCGGGTGCCGCTCTAGTCAGCTAAGAAAAGGAAACTGAGGCTACAATTCACACAGGCTCACCAACACTGGACAAGAGAAGATTGAGAAATGTTGTCTGGTCTGATGAGTCTCGATTTTTGCTGCTGGCCTCCACAGTCTCCAGATCTCAATCCAATAAAGCACCTTTGGGATGTGGTGGAATGGGAGATTCGCATCATGGATGTGCAGCCGACAAATCTGCAGCAACTGCGTGATGCCATCATGTCAATATGGAGCAAAATCTCTGAGGAATATTTCCAGTACCTTGTTGAGTCTATGCCAGGAAGAATCAAGCCAGTTCTGAAGGAAAAAGGAGTCCAACCCGGTACTAGAAAGGTGTACCTAATAAAGTGGCCGGTGAGTGTATATTAGCTATTTTATTTAACCCCCATCAATAGAGGTGTTGCTTTCGTTTATGTTTGAAAGATGCTTTCTGACAAGCGTTGCCATGTCCACTTATTATAAGCAAAGCATATTAAAGCACAAGTGTCCTTGACCTTCAACAATGCAGTTTATGGTACAGGCCATGCTATTTTTCTATATGCTTATCTGTTTTTAGGATGGTTTGGTTTTAAGGTTATTATTGGCATGCTCTTTTTTATGCTTTTTGTGGAAAGATCTGGCAACACAGGTGAATCTTGATGTACTTCGCTCTTGCACAAAGATATAGACAAGTCAGAGACGGGTTTGGATACATTATTATTTTAATGCATGATTGCATTTTAAACAAGTTCATTGATTCGTTTTCTATTCGGCTTAGTCCCTTTATTAATCTGGGGTCGCCACAGCGGAATGAACCTTCAACTTATCCAGCATATGTTTTACGCAGCGGATACGCTTCCAGCTGCAACCCATCACTGGGAAACATCCATACACACTCATTAACACACACACACTACGGACAATTTTATCTTGCCAAATTCACCTATAGCGCATGTCTTTGGACTTGTGGCCGAAACCGGAGCACCTGGAGGAAACCCACACAAACACGGGGAGAACATGCAAACAGAAACGCCAACTGACCCAGCCGAGGCTTGAACCAGCAACCTTCTTGCTGTGAGGCGATCGTGCTACCCACTGCGCCACCGTGCAGCTCTTTTTGACAAGTTATTCACGTAAATGTTGTTCTCACTACCTGGATGTCAGGTGTGAATTGACCTGATGTATTGAACGTTCTTATTGGGATCACCCAAAAATGAATTTACCTCATCATTTATTCTCCCTCATGCGGTTTTAAACCTTAATGAGTTTATTTGTTGAACACAAAAGGAGATATTTTGAAGAATGCTGGTTGCTTTTAGCATTTTTCGAAATATCTTCTTTTGTGTTCAACTAAAGGAAGAAACTCAGTCATGTGAATGATGACTAAATAATGACAGAATTTTCATTTTTGGTGAACTATCCCTTTAAGGGAGCTCATAACATCCAATGAAACGTCTATTTACCAACATTATACTGCATTGTTAACGTTTAGACTATGTATAGTACTTATATTAGCTATATATCTGTTGCCTAGATAACCATTCAAATTTTTCTATTAAATTTAAACCCAGTAATTGAGTTGGTTCCAACAATACAAAACTTTCTCTCATTTTTGGTCAAATGAAACCTTCTACATCTGCATGTATTATTATTCCTGTCATTATTTCAGGCATTAGAGGATGGAAACCTCCCACGAAAAACTCACAGGGATGCCCTCCACTGCACCTGCAGGTCCCGATTTTCAGAGTCGAAAAATCTGATCACCCTACTTCTAAAGAAACTCTCTCACACACACACACACACACACACATACAGAGGTAGCATTTCCCAATTTGAGTAAATGTGAGTCAGTGAAGGGTTGGCTGCATGTCTCTGTGTGGGCACACTTATCAGACAGTGATATGAGGAGAGTTGCATGTTAACTGGGCTCAGCCGCCGATGGCTGGTGCAGCGCTAGATAAGGTGGAATTTCTGCAACACCTGTTGAAGGCAACCTTGACATTTTATCAGCTCAGAAAAATATCCTTAAATACCACAGACTGCCCGCAGCCACTCCTAACACCAGGCAGAGAGTCAACTCGCAGAAAAAAAAAAGACGACTGAAACTTCTCTGCCAAGCTGCTCGGATCACTTTGACTCATGCTATGGAGCAAGATCAGTCTCAAAAATAATGCATTTACTAATACACAATTCACATTTGCAAAATTCTGAATTCAAAACACAGTTCATAAATTGGCAAAACACAATTCGTAAATTCAAAACACAATTCATAAATACACATCCAATTTGTGAATTTAAAACACAATTCATATATACAAAAAAACACAATTAGTAAATACACAAAACACAATTAATAAATTCAAAACACAATACAAAAATACACAAAATCCAATTGGTAAATTCAAAAAACAATTCGTAAAAATGCAAATCCAATGCGTAAATTCAAAATATAATACAAAAATACACAAAACACAATTCATAAATTCAAAACACAATTCGTAAATACGCAAAACACAATTCATAAATATGCAAATTCAATTCATAAATTCAAAACACAATTCATAAATACACAAAACCCAATTGGTAAATTCAAAACACAATTCGTAAATACGCAAATCCAATGCGTAAATTCAAAACATAATACAAAAATACACAAAACATAATTCATAAATTCAAAACACAATTCGTAAATACGCAAAACACAATTCATAAATATGCAAATTCAATTCATAAATTCAAAACACAATTCATAAATACACAAAACCCAATTGGTAAATTCAAAACACAATTCATAAATACGCAAATCCAATGCGTAAATTCAAAACATAATACAAAAATACACAAAACACAGTTCATAAATTCAAAACACAATTCATAAATACACAAAACCCAATTGGTAAATTCAAAACACAATTCGTAAATACGCAAATCCAATGCGTAAATTCAAAACATAATACAAAAATACACAATTCATAAATTCAAAACACAATTTGTAAATACGCAAAACACAATTCATAAATACACAAAACACAATTTGTAAATACGCAAAAACACAATTCGTAAATACGCAAAAACACAATTCGTAAATACGCAAAAGCACAAATCGTAAATACGCAAAAACACAGTTAGTAAATACACAAAACACAATTCGTAAATTCAAAACACAATTCATAAATACACAAAATCCAATTGGTAAATTCAAAACAATTCGTAAATACGCAAATCCAATAAGTAAATTCAAAACATAATACAAAAATACACAAAACACAATTCATACATTCAATACACAATTCGTAAATACGCAAAACACAATTCGTAAATACACAAAACACGATTTGTAAATTCAAAACACAATTCCTAAATACGCAAAACAATTCGTAAATTCAAAGCACAATTCGTAAAAACGCAAAAGCACAATTCGTAAATACGCAAAAACACAATTCGTAAATACGGAAAAACACAATTCGTAAATACGCAAAAGCACAATTCGTAAATATGCAAAACACAGTTAGTAAATACACAAAACACAATTCGTAAATTCAAAACACAATTCATAAATATGCAAATCCAATTCATAAATTCCAAACCCAATTCATATATACACAAATCCAATTCAGAAATTTAAAACACAATACAAAAATACACAAATCCAATTCAGAAATGTAAAACACAATACAAAAATTGTGAAAAAATTCAGAAATTCAAAACAATAGAAAAATACACAAAACACAATTCGTAAATTCAAAACACAATTCGTAAATATGCAAAACACAATTCATAAATATGCAAATCCAATTCATAAATTCAAAACACAATTCATAAATACACAAAACCCAATTGGTAAATTCAGAACACAATTCGTAAAAACGCAAATCCAATGCGTAAATTCAAAACATAATACAAAAGTACACAAAACACAATTCATAAATTCAAAACACAATTCGTAAATATGCAAAACACAATTCATAAATATGCAAATCCAATTCATAAATTCAAAACACAATTCATAAATACACAAAACCCAATTGGTAAATTCAAAACACAATTCGTAAATACGCAAATCCAATGCGTAAATTCAAAACATAATACAAAAATACACAAAACACAGTTCATAAATTCAAAACACAATTCATAAATACACAAAACCCAATTGGTAAATTCAAAACACAATTCGTAAATACGCAAATCCAATGCGTAAATTCAAAACATAATGCACAAATACACAAAACACAATTCATAAATTCAAAACACAATTTGTAAATACGCAAAACACAATTCATAAATACACAAAACACAATTCGTAAATTCAAAACACAATTCGTAAATACGCAAAAACACAATTCGTAAATACGCAAAAGCACAAATCGTAAATACGCAAAAACACAGTTAATAAATACACAAAACACAATTCGTAAATTCAAAACACAATTCATAAATACACAAAATCCAATTGGTAAATTCAAAACAATTTGTAAATACGCAAATCCAATGCGTAAATTCAAAACATAATACAAAAATACACAAAACACAATTCATACATTCAATACACAATTCGTTAATACGCAAAACACAATTCGTAAATACACAAAACACGATTTGTAAATTCAAAACACAATTCCTAAATACGCAAAACAATTCGTAAATTCAAAACACAATTCGTAAATACGCAAAAGCACAATTCGTAAATACGCAAAAACACAATTCGTAAATACGGAAAAACACAATTCGTAAATACGCAAAAGCACAATTCGTAAATATGCAAAACACAGTTAGTAAATACACAAAACACAATTCGTAAATTCAAAACACAATTCATAAATATGCAAATCCAATTCATAAATTCCAAACACAATTCATATATACACAAATCCAATTCAGAAATTTAAAACACAATACAAAAATACACAAATCCAATTCAGAAATTTAAAACACAATACAAAAATTGTGAAAAAATTCAGAAATTCAAAACAATAGAAAAATACTCAAAACACAATTTGTAAATTCAAAACACAATTCGTAAATACACAACACAGTTCGTAAATACACAAAACACAATTCGTAAATATGTAAAACACAATTTGTAAATTAAAAACACAATTCGTAAATACACAACACAAATCGTAATTACGCAAAACACAATTTGTAAATTCAAAACACAATTCGTAAATACACAACACAAATCGTTAATACGCAAAACACAATTCTTAAATTCTAAACACAAATTGTAACTACCCAAATTCAATTCGTAAATTAAAAACACAATACAAAAATACACAAATTCTATTCAAAAATTCAAAACACAATAGAAAAATACACAAACCACAATTCGTAAATACACAAATCCAATTTGTAAATTCAAAACACAATTCATATATATCCAAAACACAATTCGTAAATACCCAAAACAATTCGTAAATACGCAAAACACAATTTGTAAATTCAAAACACAATTTATAAGTCCACACATCCAATTAATTTGGGGAAATATTTATGATTTTTCAATTCGCAATTTGTGTTTTGAATTTATGAATTGAATTTTGTTGTAAATGTGAATTGTGCTGTGCATGTATGAGTTTTATTTGTGCGAATGCATTATTTTTTAGTCTGATCTGGCTCCATATATGCTAGTGCAGAGTTTGGGAACAATTGATGATCCTTTAGGGATGTGTATATATATCGTAATATTGTATAACTGATTAATGCTTCAGCGGTAAGGTGCATTGAGCGCAGAGATTATCCTGGAAATCTTGCTTCCTGGCCTTTATTAGTATTCATATAAGTATTGATGTCGTTGGCGTATAAATAATCCATGGTAGACTGCTCTCCGCTTTAGATGTATAATCCTAGAGCTCTGACTGCGGTACATCAGTATTCCTGCACACATGGCGTGATCCGGTGTAAATTTATAGGCCTGTTGGGGTTTTTATCTCTGTCTGGGAGTTTGTGGGTCTCTGTAATGGTCTGTGCTGCTTCAAGGTGTTCTGGAAAGAGAATGGGAATGATGTTGTGAACGTAAATAAACAATAACGGCATCACTTATTGGATGAAGGAGGGATATTAGATTATAAACTACCCGACAAAAGTCTTGTCGCCTTTCCAAGTTTTAGGAGCAACAAATCATAACTTAACGTCTAGTTGATCATTTGGTATCAGAAGTGGCTTATATGAAAGGCAAAGGCCTCTAGATGACGCTTATTTTACCGAAATAAAATATGATCATGCCTTGATTTATAATGATTTAATTAGGACAGTAAGGTCTGACTTTGCTGAGACAAAAGTCTCGTCACTGAACACAAATAATGTCCAGTATAGAATATAAAGTCATGCTGCAGTGGAAACAGAATGAATATTGTGTCTGACTCCATCATGAGCTTGGAGGACTGCATCCATACATCTCTGCAATGACTCAAATCACGCATTAATAAAGTCATCTGGAGTGGCAAAGAAAGCGTTCTTGCAGGACTCCCAGAGTTCATCAAGATTCTTTGGATTCATCTTCAATGCCTCCTCCTTCATCTTACCCCAGACATGCTCAATAATGTTCATGTTTGGTGACCGGGCTGGCCAATCCTGGAGCACCTTCTTTGCTTTCAGGAGCTTTGATGTGGAGGCTGAAGTATGAGAAGGAGCGCTATCCTGCTGAAGAATTTGCCCTCTCCTGTGGTTTGCAATGCAATGAGCAGCACAAATGTCTTGATACCTCAGGCCATCTGGCACCAACAACCATTCAAAGTCACTTGAATCACCTTTCTTCCCCGTTCTGATGCTCGGTTTGAACTGCAGCAGATCGTCTTGACCATGTTTACATGTCTAAATGCATTGAGGTATTGCCATGTGATTGTGTTTTTGCGAAATTTGCGAAAACGAGCAGTTGGTCAGGTGTACCTAATAAAGTGGCCAGTGAGTGTATACGGTTGAAGTCAGAATTATTAGCCCCGCCTGTTTATTTTTTTACCCAATTTCTGTTTAACAGAGAGATTTTTTTTCAACACATTTCTAAACATAATAGTTTTAATAACTCATTTCTAATAACTGATTTATTTGATCTTTGCCATGATGACAGTAAATAATATTTTCAAGACACTTCTATACAGCTTAAAGTGTCATTTAAAGGCTTAACTAGGTTGATTAGGTTAACTAGGCAGGTTAGGGTAATTAGGCAAGATATAGTATAACGATGGTTTGTTCTGTAGACTATTGAAAAAAATATTGCTTAAGAGGGCTAATAATTTTGACCTTAAAATGTTTATTAAAAAATTAAAAACTGCTTTTATTCTAGCTGAAATAAAACAAAAAAAAGAAGAAAAATATTATCAGACATACTGTGAAAATTCCTTTGCGGTGTTAAACATCATTTGGGAAATATTTCAAAAAGAAAAACTGTATAGTGTGTTTCAGAGAAGTACATAACAATAGACTGAAAGTATGCTTTCTTTTTCTTTTTTTTTGTTGAAGTAGCACACTTGAATTAACTTTTTCATGTATGCCATAGCAAAAAGTACTAGAGTAAACAATAAAATGCAACACAGGCTCATTCTGAAAACATAGTCCTATATACGTTTCTGGAGATCGCAATTATGTAGTCAGAAGTACGTATGGTTGCATTTCATTTTTTAAACGAACACTATGGGGCGGTATGTTCCTGTTTCTTTTCGCGCTTACCAGCTGACTGCTTACCTCCATGTGTACGACTTTCCCGCTGCAAATCCAGTTAGCTCGTCATGTACGTCGGCGGACTTGAGACACAGAGAGGAGTTGGCCACGACTACGGGGTTCAAGTCCGGTAAAGAACGATTCCAGAAAGCAGGTAAGACAAAAACAAAAGCCAAAAAATAAAATAAACAAGTAAATAACAGGGTGAGAATGTGGTAAAATCTGAAAATGTGGTAAAAATCAGACGAGGGCTTTTCTTTTTCTGGATTGCTTTTGAAAATTGTTGGTTGGGTTTAGGGAAGTGGGTGGGCAGGTCAGTCGATAACAGTGTTTCCTCTAGGATTTTTTCCAGCAGTGGCGGCAGGACTTTTTTTACACAGATCTGCCAACTATTTCAAAGACAAATATTACACGCAGTCGAGATAGCATTCATGTAATACGAGCATGCGAATCTCTTTGCTTGCGCGCCGATTTCCTCTGTTCGTGCACAGAACTTCTTGCACGCCCTCAAATTTACACGTTCAAGTGCAGATCTTCTTGTGCGCTCTCCAGTAAGCGCTGCTGAAGCGCGTTTTAGTGCGTTTTTGTGCGGTTTCCGACATTAACGCGTCCTGAAGTAAAGTGAAACGGCATTAAACTCCAGCAAGATAAAGTCATTGTATGCAAAGCCATTGACCTTTATCAATAAAGTATACTTATGGAAACTGTGTTCATCTTAACTGAAAGCTACGCGGTGTTTGCTGGACTCACGCACCTGTCAGTCAGTCTGTCAGAGAGTCAGTCAGCATGTCACCTTAAAGGGTTGAACAAATAGCGCACAGCACTACTACGGTTACAGAAAAGTTTGCGCGGTTTACCTCTAATATGTTTTGGTGCGATTATAATCCGCTATAAAAAACACGACTAAATGTTTTAAATGAGAAGTTGTAATGTAGCCGTGGCGGCATGAATTTAGCGGAAACCTTGGATAAAATTGGTTGGGTTTAGGGAAGGATGAGGGTGGGTCAGTCAATTGGTCGGTGAGTCATTCAGGCAAACAGTCAGTCAACAGCGGCCTCTGTTGGATCTATGCGAGAACAGCAGATGTAAATGGCACTCGCGAGAGCAATTTGAGATATAAAAAGCATACACAGCAGCCTCTCGTGGATTCACGAAAACAAAAACTGCAAAAATACGTACCTCGTAGGATGTCGGTCTCCAGAAATGTATATAGAGGTACATTTTCAGAATGAGCCTGGGTTGATAAAATGACTGCATGCTTTCGGTGTCTCACCATCTAGTTTTGTTTGCGGTTTAGTATTCCAGAAAGCTCTGTAAGACCTGACGGAAAGTGCCGATTTCCTACTGGAAGCGTCTCGAGAGTGGATGAAGTGGAAAATTGCTGACTTAAATTAGTCATGTCTTTCTTCAGCAACGATTCCCCCTCTCTCGTTCTCTCTCTCAGTAGGACTGGCTGTCAGAAAGGAAAGATCTTCTGCTTTTTTGAACATTGACTGCATATGTTTCCGCAGTGCACGGCAAGGCTTTGATACAAACAAACCGGTGAATTGCAGCAGTGCTCAGGTACGCCCCTGTTGGCTGAAGGCAAAGGTTACAGTTCGCTTCTGAATATTAAACTCTGGCTTCAGACAAATGAGTTCGGTTGCGCTGGCTCATTCAGCGCTCTTTCTCTAGGTTATACACACACACACGCAGCTCTGTAGGTCCACAGGCTTTGAACTCGTCAAGCTCAAAGCCTGGCCTCTGTGGCACTGGGCGCTTGTTCTTTGTGTTTTATGTATAATGTGATAAAGCGAGTGGGGTTTTGAGGGGCAAAACCCACCCGTTGAATAATAGAATACACAGAAAAAGACTCCGACTTCCCTGAAATCCATGCCAGCGAAAGATGAATGAAAGAGAAGCCCTTTTTTTATGATACCGTGGCGCGCTGACTGTACATCTCACGCTGGCTTCACACAGACATGGAGGTGACTTTGTGATACAGTAACATGAGTCAAACACATGCGTATATTCTGCATTGTGACTGATTTGAAGATCTAGAGGGCAAATTCTTCAGCAGGATAGCGCTCCTTATACTTCAGCCTCCACATCAAAGTTCCTAAACGCATAAAAGGTCAAGGTGCTCCAGGATTGGCCAGCCCAGTCACCAAACACGAACATTATTGAGCATGTCTAGAGTAAGATGGAGGAGGTATTGAAGATGAATCTAAAGAATCTTGATGGACTCTGGGAGTCCTGCAAGAACGCTTTCTTTGCTATTCCAGATGACTTTATTAATAAGTGATTTGAGTCAGTGCAGAGATGTATGGATGCAGTCCTCCAAGCTCATGATGGAGTCAGACACAATATTCATTCTGTTTCCACTGCAGCATGACTTTATATTCTATACTGGACATTATTTCTGTTCAGTGACAAGACTTTTGTCTAAGTAAAGTCAGACCTTACTGTCCTAATTAAATCATTAAAAATCAAGGCATGATCATATTTTATTTTGGTAAAATAAGCATAATCTAGAGGCCTTTGCCTTTCATATAAGCCACTTCTGATACCAAATGACCAACTAGAAGTTGTCCTAAAACTTGGAAAGGTGACAAAACTTTTGTCATGTGGTGTTTATTTTATACAGTTGAAGTCAAAATGATTAGCCCCCCTGAATTATTAGCCCCCCTGTTTATTTTTCCCCAATTTCTGTTTAACGGAGAGAAGATTTCTTCAACACATTTCTAATCATAATAGTTTTAATAACTCATCTCTAATAACTGATTTATTTTCTCTTTGCCATGATGACAGTAAATAATATTTGACTAGATATTTTTCAAGACACTTCTATACAGCTTAAAGTGTCATTTAAAGGCTTAACTAGGTTAATTAGGTTAACTAGGTAGGTTAGGGTAATTAGGCAAGTTATTGTATAATGATGGTTTGTTCTGTAGACTATCGAAAAAAAATAGCTTAAAGGGGCTAATAATTTTGACCTTAAAATGGATTTAAAAAGTTAAAACTGCTTTTATTCTAGCCGAAATAAAACAAAAAAGACTTTCTCCAGAAGAAAAAATATTATCAGACATACTGTGAAAATTTCCTTGCTCTGTTAAACATAATGTGGGAAGTATTTAAAAAAGAAAAAAAAAATTCAAAAGGGGGCTAATAATTCTGACTTCAACTGTGTGTGTATATATATATATATATATATATATATATATATATATATATATATATATATATATATATATATATATATATATATATATATATATGCATCAATCAGTCAGTTATCATTACATACATAGTGACTTAACAAAAATAAGAAAGCTTATTAAAAATAAATAATTTATTACATGACATGACAAATAATACTTGTGTATTTCTAAACATTTTCTGCTTGTTAAACTTGCTTTGCACCTAATGAGAGTCGAATCCAGACTATTTTTAATTCATATCTTTATGAAGATCATAACAGAATTTCACTGACTGCTGTTTTTGTGGTGTCGGAAAAGTAAACAAAACTGCTGTTAACGTCGCAGGTGCCAACAAAATCTCCTAGCAAACAAATGATGCAATGCAAAACTAGCATTTGTTCAGCAGGTGTACGATTCTCAACCGAGATGATAATTTATAGTTACACACACACACACACACACACACACACACACACACACACACACACACACACACACACACACACACACACACACACACACACACACACACACACCAGCTGCTGCAAGTGATGAACAGGTTTATTATCATTTAAAAAGTTAGAATTTTGGGTTGTTAATTGTTCATTATCACCTATGTATGTTTCTCTCTGGGTGCCTCCATGTTTGATTGACATCATGGAGTTTAGAATTTACACAGTTGGATGTCTAACTTTAAGCAGTGTTTGTTTACTTTTAATTTTTATTTACTGCTTTTTCAAGTCTGAAGTTGGAATTTCAATGTTTCTATTGGAGCATGTTCATAGATTAAGAGTATTTCCGTAGTATTCAGAAGCATTGTTATTTACAACATCACGCTTTTGCTTTTTGCTTTAATAAAATGTGAAAATAATTTGGAAATACTTTTGCAGCCGATATTAACGTTTAGGTAAACATGTAAAATATATAGTGGAGTCAGCTTTATTTCTATAGTTAGTTAACACTGAATAAAGCACATAATCGGTACCTGAATTATTTTAAAATAAAATGAAATAATTCATTAAGTTACTCATTAAATTGTATTGTATTAACGTCTACCTCAACCCTAAACTCAGAAATATGAATTAATGTTCACAAACATTATGCTATATTAAAGTAAGTATCTGCGGAGTACCCCATCTAAAAAGCCTCAGTTTGCTCTACTTCAACCTTTCACTTTGCATATCCCTCAGTTCTACATTTCATATAAACTACCTGACAAGTACAAAACAACAAATAATAACTTGACTTCTAGTTGATCATTTGGAAAAGTGGCAGATTTTTCTGATGAATCATCTGTTGAACTGCATCCCAATCATCACAAAAATTTCAAGACCTACTGGAACCAGCATGGAGCCAAGATTCTCACAGAAATCAGTCAAGTTTGGTAAAGGAAAAATCATGGTTTGGGGTTACATTCAGTATGGAGGCGTGCGAGAGATCTGCAGAGTGGATGGCAACACCAACAGCCTGAGGTATCAAGACATTTGTGCTGCCCATTACATTACAAACCACAGGAGAGGGCAAATTCTTCAGCAGGATAGCGCTCCTTCTCATACTTCAGCTTCCACATCAAAGTTCCTGAAAGCAAAGAAGGTGCTCCAGGATCGGCCAGCCCAGTCATCAGATATAAACATTATTGAGCATGTCTGGGGTAAAATGAAGGAGGAGGCATTGAAGATGAATCTGAAGAATCTTGATGAACTCTGGGAGTCCTGCAAGAACGCTTTCTTTGCCACTCCAGATGACTTTATTAATGCGTGATTTGAGCCATTGCAGAGATGTATGATGCAGTCCTCCAAGCTCATGATGGAGTCAGACACAATATTCATTCTGTTTCCACTGCAGCATGACTTTATATTCTATACTGGACATTATTTCTGTTCAGTGACAAGACTTTTGTCTAAGCAAAGTCAGACCTTACTGTCCTAATTAAATCATTAAAAATCAAGGCATGATCATATTTTATTTTGGTAAAATAAGCGTCATCTAGAGGCCTTTGCCTTTCATATAAGCCACTTCTCATACCAAATGATCAACTAGATGTCAAGTTATTTGTTGTTCCTAAAACTTGGATAGGCGACAGGACTTTAGTCAGGTAGTGTATAATGTAGGGGTGCCAAAACTTTTTCGTATGAAGAGCCAAAAACCAAATATCATTGATAGCCGTGGGCCAAAGATAAATGCACCAAACTATTTTCCATTAAAGTTGCCATGGGTAATTTCCATATTCATGTAATTTTTTCATAATATTTAGAAATAAATAGAAAACATTACTTTGAATCATATTAACTAATGCAGTATAATGTTTTAAATTATAACTTCATTCATTCATTTTCTTGTCGGCTTTGTCCCTTGCGGGGTCGCCACAGCGGAATGAACCGCCAACTTATCCAGCACGATTTTACGCAGCGGATGCCCTTCCAGCCGCAACCCATCTCTGGGAACTTCCACACACACATTCACACTCATACACTATGGACAATTTTTTAGCTTACCCAATTCACCTGTACTGCATGTCTTTGGACTGTGGGGGAAACCGGAGCACCCGGAGGAAACCCACGCGAACCCAGGGAGAACATGCAAACTCCACACAGAAACGTCAACTGACCCAGCCCAGCCGAGGTTCGAACCTGCGACCCAGCGGCGTTCTTGCTGTGAGGCAACAGCACTACCTACTGCGCCACTGCGTTGCCCTAAATTATAACTTATTCCAATAAAAACATAAACAGTCACATTTATAACAGTTCAATGCTGAATCCACCAGTCAAGCAGAATCTGCCTTTGCCTTGATTCACCCACCGAAATCTGTCCTCTGTTCGTCATATGTACATTTAAAACTAAATCTGATTAATTTACACCATTTAAATTTAGATTAATCTCGCTGTAATCTTGAAATTAATCTAGATTAAAATGGCTCATTTGAATTCTGCCGAAGGCATTCAGAATATGTGTGCTACCCAAATAATGACTAAAAGTAAGTCTTTGAGAACGGGTTTCTCAAGCCAGGTGGCGCATTAGACCAGGGGCTCATCTCCTGTTTCCAAAATGCATCACAAACTGCTTGAGAAACTGTTCTACTATGATAATTGGTGATGAAAATAAATGATGTTCAATAAGATGTACTTGTGTTTACTGTTTATTCAGTTAAACATCACATTTGAACTGTAGGCCTACATAAGCTCTTTTTGATGACCTTAATCTGACTAAAGTCATAACTGAACTAAACAGAAATGAAATTAAGACATGTGGAGTATGCAGATATTAGTGGCATTATTGAAGTAAACGCCGCGATCAAACTATTACCGTCATGTAGGACTTTTCGCCATATTTTCCGACGAGATCCACACACATGCGGCTGTCATGATTTGCTTCAGAAGGGCACTTTATTTGTCAGACCCTCACCGGTTTGACTTTCATTCCCCGTCATTCATTTTAAAAAGCACCCGCTCCATTTTATTTGTATATGTTTTACTCGTACACATAAACTCTACAGGTGCCTGATAGTTAGATGTGGAGCTGACATTAATCAGATTCACTCTAGTGAACTGCATCCATGTTAGCACGTCACGTTTGATGTGGTAATGTCACAGTAGAAATACACACAGCTTCGAAGACTCGTTCTCGCCACCTACAGTGCAATTCGATCAGGTATACATCGCGCTAAAATATCAAGGTGAAAGTCATCATAGCTTGCGAAGAACAGACTCAGCTCCCAACCCAACTTTGAGAATAGAATAACGGCGATAATTTTTTTTTATCACCCAATAAGAGTCAATAAGGCCGGTAACAGCCGACCACTAATTTAAACATTTAATTTCAGATAGCTTATTGTAGCTTAACAATAAAACAAACAAATAAAAAATACATTAAATTCGAAATGACAATCTCTAAACCATTCTCATAAGGGATGGTGGGCCAAATCAAAGGTTACCATGGGCCAACTTTGGCCCGCGAGCCCTAGTTTGAGCATCTCTCGTATAATGCAATGGCATGTTATAATGTGGTTCAAGTGTTGAAAAGGTTTTCAGGGCAACAGTTCGCTGACAAACACACACGTACACACATGCATAAGTAAAGAGACAGCAGTTTTCTGAGAAAAAAAAAAGTGAGACTAGCCTCTCAGCACTACAGTATGACATTATAATTATGCAAGACTGATAAGGTTAAAATAGAGCCATCAGAACGAACGACTTCATCCCAGTCAGTGCTGTTAGGCTTGCTTTATAGCAGATATGTTGAGATTGCTGAACTTATTAGGACACGCTGGAAACTGTTTCAGCGTTTAATGTGAAAAAGTGACAATAGGGTTTTTAGCACAGTCTCTTAAACAGCGACTCAAGGCCCAATTACTGACAAAAAACCAAGCTGACTCACTGACAGCAGGGCATTATGGGCCAGCTAATACTAGCGCTGTTGACGTGTAGCTCATGGCTGACACTGAAAACCTGATAGTCTAATATAGAGTTTGCTGAACACCACCACATTACGCTGAAACGCTCCTGCTAATGTATTCATGTGAACATTTGAGAGCCTGTTTCAAGAGGATTTTATTAAATTGCTGGACTTTGGAGCGGGGTCTGGATGCAGACCTGGTGCAGTGCAATCTGAGCTGCATCCAATGCTTTTTAATGCACTCACCTAACCCCACCCCTAACCCTACCCGTCACAGTGACGTCACTCACTCCATTGAGTGCATTGTGTCTGACATTGCATCGCTGAGTGATGCAATCTCAGCTTGCATCATAAAGGCTGCATCCAGATACTATTGGGACTTTGAAAAAAAACTAATCAAAAACTGTAACCTTTGAAGTATGGACTGCAGTATTTGTATCATGAGCGATGATACGCCTACTAATTATGTATTTAGTTAAATAGGAAGTTAGTTTTATTTTCTTCTTTCATTGTTTAAAGGCATACTTTTTAACTAAATGAAGACAAGATATAATGATATTTAATATTTTTCATACATAGAGATGAAGTCAAAATGGTTAGTCCTCCTGTGAATTTTTTTTTTTATACATTTCCCAAATGATGTTTAACAGAGCAAGGAATTTTTCACAGTATTTGCTATAATATTTTTTCTTCTTATTTGTTTTATTTCGGCTACAATAAAAGCAGTTTTTAATTTTTTAAAAAACATTTTATGATCAATATTATTAGCCATTTTAAGCAGTATTTTTTTCAGATTGTCCACAGAATAAACCACTGTTGTACAATAACTTGCCTAATTACCCTAACTTGCCTAATTATCCTAGTTAAGCCTTTAAATGTCACTTTAAGCTGAATACTAGTGTCTTGAAAAATATCTTGTCAGATATTATTCACTGTCATCATGGCAAAGATATTAGATATGAGTTATTAAAACTATTATGATTAGAAATGTGTTGAAAAAAATCTTCTTTCCATTAAACAGAAATTGGGGGAAATATACAGGTGGGCTAATACTTAAATTAAACTGTTCAAACATGATCATTTTTTAATGGTGTGTACAAACACTCATGCTTACCGAGGCTGCAAAAAATAATGATTTTTAATATATTTAAAAAATGTCATTTATTTCTGTGACGGTAAACATTCATTTTCTTCATAATTACAGCTGCGTGATCCTTCAGAAATCATTTTAATATGCTGATTTGGTGCTTAGGAAAAATATATATCAATATTGAAGCATTTGTGTGGCTTCATTTTTTTTTTTTTTTTTTTTTGTGGGAACCAGAATACATTTTTTACAGGATTATTGGAAAGTTAAATCATTTAATTGAAATCAGCATATTTTCTAACATTACTAATGTATTCATTGTAACTTGCAATCTTTTCAGTGCACCTTTGCTGAATAATTTTTATTTTTATTTATAATAAATTTTGTTTAATTATACTGATTAAAAAGTGTGTTTGTATATATATATATATATACAGTTGAAGTCAGAATTATTCGCCCGCCTTTGAATTTTTGTTTCTTTTTTAAATATTTCCCAAATGATGTTTAACAGAGCAAGGAAATTTTAACAGTATGTCTGATAATATTTTTTCTTCTGGAGAAAGTCTTATTTGTTTAATTTCGGCTAGAATAAAAGCAGTTTTAAATTTTTTAAGAACAATTTTAAGGTCAAAATTATTAGCCCCTTCAAGCTATATATTTTTTGATAGTCTACAGAACAAACCATCATTATATAATAACCTGCCTAATTACCCTAACCTGCCTAGTTAACCTAATTAACCTAGTTAAGCCTTTAAATGTCACTTTAAGCTGTATAGAAGTGTTTTGAAAAATATCTAGTCAAATATTATTTACTGTCATCATGACAAAGATTAAATAAATCAGTTATTAGAAATGAGTTATTAAAACTATTATGATTAGAAATGTGTTGAAAAAATCTGCTCTCCGTTAAACAGAAATTGGGGAAAAAATAAATGGGGAGGGCTAATAATTCAGGGGGGCTAATAATTCTGACTTCAACTATACACACGCATATATATATATATATATATATATATATATATATATATATATATATATATATATATATATATATATATATATATTAGGGGTGTAACGGTTCACAAAAATCACGGTTCGGTTCGATACGACACAGTGGTGTCACGGTTCGGTATGTTTTCGATACAGCAAAAAAAAAAAAAAAAAGCCAGAGGATTTCTCTGATTGAAATCTTTTTATTGTATGAAAACTAACATCATAAAAGCATGATCTCTCTTCTTTTCTTTTTTTTACTTTGAACTAGGGATGTCAGTTACAAAATCCAGTGATCAATGATCATTTAAATTAACGATCAATTAATCTATTAATCGCTCATTCTTATAAACGATCCGTTTAAATCTAGGCTACCAGCCTGTGTTGAGGCTACTGAAGAATGAGCCGAATATGCAATGCATTACGATTCTTGCTTAATCGTCACAACGAAATAATCCCAAACTAGGCTACAGGCTGAGTAGCCACGTCAGTGGTGAATGCGGCACACGCTTCTGTTAAAGCTTCCGTGAAGAACGAAAGCGAAAGCAACTACTAAACACTGTTATGCCATAAAATTATTTCATTTTTAACAATCAATTAAATTACACAGCGGTTTTATATCAAAAGTTGATATTAATATAAAATATACTACATTTTGATGGTAAAATAATGATTTAAAGGACGGCTGTTATTTCTTTCAGCTTTCAAACATTAAATAACTAATGCATCAAGTGAAATAAAAACGAATATGAAACAACACATAGCAGGATTTAAAGCATATAAAGGACTATTATATTTAGCAAAATGCTGCTCTTTTTATCTTTGTATTTTTTTATCATTTTATTTTTGTTATTTTTAATATTTCTTTGTCTTCATAATTAAAGCTAATCGACAAATTCCTGCTTGACATTTTAGAAAATATTTTGCGTATAGCTACCCAGTATATATTAAAGATCACTAGAACAAAAAACAAACACAAAAACATGTTACATGGCCCCATAAATGTCCAACTTATATTTAACTGAATCGTATAAATTATGAAAATTGCTCCTTTTATTTTTATAAAACATTTGTTATTTTTTTGAGTAAAAACAATATCGACATTTAAGAATCATTTTATTAATTCACTCATTCCTTTGACTTGTTTATTGGCGCATATATAGGCTATAATTTAAATCAAACAACAGTAAATTGGACCTCTACAATGCCACTAAGCTTTCAAACAAAAGTCCAAAAAATTAAAGAAAGATTGGACTTTATCCGGTGACGGCCGACACTGAGCTCAGTAAAATGTTTTTTGACAAGTTATTAATAATCTGTTCAATAATTCGTTCAAGCCAAAATGAATGGTAATTTAATATAGGCTATTTAAAAAAATATATATATATATATAATAAATATAGGCCTGACATATTTTTAAATAAAATAAAATAGGCTATTTTCTGAAAAATGCGCCTGTCTCTGTTAATTATTCCATCGAATTAATTTGATCGCAACACCTGTTATTCCAGAACAGAACATTTGAGCTGGTTTCAGTTCTTTTCATTTTCTTTTTTCTGTAGTTTCATTTTTACAAATAATTTTATTTCATTTGTTTGTTAATTAAATGTTGTTATTTAGCCTATTTTTTATACAACAAAGTTGCAAATTAATTTGCTACAAGATGTGGCTGTGTATGGTAGTGCGCTTATCCAGAGCGCGTGAACTGCTGCTGCAGAGAGAAAGAGCGCAATGGAAATAATGAAATTTTCGCATGCTGATTTATGTGAAATTGCGAATACATGACTAATCGCATTGCAATTTTAAAAATTATTGTATTTTTTCCTTTAGGAGGGAAAGTCTATTTCAATTCATGCTGAAGACATGTGGTGCTGAAGTCTGAAAGTGCCGGTCATGTTGATGTGAACAGCTGAAGCTGTCAAATTATTTTTAGTTTATTTATTATTAATGATGATGATTAAAAATAATAATGCTATTCGTTTTATTCAATAATGTAATTAAAACATGTAATATATCTACATTAATGCGAAACAAGCTAAATATCGTCTTTAAAGTCGTCATACTGTAGATCTCAGCTCTCTGCAATATCTTTGCCTATATCCTCCTCAATACACGATATTGCAGGACAGGCTTAAAACAAAATTCGCAGCACTGAACATGTTCCCAGACTGAAAGTGATTGATGATGAGAAAACTTAGAAACCTGTGAGAACGAAGATGTTCACCGCATATAGCCGTGACGAGCGATTTTTTTTTAAATGAAAGCATATTTGTGCTAGTCTGTCAAGATTGCTTGAAACACCTTAATATTTTAGAGTAAATAGTTAAAGTTTGCATCACGAATAATTGATCTTACCCACGCGTGACCCACGTATACTTAAATATCATGCGACCTATTTTTTGATTACCTGACTCACGGATTAACGGCAGCACATGTGGATACAACCGAGATCTGCTTGATTTGACCGTCACCTGCCATTTCAGTGGATCTGAAAGCAGGAATAAGCAAAGTGCTCCCAAACGCCAGACCCGCTGTTGGTTATAGGAGGATTACATTAATGTTAGCTACTAGCCATTTTGCTAGCTGTAGTGCAGTCAGTCCGCGGCGCGTTTCCACCCTTTCGCTTTCGTCCGGAAAAAAACCCTGCATCATCTCAGCGCCCCTCGGTCTCCGCTTTTGTCCGGGACAAACCCCGCATCATCTC
The DNA here is from genome assembly GCA_903798195.1 of Danio kyathit. Lineage (NCBI taxonomy): Eukaryota > Metazoa > Chordata > Actinopteri > Cypriniformes > Danionidae > Danio > Danio kyathit. Next base: position 4,189,564 of record LR812531.1, on the reverse strand, counting down.
AACACCCAGCTCCGCCGGCTTTTTCGGATTGAAAGCGGCATAACTTTCGGTTTGAGCGCCAGTTGCGCTTACTCCGACCCTGAGTGCATTGTGTGCCTGACTGGAGGTGGGCGGGGAAGGCAGATGTTGCCTGTCACATCATGGGATGCCTTGTTGAGCATTGTTGCGCTGAAAACATTATATTCTGTACACTTATTCTCTTTTATCATGTTTGGTATTTGACTGAATCGTTCGGTTCGTATGCGTACCGAACCGAAAGCCTCGTACCGAACGGTTCGATACGAATACGCGTATCGTTACACCCTTAATATATATATATATATATATATATATATATATATATATATACAGTGTTTCCTCTAGGATTTTTTCCAGCAGTGGCGGCAGGACTTTTTTTTTACACAGATCTGCCAACTATTTCAAAGACAAATATTACACGCAGTACAAGTCGAGATAGCATTCATGTAATACGAGCATGCGAATCTCTTTGCTTGCGCGCCGATTTCCTCTGTTCGAGCACTGAACTTCTTGCACGCCCTCAAATTTACACGTTCAAGTGCAGATCTTCTTGTGCGCTCTCCAGTAAGCGCTGCTGAAGCGCGATTTAGTGCGTTTTTGTGCGTTTTCCGACATTAACGCGTCCTGAAGTAAAGTGAAACGGCATTAAACTCCAGCAAGATAAAGTCATTGTATGCAAAGCCATTGACCTTTATCAATAAAGTATACTTATGGAAACTGTGTTCATCTTAACTGAAAGCTACGCGGTGTTTGCTAGACTCACGCACCTGTCAGTCAGTCTGTCAGAGAGTCAGTAAGCATGTCACCTTGAACAAATAGCGCACAAACCCATGGCGGGATGAATTTTGGCGTGGCGGCCCGCCACGGATGAATGAATGTAGCGGAAACCTTGTATATATATATATATATATATATATATATATATATATATATATATATATATATATACACACACACACACACACACATATAAACTCACCGGCCACTTTATTAGGTACACCTTACTAGTACCGTGTTGGAAAGACTTTTGGCTTCAGAACTGCGTTTATTTTTTATGGCATAGATTCAACAAGGTCCTAGAAATATTCCTCAGAGATTTTGGGCCATATTGACATGATAGCATCACGCAGTTGCTGTAGATTTGTCAGCTGCACATCCATGATGCAAATGTAATGTAATGTGTATTTATATAGCAAATTTATTGTGTATGGCCATACACCCAAAGTGCTTCACAATAATGAGGGGGAGGGTCTCTCCACACCACCACCACACCATCTGGTAACTGTGGAGACCATTTGATTATGGTGAACTCATTGTCATGTTCAAGAAGCCAGTCTGAGATGATTTGCGCTTCATTACATGGCACGTTATTCTGCTGGAAGTAGCCATCAGAAGATGAGTACACTGTGGTTATAAAGGGATGGACATGGTCAGCAACAATACTCAGGTAGGCTGTGGCGTTGACACTATGCTCAATTGGTGCTATTGGGCCCAAAGTGTGCCCACGCCATTACACTCCTACCACCAGCCTGAACCGTTAATGCAAGGTAGGATGGATTTATACTTTCATGTTGTTGATGCCAAATTCTGACCCGACCATCCGAATGTGGCAGCAGAAATCTTAAATCATCAGACCAGGCAACGTTTCTCCAATCTTCTATGGTCCAGTTTTGGTGAGCCTGTGTGAATTGTAGCCTCAGTTTCCTGTTCTTAGTTGACAGGAGTGGCACCCGGTGTGGTCTTCTGCTGCTGTAGCCCATCTGCCTCAAGGTTGGACGTGTTGTGTGTTCAGAGATGCTCTTCTGTATTCCTCGGTTGTGCCGAGTGTTTATTTGAGTTACTGTTGCCTTTCTATCAGCTGGAACCAGTCTGGCCATTCTCCTCTGACCTCTGGCATCAACAAGGCGTTTTTGCCCACAGAACTGCCGCTCACTGGATATTTCCTCTTTTTCAGACCATTCTCTGTAAACCCTAGAGATGGTTGTGCGTGAAAATCCCAGTAGATCAGCAGTTTCTGAAATACTCAGACCAGCCCGTCTGGCACCAACAACCATGCCACGTTCAAAGTCACTTAAAGGGCCATGAAACCCCCCTGTCTCAGCAGGGTGTTTTCACACCTCTAGTTTGAAAAAAGTCAGGAAAGTTGGCCGTGTCCAGCTCTGGGAGTGTGGGAGTGTCGGGGGAGGGAAAGAGGGTAGGATTTGCATAAAAGGGAGTTTCCATTTGGCCACGCGCTCATTTCACAGGCAAAACAAACATACATGAGAGAAAAAAAATCCTCCGCATTTCTCTGTAACTTATGTACTCCGTAGGTAGCGTCAGAAAGCCGTGTGTGTATAGACTATCCTGTCACAAAATGGAGCGAAAATCCTGCATGACGGGAATAGTTTGTGTTTACATGTTTACACTCGGAGAGCAGCATTTACAGCGGATCTTTCAGTCTATAATATTGTACTGTAATATTGCAGTGATATTAACATACTGTAAACTTAGTAACCAAATCATTTTGACTATGGTATGTCTTTAAAAACTGAAAGAGCACTGCTAACCACGAACTAACTTTGCAATCTGGGTTAAACAAAGGGCACTGCACTGCACACACTTACCAAATCTGTAGACAGACAATCAAACTGGAGCTGTGTCTTTTTATTAAAAGGAGACGAGCGGCAAATCCGGATTTCACCATTTCCAGATGCGAAAAGCTCTCGGGTAAAAATGTTCCTTACAAACGCGTTTCTGTCGCGTGTCACGTGCACTGTAATCCACACGTGAGTCCAGCAGCTCTCTCATACAGGGAAAATGAAAACAAAACCTTCGTTGAAGCACAACAATAAACGCAACACTGACGACCCGTGTCTCCAAATTCTTGTTCTTTCACTTGTTTTGGCAACACAGCGTGGCGTCTCTCTGCCGTCTGAACAGCGTAAACAGGTAAACAATCTCCGGAGCTATCATGCATATTAATGAAGTTTCACGTCATACACAATAGAGCGCGCTGATTGGTTTGAAGCACGTCTTTCTCATGAATTAATGATCCACACTCACATACGTCAGAAAGTCCGCAAAAAGACAGAGAGCCAGTCTACAGGCTGGATTTACACCTAAGTATCTCATGGCCGTGACGTAGCTTCAAAAATTCGTTTCAAACCGGAAGAACGAATTTGCTCAAAATAACGCAAAAACAACCAATTTTCACTTTTTAGTGCAATATATGTGTCCTAATAGTGTTTATAGCAGCATGGGACACATATATGACTGTCAACAGCTCAAAATGTGTTTTGGTGTTTCGTGACCCTTTAAATCCCCTTTCTTCCTCATTCTGATGCTCGGTTTGAACTGCAGCAGATTCTGCACAATTTTTGAACTTCATTATTTGAAAATCTCAAAATGAGTCAAACTCGACACATAAAAGGTTCAATAATATAATCACCGCACACACAATATTGCTTGATTTTATAGTACAACTGAGGCAAGAAGATGAAATTGTATGTTTCCCATGTTTGAGAGGATGAACTGATTAGATTCTGTCTTTTCTTCCATTAATTATCTTTAATCCGAACATCTAAAGTGTAAATTCACAGTGGCGTCGGTGTTACATCAGTCTCAGGAACAACAGCTCCATTAATCCTCATCACTGCGACTGTCACATTTACACACACTCGCTCTCTCCTTAATCAAAGAGATAATTAGCAGATAATTAGTGGGTTGGAAATTTGGGCAAGGAATAGAAAAAAAAAGACAAAACAGTTTTACTTCCTTCATCAGAGGCCAGATTGAAGCACAATCTGTCTGGGAGGCAGATTCCACCCGGCAGGGGAGCTGAGAAGGTGTGTGCGGGTGTGTGTTTGTGTGTGTGTTCACCCTCACACCGACTGAGAAAACAACCTGTGTCACATCGCAGCTCCTCAGAGAGAAAGAATATTCTAACTAGTGCAGTGAGACTGGCTGAATAAAGAATGATAAGCAATTAAAGTCCCCTTATTATGCTTTTTCATATGTTATCTTTCCTGCAGTGTGTAATGAAGCTGTTTGTTAATGTGAAAGGTCAAAGTGCACAAACAAAAGAAGTGATCTAGAACTGCCTGAAACGCATTATATGTATTTCCAGTACTGTGTTTTACACAAACCTACACAGATTTATAACAGATTTGCATAATGACGTCTATTTGGCTTCCTGTAAACAACATCTGCATTGACCTTTAAAAACTGTAATTGTACTGTATATATGAGACTGCAGAAGTTTGCAGTCTACAGCGGGGAAAATAAGAACCCAGGCTTATTCTCAAAACTTAGTCCCGTGGACGTTACGGGAGATTGCGAATTATGTAGCTGGAGGTACTTATGGCTGCATTTAATTTTTTAAAAACGTGGTTAAAAAATCAGACAAGGGCTTTCCTTTTTCTGGACGGCTTTGGGTTTAGGGAAGTGGGTGGGCGGGTCAATCGATAAAATTTTGGTTGGGTTTAGGGAAGGAGGAGGGTGGGTCAGTCGATTGGTCAGCCGGCTAGTCCGTCATTCATTCAGTCAGACAGACAGGCGGTCGACAGCGGCCTCTGGTGGGTTTACGCGAGAACAGCAGGCACGAACGGCACTCGCGAGAGAAATTTGAGATATGAAAAAGCGCACGCAGCGGCCTTTCGCGGATTTGCGAAAACAAAAACTGCAAAAATACGTACCTCCCGGAACATATTTCGCGGTCTCCAGAAACGTTCACGGGACTACGTTTTCAGAATGAGCCTGGGTTGGAAAATAAGCATTGAACACGTCATGTTTTTTCCTGGGAATAATATTTCTAAAGGAGCTGTTGACATGGAATTGAACCAGATTTTGGTAAAAACCCAAACAACACAAACATTAAAATAAAACAAAACTTGAAAATTGAGTTGTGTAATGAAATGTATTTAATACTTTATATAAAATACTCTTTTTGGTGATGGCAGCTGAAAGACGCCTCTCATATGAAGTCACATGCATTGCTCAGGTGTGAGTTTCTCACAGACTTCAACAGAGTGTCAAAATCTTGATGGTTCTGTGGGTCTTGTCTATTAAATCTGAGCTTTTATTTTGTATGTTCTATTGGATTCAGTTCAGGTGATTGGCTAGGCCATTCTACAGCTTGATTTTCTTTCTCTGAAAGCATCTGAGAGTCTCCTTGGCTGTGTTTTAGATCACTGTCTTGCTGAAATGTCCACCCTGGTTTCATCTTCATCCTCCTGCTATTGTAGATGTTGGACTGAAGCATCTGATATTCATTTACACTGAGGAAGGGCAGAGGTTTGCTGAAGAACTACTGAGAGATTTCAGCTGCTGTCTGGGCTTTCACTGCTGAACTACACCTCCCTTTCTTCATGTGTTCAATACTTTTTCCCTGCGTCATTTCATTTTATTATGCATAACTTGATTTGTAATCTAATTGGATTTGTTTTCCTTGCATATATGGATCTCTTTCGTTGTTTTGGCACCTTTAGAAATATGTTTTCTGAGAAAATTGGTGACGTGTCCATTACTTATATTTCCCCGCTGTATACAGTTGAAGTCAGAATTATTCGCCCCCCTTTGAATTTTTTTTTCTTTTTTAAATATTTCCCAAATGATGTTTACCAGAGCAAGGAAATATCTGATAATATTTTTTCTTCTGGAGAAAGTCTTATTTGTTTTATTTCGGCTAGAATAAAAGCAGTTTTTAATTTTTTAAAAAAAACATTTTAAGGTCAAATATTATTAGCCCCTTTAAGCTATATTTTTTTTGGATAGTCTACAGAACAAACCATCATTATACAATGACTTGCCTAATTACCCTAACCTGCCTAGTTAACCTAATTAACCTAGTTAAGCCTTTAAATGTCACTTTAAGCTGTATAGAAGTGTCTTGAAAAATATCTAGTCAAATATTATTTACTGTCATCATGGCAAAGATAAAATAAATCAGTTATTAGAGATGAGTTATTAAAACTATTATGATTAGAAATGTGCTGAAAAAATCTTTACGTTAAACAGAAATTGGTGGAAAAAAATAAACGGGGGCTATTAATTCTGACTTTAACTATATGCGAAGAACTGGTTTGCAAAATGCAAATCCACTACTTCCAAAGGAAGAGGACTTGAACTGATGCTGTAAATCCGATGCTATTGTTACTAGCTATGTTTCCGTCCAAAGATGCTAATTAAACTTGTGCGCAAAACTGAAATATCGCAAAAATGTGTACTATGACTTGTTTTGCGCTACTTTGTTTGTGCACTAGATGTTAGCATTGAAACTCCAGTATTCATTAAAATATTCATTTATTTTCCTTCAGCTTAGCCCCTTATTTATTATTCCACAGTGGAATGAACCCCCAACTATTCCAGTGTATGTTTTATGCAGCGGATGCCCTTCCAGTGTTTGGACTGTGGGGGAAACCGGATCACCCGGAGGAAACCCAAGCCAACACGGGGAGAACATGCGAACTCCACACAGAAATGGTTTTCTGGGGCTTGAGCAAGCGAACTTCTTGCTGTGAGGTGACAGTGCTAACCACTGAGCCACTGTGCCGCTCTCAATAAAATATTTAATATTACATTAAATATTTCAAATCAGCAACAAAATCTGAAGTGCCCTTTCCCATTAGTGTTGCTGCTTAATCTGTAATTTCATTTAAAGGTCTCGCGAAATTAAAGTATTAAATGTTAAAATAGTTATAAGGATATCTATCAGCCAGTGTGCTCCAAAACAGTGACCAAATTTGTATTTAGAAAATATAAACCTGAAATAAGCATCCAAAGCCTGCAGTTTGGACCTTTCGCCTAAATGGATCAACAATTTATCTCATGTCACCTCTTCAGTTTCTCATCAAATGGTCTGACCAATCAAATGCTCTCCACCATCTAACAAACCCCGCCCTCTTCAATACACTTTTCGATTGATGCACTTGAGCCACTTTCACTGGCAGAGCTGTGATAAAAGCAAAATGTTATTGGCTGTTTTTTTTTTTTTAAAGGGGAGGAGCTACTCTATGTCCCGCCCTCTCTTCATTATTCAGTTGAGATTGTGTCAAACATTGAATAAAAAAAATGCACATTTCACGTGACCTTTAAAGTGCCAGTGAGATGTAAGAGTGTGTTTTCTTGCAGGTGGTTTGTCAAGCCCACTCATCTGTGTGAGGCACAACATTTTGAGGTTGTGCGTTGAGCTATTTAATAGGAAAAGAAACTACACATGATGTGATTAGTCGCTTCGCTTGTCAGTCAGAAACGGTGGCTCTCAACTAGAAAAAGCAAGTTGATCACTGAACTACATTCATCTCAAGTGGAGTGACGGCGAGATATAATTGGCAGCAACAGTGGAGCAGGATTCTATTGAATCCTAATTTAGTCCATTAGAGCACAATCTTGTATATTAAATCATAATTTAGTCCATTTGAAGAAGGAGTAGATTGTTGTTATCTCTAATGGAGAGCATCGGGCTTGAATTTTAATTCCGACTTCCTCGTTCTTCAGATCCGCGCACTCTCCCGTATCAGACGACATTTCCGTTTCTCGTTATTCTCATGCTGAATGCAACAGCGCGGCCCTTTTGTCTGGTCAGTTGCCCTTCATGCTGGAGAAGGACATTAAAAATGAGATTTGGAGACCCCTTTATCACTGCTGGACGGCCCGCCGCAGGCATGCCGAGCGAGGAGGGTCGGTGAAATATAGCGCGTCTGTCTGCCGAGGAGACACTAACCACGCTTTTATATGGGTATTGATTCACTGGCCCTTCTCTTTATGAAAAAGCCTCCTTTTTGTTATCTGTTTCAGCAAGTTATTAAACAGGAAATTGAGTTATAATTCTGATGGATTTTTGCTGCATGTTTGAGCCCATTTTACACTTTTCCTTATTTCTGTCTCTTTCTTTTTGCTCAGTGTGTCTTTGTCCACAATTATTCTGACAGAGTCATAGTTTATACAGTAAGTAATGCAAGCAGGTAACACTTTACTGTTCATAAGATTGTCATTAAACCTTTATAATCATGGCATGATTTTATGCATGCTTATAATGACTGTCAGTAAGTGTCATTCGCTCATTCATGACATTTTAAATGCTAAGATGACATTTTTATGACAACTTGATATATGAGCAATAACCAGTGTTGGGGAGTAACGGAATACATGTACCGGCGGTACGTATTTAGAATACTATTCTTGAGTAACTGTATTCCGTTACAGTTACTATTTTTAAACAGGGTATTTAGAATACAGTTACTTTCCTAATACCATTGGAATACTTCGGGCGATGCGTGTCTGGCCCATAACAATATTACTAAATTGCCGCCGAAACCATAGAAACAGAAGCTACACTCCCGACTGGAGTATGGAGATGGGGGCGCGCGAACCCGCGAACTGTAGAGCGGGGAGGTTGCGCGCAAACTTAAGAGCACGAGCACATGCACCAGGTTACAAGCCGGACTGTACCAAAGTGCTGCGAACTGAAGAGCGGGGAGGGTGAGATGGGGGCGCGCGAACTGTAGATCGGGGAGGTTGCGCGCAAACTGAAGAGCATGCGCACATGCACCAGGTTTCAGGCCAGACTGAACTGTGACTCTTCAGCCAGGGAGGACTTATTTTTACTCCTCATCGCAACAGAATGACAGATAAGCACTTCGAAATGTCTCTATTGCTGCGCTACAACCGCCTTGTCTGTTGATTAGGAAAGCATAGGTAGCGTTACGGTCCGTTGCAGGGTTCAGAGGGGGGAAAACAAAGATCGGATCCAAACACAGCATTTAAGATTTAAATGAAAAAACTATAACAAAACAGGAAAACTAAAACAGGGCAACACAAACCAGGAACAACCGGACATCATATGAGTAACGCAAAATACAACATACAACGAGAGGGGCACACAAACTGAAATATATAGTCCTGATAATGAGTGTCAAATGAGCCGCAGCTGTGAATGTGAATGTGTGTGTGTGTGTGTGTGTGTGTGTGTGTGTGTGTGTGTGTGTGTGTGTGTGTGTGTGTGAGAGTGTCTTGATGACGGTCAGCTGGAGCAGGTGAGTGTGTGTGTGTGTGTGTGTGTGTGTGTGTGTGTGTGTGTGTGTGTGTGTGTGTGTGTGTGTGTGTGGCATGACTGAATATGTTGTCCATGTGAGGCAGGATTTGTAGTTAAGTGAATGTGAGTGTGTATACCAGCGATCTCTGGTTGAAGCTCGCTGGTGACCGTGATAGTTAGGTACTGTAGATAGGTGGCTACTGGCTAATATGTTTGACTTAAAACAAAACTTGTTAATTTTGATGTTCTAATTTTTGCAATATTGTTCTTAGGTGAGAAGTTTTCATAATAGAAATTAAAATGTTGGCTAGAACCTGTTACATTACCTTGGTTTTACATAAACTATTTTCAAGTTTTTCTTTTCTTATACCTGATATTGTTCTGTGCAGACTGTGAAATACAAAGGGTAAGCAAAATGCATATTATATACTTATATTGTATATTACAGACAGTAATGCTGTCTATGTTCAAGCACTTTTTATCTTTATTACAGAAACAGAAATTGAATTTGTTGACACTTTGATAAATAAACATTATTCAATAAACATAACTATATTGTTTTATTTATTTTTCCCTGTCAGTCAATAATGTTTAGCATTAGAGGCCCTTTTCTTGCAGAAATTGCTACCAACGCATGGTGTGACACTTTAATAGACTTGAAGGCTGTTTTCAAGGGGAAGTATTCCAAGTATTCCAAGTATTTAGAATACAGTACCAGGATTAAGCAAAGTAACGGAATACGTTACAAAATACATTTTAAAGCAGGTATTCTGTATTCTGTAACTAAATACATTTACAAAGTATTCTCCCCAACACTGGCAATAACACACGAGAAGCAGTGCGATATGGCTTTACATCAGCACTGGTGGCTCGAGTGTGTAAAGGCTGATTTATACTTCTGCGTCAAGCGCACGCGTATGTTACGGCGCGGCCTACGCTTGGATGCATAGCCCTCGCCATGGCCGTTGGCGTCGCTGCCGCGCACCTCTCAAAAAATGTAACTACACGTCGCAACGACGCGTATCGCAAGCTCTGTGATTGGTCGGCTTGGTAGCGCTGACGAGTGTGGGCGGGACTGAGAGCCGCGCGAGCCCGATGGAGTGAGTGTTTACAAGTGTGGAGTCCCCTGAAGGAGCTCCGGATGGAAAGTTTTGTTTTGTGTTTATTTCATGATTCAAGTTGTTGCACGTCCGCCGGTTCCCGCCTCAAAATGAGCGAGTTTGAACCACTTGCACATCAAGGAAGCGTTCAGAAAAAACAAAACACCAGCGAAGAAACTCAACACAGAGGAACATAAACACCTCACTGCCCGCTAGCGTTTCGGAAGTGTTATTGCAGAGCAACAGAAACAGCGCACAGAAGTATGAATGCACAGCTACGCGCGTTGCATGCACCGTGGGTCACGCCGATCACTTGACGCAGAAGTATAAACCAGGCTTTAGTGTTCCACCAGTGACGGTATACTGCCATATCATATTTTCTTTTTATATACACGATACACAGATAAGTTAACATAACTCAAAATATTGTTTTTAATAACTAATTGCCACAAACATTTTTTACAGTGCATTACTTTATTAGTTACTAATAGCTTAATTAACTAGTAACAATTTTTTGTAAATTAAACAGTATTTAACTGTAATATGAACTGTATTTTACTGTAGGACAGTTAAAAAAGTTGCACTGTGAAAATTACTGTATTTACAGTATTTTACTGTATTTTACTGTAAAATATTTTACAGTAGAGATATACATACAATACTGTAAATACATGTACAGCAAGATAGATGGCGATGTAAGTGTAAATACAGTATTTTTGCTGTAATTTATTTTACAGTAAATTACTGGAGAACTGCTGTAGTTGCTTTAGATCATACAGGAAATTCTTTAATTCATTCATTCATTTTCCTTTTTCTTAGCCCCTTATTTATCAGGGGTCGCCACAGTGGAATGAACCGCCAACTATTCCAGCATATGTTTTACACAGCAGATGTCCTTCCAGCTGCAACCCAGCACTGGGAAACATCCATACACACTCATTCAAACGCATACAGTACGGCCAATTTAGCTCATTCAATTCACCTATAGCGCGAGTGTTTGGACTGTGGAGAAAACCGGAGCACCCGGAGGAAACCCACGCGAATGCAGGGACAACATGCAAACTCCACACAGAAACGCCAACTGACCCAGCTGGGAACCACCGACCTTCTTGCTGTGAGGTGACAGTGCTAACCACTGAGCTACCATGTCACCCCTGAACAGTAAAGTTAATATATATAAACATAGTTAACCTGCAGTTGTATATATAGGTAATGTGTATAGGTATGTAAAGGTAATGTCTATGTGTTTAATGAAGTGTATTTGTGTATTACCAGAACTGTGCACTTATGAAGTGCTGACATATTTCAGTGAAGTATTTTCCTGGCTGCGAGCCTTTTTTACCAGAGTTTGACTTGTTGTAGTTGTAGCATGGTATCACGATGACCAGAGTTTAACTCATCTACAATGGTACTGCGGACAGAAAGTGTGTATCCTGTCAGCGAGCGGTAAAGTCTGCATGGGCTTTGTGTTTGGGCTGATGAGCTGGGCGTTTCTGCCGTGAAAGTAATGCCTGGTAAAGGGTTTTGCCATCAGGAGAGCAGATAAGGTGTTCTCTCTCTCTCTCTCTCTCTCTCTCTCTTTCTCTGGCTCCGGCTCTTTTAAGTGCTTCAGCCTTTGAAGTGGAGGCAATTGGTTCTTGCTGCATGTATCGCCATGGAAACGATTTGACTCTGCCATCCACAAAGAGCCCCTGTAATATGAGAGCATCTCTGGAAGCCGGTCGGGGTTCGTCCTGTAGGTATGAGAGGTGTGCGAGGATCATAGGGCTTCATGATATTGAGGGAAAATATATGTATTAAGATATAGGATTTTTTCCAGAAATCCTATATTTGGAAATAATTATTTGAGGTGATTTTGTTGAGGTTTCGCCTCTGCATAGGGAAAATTACATTTAAGAAAGGCTTAATAAATGACTATTTTTACTTGGAGGACTTTGTAAAGCGTGAAATATTTTTAGGTTTTATATTAAGTGTACTCTTCACACGAACAAAGGGTAACACTTTAGATTAGGTCACAATTCATGCTATTACTACTGTACTTGTCACAGGTACGCAGGAGACCCAAATGCAAGTAGATTTATTAAACAGGGAAAACAGGAATAAAAGCTGGTATAGATCTCACCAGATATCGAGGGTTAGGATAGAGCAATGATGCATCTCTCACGGAATTTGACAACGCTTAACAGCGGTAACAGTCTTTCAATGAGACAGATCCAGGGAGACCTCTCATAGAATTCCACAATGCCAAACAGCGGTCACAGTACTTGGGTGAAATCAAACAGTGCTGACAATTCCAATGATCTCTATGATCAACTCACCATCAGCGGATACAGCTGAAGAGCTAAACCGGAACTGACACAGACGTGAAACAACAACGAACTGACAACAAGAGACGCGAACGCTGAACAGAAATAGGTGCAGTAATGCGCTGCACCTGTGGTGTGCTGATTGACAGCTGAGCACGTGACTGCCCAGCTGACAACATGTAAACACAGACAGCCACGCGGTGAAAGATACCCAAACAAACACACCCCCGAACATACACATACTTCCGCGCACACACACACAAGAGGAACAGACAGATCCCCAACCGTGACACTACTGGATTATTACCTGCCTATTATTAAGATATTAACTGTTCATTAGTATTTATAAAGTATGATTTTGTTCTGCATCTCTAATCCTACCCAAAGCCTAAACCCAACTTCTACCTTACCAACTATTATTAAACAGCTAATTAGTAGTTTATTAAAGGTGCAGTAGAGTATTGTCTTCAGAAACAATTTCTTGCTGTGCTGGTTGAAAGTCTCTTCACATTCCGATAGTAATGATTAAAGTAAATGATCTAAATGTATTTATATGTGTTTTTATATTCTGGGTAAGGCATAAGACTAAAAAATGTTCATCCAGTTAAATATTTTCTGGCCAATAATTCCCATAATACTGATAAGTAGCCCAAACTGTCTGTTAGTAATGGGCGATATAAGCGATATGCGATATAAACGATACAAAATTGGCCTACGATAGAGATTTTAATTCTATTGCACTATCGCGATAATGCATGTTTGATGACGCAATCTACCCGCGAAATTAAGAGCAAAGCCGGCCGCGTATCCAATCTAGACTTTACCCCATTTGGTGCCATGCATTGCTTAGCAACGTATACAAAACAATGTAAAGACCGCTTGACGTGAAAGTTAATAAAAATGCCGCTATATTAATGTGCATATCGCATTTCCGGCCGGCCGCCTATCCAATCTAGACTTTACCAACCAGACATGTCCGAGATTCTGCTTTTGCTTTCGATATTAATTGTATTCATTTTTGCATTACTTTATACGCAAACTTTGGCTGGTGCATCTCAATCTCTCAGCAGCACCAACACTGCAGCAGACAAAGAGAGAGGGAGAGGGAGAGAAAGAAAGCAGATTTGACCTGTCAGTGGTGCTCACTGAAAAGAAACAAACTTTTTTTTTTTAATTTGTTTGTTAAATAAGAAAAAGAAATCAATAAGAAATTATTCTGTTGCTGAAGGTCATTAAAGTTATATAGAAAAGGTGGTGTTACTTTGGGGCAGAAGGAAAGAATGAAAGAATTTTCTTTATTTAAAATAGCCATGCCTAATACTGGAAGTATAGCCCTAATTCACAGTGTCCGTTCCTTTATTAACAAGACACCAGTTTTAATTTCATTAGGAGATCAAAATTTTTAAAAACCAAATGCTTTACCTTAGGCTGCAGGTTTGAAATTTGTTTTTATTTAAAGTATCTGCAATACACAATTTTATTTGACTAATTTAATACTGGAAGTAATTTCAGTACAGTGTAAGTTCCTTAACTAAAAAGACACCAGTTTATTTTGTTCTCTGCAACTTGGCATTTAGGAACCAAGGACTTAAAAGAAAAGTCTTTCTTTCTAAAAGGCACTACATTTAGTTTATTTATCTGCAACATTGTGTTGTTTAATTACAGTTTTGCTTTTGCACAATAAATGTTCTCAAAACGACATGCAAAGTTTCTTTATTTCTTAAAAAAAAAATAGCAGTTTGGCTTTCCTAAGGGTCTATGTAACCTGTTCTGAAATGGTTCTATTATAATTTATATATCGCAATATATATCGTAATGGCAAGAGGCTGCAATGTATATCGCAATATGGATTTTAGGCCATATCGCCCATCCCTACTGTCTGTCAACAAATGTATATTGGTACAACTGTGCACCTCTGTTCACGCTGATCCACTGATGCGCGTGTACACGTGCCACGTGGACACGAGTGACCGTGGTAAAACAAATGCTGAATCAAAACTTGTTAAAATCCTGAATCCATATTAGAGTTAGTTTTGCACGCTGGAGGAAGGACGACACCATGGCTGAAGTATTTCTTTTAGACAGGTCATGTTCTGTTTTAAAACTATTTTAGTCACGCAGAGCTGATGTAGATTTTGTTGTTATGAATGGGTTATATGCACAGAAGTGTTGTTCAGCCACTGAAATCTTCCGGTGAAAGATTGATGTGACTGTTTTCACTTTCATAAGGGACATTTTAAAGCATCGATAATGTAGACTTGTATTTACTTTAACAACAAAACATCAGTAAACAGCGCTATTCCGGCTGCTTTACTGAGCTGAAGTTGCTTTTATATTCACATTGGTTCATTTTTGAACAATGACAGCCTGTGACGAGCTCCCTATATTGTTTTAGACAAGACTTTAGGACAAAGAGCGTGAGAAAGTGAGACCAGCGATCCTTGCATGCATGAAATATTGCACATTATGACTAGTTTTGCTTGCTACACAACTGAAAACATGCTATATATAATACAGTTTTTCATTCAGAATTGCAGTATTATAAAGTACTACAAAGTTTTCTCACTGGCGAATGACATGATCTAGTGGGTCTCTGTCATCTTTAATGTGCGTGTTCGCGAGTTCAGGAGGCGTGGCTTTGGACGGCAGGGGGGGGGGGGTTGTATTTGAAAGGTATTATGCTAACCGGTTAGCATTTAGGCAGATCACCTACTGCACCTTTAAGCTAGTAGAGTGAGTTAATGGTTTGTTAATACTGTGAATTGGGACCTACCAGACAAAAGTCTTGTCATTGATCCCAGTTGTAAGAGCAGCAAATAATAACTTGACTTCCAGTTGATAATTTGGAAAAGAGGCAGAAGGTAGATTTTTCCAATGAATTGAACCAGGGGTGTTGAACCAGGGATGTTGCTAGACATAAAGCTCTACTGGGGCACAGCTCCCCCTCCAAAAAAAAAAAAGAAGAAGAAATTATATATAGATATACAAATATATTTCATTCATTCATTCATTTTCTTTTCGGCTTATTCCCTTTATTAATCCGGGGTCGCCACAGCGGTATGAACCGCCAACTTATCCAGCACGTTTTTACGCAGCGGATGCCCTTTCCAGCTGCAACCCATCCCTGGGAAACATCCACACACACTCATTCACACTCATACACTACGGACAAATTAGCCTACCCAATTCACCTGTACTGCATGTCTTTAGACTGTGGGGGAAACCGGAGCACCCGGAGGAAACCCATGCGAACGCAGGGAGAACATGCAAACTCCACACAGAAACGCCAACTGACCCAGCCAAGGCTCGAACCAGCGACCTTCTTGCTGTGAGGCGACAGCACTACCTACTGCGCCACTGTGCCGCCTATATATATATATAATTATAAATAAATAACAGTATTATTGTTATTATACAGTTATTATTGTAAATAATTAACAGAAATAATCCTAAATGTAACTAGAAAACAATCTAAAGATACAACTGGAGCGATGCTAAGATCATTTAAGAAATCTTTTGCATGAATATTAATTTCATTAGATTAAAATTCTATAGAATACAAAGGAATTTATAGAATTATCTGTTGTGTGTCGTCTTAGACCCGACTCGTAGCCGAGAATTAGGCTTACCTTCCTGACTCATCATCCCTCCTTTTTGCTTCATACAAAAAATCTTCCAGGAGCCATGCTTAGTCGAAATGAGATCACAATCATATTATTTAAACTTTGTTTGGCACATGCCCCAGTAAATGGGGTCTAGAGATGCCCCTGTGTGTAACTGCATCCCAATCATAACAAATAGTGCAGAAGACCTATTGGAACCCGCATGGACCCAAGATTTTTACAGAAATTAGTCAAGTTTGGTCATTATGACATCTTGATCTTTCTTTCAACAACTTTTAACCTTAAAAAAGTTTTTTTTAAAGTGACTTTTATAAGCATTTTTAATAGTTTGAAGTGTTATATTGTCTGGATTGGTGTTGTATATTACACTGCAAAAACCTCAACCCAGGCTCATTCTGATTACGTACCCCTGTATACATTCCTTGAGTATTTTCTTGGTACGTGTTTTTGCAGTTTTTGTTTTCACGAATCTGCCAGAGGCCGCTGTGTATGCTTTTTTAGATCTCAAATTTTTCTCGAGAGTGCCATTCGAGCCTGCTGTTCTCGCATAAATCCACCAAAGGCCGCTGTAGACTGAATGACTGACAAATATCCACCATCCACCGCCTTCCCTAAACCCATCCAATAGTGTTTCCAAAAACACAGATTGACCCATCCACCGCCTTCCCTAAACCCAACCAATAGTGTTTCCAAAAACACAGATTGACCCATCCACCGCCTTCCCTAACCCCAACCGATAGTGTTTTCAAAAGCACCGATTGATCCGATCACCGCCTTCCCTAACCCCAACCAATAGTGTTTTCAAAAGCACCGATTGATCCGATCACCGCCTTCCCTAACCCCAACCAATAGTGTTTTCAAAAGCAATCCAAAAAAAGAAAAGCCCTCGCGGCCGCCTGATTTTTACCACGTTTTCAGATTTTACCACATTTTCACCCTGTTATTTACTTGTTTATTTTATTTTTACATGTTGTTTTTGTTTTACCTGCTTTCTAAAACCGTTTTTCACTGGACTTGAACCCTGTCATTGTGGTAAACTCCTCTATGCGTCTCAAGTCCGCCAGGTACACTGCGAGCCACTGGGTAAACTAGTAACTGCGGAAAAGCCATCAACACGGAGGTAATCGGTCAGCTGGTAGGGCGAAAAGAAACAGAAGCCATCAGCATTCGCTTAAAGACGAAATGCAGCCATAAGTATCTCTGGCTACTTAATTCGCGCTCTCCAGAAATGTATACGCTGGTACTTTTTTCACAGTGAGCCTGTGTTGGAGATATCACTTGAGAAATATTTGAAAAAGAAAAAATATTTCACAGGAGGGCTAACAATTTTGTCCTCAACTGTATATCTCATTTATGAAACAGGCCTGCCTTCATCGTTGTTGTACACGTCTGTGTGTGTTTTGAATGAAAGTCGTCCATCTCCCTTTTTTGCTGTCAGATTCTTTGTCATAAGCTTGTCCGTCTGTTATCTGTGGATGTTTCCAACAAGCTCAGATCAGCTCATAATCAGTCCTATCGCCTCTGACTTTTGTTTCTCTATATCTCAGGTGCTAGAAAGCCCACAAGTACATTTTCTACTCTTCCCACCGAAAGTGCTCGCATTTGTTCTGCACCTATTTCCTCCAGAAGTAATCACATTTCGGAGCTGGCTGGGGTTTGGCAGTTTCTACGCTCTCGTCCCAGGAGCCGCTCACTCTTTACTGTCTTTCAGCAAAGAAGGATTTGATTTGATAAAACTACCACAGAAAATATCCTCCGCACGCTTGTTTACCTCCGCTGACTCGGTCGCTTCTTCAAAGCCTGCGTATAGACAACATTGGGGAAACTAGGGAACTAGAGTGAGCTCGTGTGATCTGGTGCTGTCAGTGCTTCGGTCTGTGTGTTGGAGATTAACTGATGGGCAGGACAGGCTTTCTGGAGCTTCGGCGGTGTTAGTTTTGGTCTGCTGGGAGATGTGGGTGTAATTGAGGTCATTTGTCAAAGTCTTGACCTTGTCTGGACTGGACGCTATCTGCTGAAAAAAAACATAATGTTATTTTATATATATATATATATATATATATATAGGAAAGATGGAACTGATGTTTACCAGGCCAGAGATCCATGTTAGAGTTTTTATATAACACGCACAGAATTCTTGCAGTGTAACTTTTCAACCCAGGCTCATTGTGGATACCTACCCCTGTGTACATTTCTGCAGAGTGAGAAATACGTCCCAGGAGCTACATTTATTGCAGTTTTTGTTTTCATGAATACATCAAAGGCCGCTGTGTACACCTTTTCTGATCTCAAAATTGTCTCGCCAGTGCCATTTACGCCTGCTGTTCTTGTGTAAATCCACCAGAGGCCGCTGTCGACTGACTGACTGACTGACCGAACGACCCACACACCTACCCAGACCTTTCCCTAAACCCAACCGATAGTGTTTTTAAAAGCACTGATTGACCAAAAAGAAACAGAAGCTGTCATACCACCCCGTATCGTTCATTTTAAAGACAAAATGCCTCTGGCTACAAAATTTGCACTCTTCGGAAATGTATACAGGGTAACGTATCCACAACGAGCCTGGGGTGCATTTCCCAAACAACAATGAAACTCAGGGCTGAACTATCATAGTAAGATGTGGTATAAGAACGATGTAGTAACGAGTGTTTCCCAAAACCCGTAGTTTCTCTGTTGCAGATCCATCGCTTGAACCACGTTAGTTATAACGTAAAACGCCCATAATGATGCTCTAAACGGAGTGGAGTAACTACTTCTTTAGAGAAGAACCCCATCATTTCTATGTGCAAATTATATTGTTTTACAAGCATTCAAAATAAAATTCAATATTAGTTTTGGTAAAAACATGCACTCATTTTCCATATTAAAGGTGCTGTATGTAAGTTTTTGACTCTTCTAAAGCATAAAAATACCATAATATGTGTGCAGATATTTAAGAAACATCCCAAGTGAACATACTTGTTTAACTGAAAAACAATGCTGAAGTCAGATATTCTGCTTTGAAAATGGGTTTTCCGTGCCGGAACGCTGTCTTTGTTTAGATAAATTTCATATGCACGATGCCAGTTTAGCCAATTATATTTCAGCACCCTGGGTTGCCTTGTTGGAAAACAGCGTATTTCATTCATTCATTCTGAAAGCATGCGTCCGTGACCAAAAAGAACAGTATGGGAGACAGATGCAGTTCCACAGGAGGTTATTAATTAGCAAATTACATAAATATAACGAACGTAAACATTAGGTGAGCAGGTTACATTGTAACCGCGTGTCCTAACAACACGCTGTGACGAGAGAGGCAGTGATCAGCTATTTGGCTGTTTGCACCAGACGAGACACGGCAGAAATGTAAATACAGCCTTTCAGAAGCACAGAATATGCACTCGCTCACGAAACGGTAAGGTTTAGAATCTATTTAATACATGTTAACCCACTTTAACATCAATGTAGATGCTGAATCACTCATATGTGTTTAGTTCTAAAGTTCAATTTCAGACGGTTTATTGTATTTTCAAGATCTGAGGTGAACTTTCTGCTTTCAGTATATGGCAACAAATGCCATGTAAAATGCATTCAAACTCGCATTGTTAGCATTTAGCACAGAATAAAGCACACAAGGCTTACCTGAGGTGATCTAGCTGTCATAGGTTTCTGTTGTTCAGCTGTGAGAAATAGAAGCCATTTCTAATATATCAATTCGAGGTGTTGGTTAGGACAAAAACTCCTTTTAATATGGAAAATATTCCCTCTATCGCGTGTCGTTGCTTTTATTTAGAACACAGTTTAAATCACTCGCTCCTGTACACAATCTGGCATCCCAGCGTACTTTTATTATGATCCAGGAGTGCAATACCTAGTTCAACCACTGGGTGTCAAACTTACATACTGCACCTTTAATTGAAATATATGTAAATGGCACATATACAGTAGAGCCTGTGTTTCCTTTACTAATATTATTGAGAATATTACATATCCCATCCTAACATAAAATCACTTACAAAAGCTAACACATATTTTAATATCATATATAAATCATATAAATAAATAAATAATAAGGCCATTTATTAAGAAATGAAATTTTATATTTATTATTTATTAGGAAATGAAAAAAAATCCTACTTTAATAATAATATTAATAAATAATGATGATGATGATTATTATTATTATTATTATTATTATTATTATTAAGTAGGATTTTTTTGTTTTTTGTAAAGTCTGCTTTTAACAATTTGACATGCAAACCCCTGCAGAAATGTTCTAACCAACAGGCCCATGTCATCTACAGTACAGATACTTAATAAATAACCCATTATAAAATAAAATAATTAACGTATGCTATGTTTTTTGTTTTCACAAGCTTTGGAGACGTGACATAAATTCTGCTTTTAAATAAAAGGTCACCTATAGCTTTCGTCATGAAGCTGTGTTCAAAATGACATCAATGTTTTCAAAGTGCACTGCGAAGGGAGCACAATTGTAAACACGAAGATCGCTAAAACTGAACTGTAAAAATAAATAGCAAATTACACCTAAGAGAGATGACTTTAATGCTTTTTTATTAATTTTTATAATTCCAAGTTTAAATGTTAGAATGTTCTAAACGAATAGGGCATAGGGGGGATAATTGGGAATAGAACACAGCCAAGAACTATGTTTCTAACTACAGCTCCAGACGTGTAGTTGCAAGCATACAAGATTGCGATGCAGTTTGTGAATGTTCGTGGGAATGATGGATTTGGGAAACGCCAAATCAACGAAGTTTGTTCGTAATGACGGATCTTGCAATCTTAGTTGGCTAACGATGGTTTTCGGAAACGCACATCTGTGTTGCAACTTTTGGAACATCCCAAAGCCTCCTTCTGAAATTAATTATTGATATCAAATTGGATGTTTTCCATTATAGACCCAATGTAATCTGTTATCTTTCGTTCTTCGCTTATTGGAGAAAAATATATAGGTTTGGTTTTTACTAATTAGCAGATTGTTTGAAAAGTTATTTTTCCATTGTTGGGAACACTTTACAATAATGGTCCATTAGTTAATGTATTTAGTAGTATGAATATGAATAATCTTGTAAAGCATTTATTAATCATAGTTCAACATTTACTAATGCATTATTAAGATTTAAAGTTGTGCTTGTTAACATTAGTTAATCCACCGTGAGTTAACATGAGCTAACATTATTTAACTTAACATTAACTAACGTTAACAAAGATGTAACAAATGTATTGCTGATTGTTTGTTCATGTTAGTAAATACACTACCTGACAAATGTCTTGTCGCCTATCCAAGTTTTAGGAACTGCAAACAATAACTTCTAGTTGATCATTTGGTATCAGAAGTGGCTTAAATGAAAGGCAAAGGCCTCTAGATTACGCTTATTTTACCAGAATAAAATATAATCATGTCTTGATTTTTAATCATTTCATTAGGACAGTAAGGTCTGACTTTGCTGAGACAAAAGTCTTGTCACTTAACATAAATAATGTCCAGTATAGAATATAAAGTCATGCTGCAGTGGAAAAAAATATTTCACAGCCATAACCCCTCCTTTTCAAATATTAGTTTAAAAATAGCTCAAATAAAACTACCGTATTCAGTTTCAGATGGAGATGCATCACAATAATGAAGTCATTCCGGTTCACCTGGCACACGGATTTTTAATGCTATTCTTTCATTGATCATGCCGAGCTGATAAAGGCCTTCAGAAAGAGTCTTATTTCCAGTAATTGTGTATTTCCTATTGAAACTGGAGTTGACATATTGAAGAGCTGTCAGTTTTAAAGCGCTTTATAGATTTTAGTATCCTACACAGAGATACAGGTAACCCATCATTTCATATCAGTCATATTTACAGTTGAGGTCAGAATTATGAGGCCCTCCTGAATTATTAGCCCCCTGTATATGTTTTTCCCCCAATTTCTATTTAAGGGAAAGAAGATTTTCTCAACACGTTTCTAATCATAATAGTTTTAATAACTCATCTCTAATAACTGATTTATTTGATCTTGGTCATGATGACAGTAAATAATATTTGACTAGATATTTTTCAAGATACTAGTATTCAGCCTAAAGTCACATTTAAAGGCTTAACTAGGTTAATTAGGCAAGTTAGGGTAATTAGGCAAGTCGTTGTATAACAATGGTTTGTTTTGTAGACAATCAGAAAAAAATATAGCTTAAAGGGGCTAATAATTTTGACTTTAAAATGGTTTTAAAAAATTTAAAAACTGCTTTTATTCTAGCTGAAAAAAAAAACAAATAAGACTTTCTCCAGAAGAAAAAAAATCTTTGCTCTGTTAAACATAATTTGGGGAAATATTTTAATTCAATATTTATATATATATATATATATATATATATATATATATATATATATATATATATTCACAGGAGGGCAAATAATTTTGACGTCAACTGTATAAGTCAATGGATGTGGGGCATTTTCATTATAGATCGCATTTTATAAGTTAAATATTCACCTTTGAATTATTTCTGTCAACTGTTATGCTGCGTTCACACCAGACGCGGAAGAAGCGTCAAGCACCAGTGATTTATATGTTAAGTCAATGCAAACGCGCGAATAGACATCCTGCGGTGCGAATGGTGCGGCGCGAATTGAGCGTTTTACGCGTTTGACGAGCTTGACGAGCAAATCGCTCGAGTTAAAAAATCTGAACTTCTGCGGACATTCGCGCCGCGTTAACCAATGAGGAGCTTGCTCTTGTGGGGGCATGATTGTCAAGTAGCACCTGTTGTTGGTGTCCCGGGGAAAATCCTCCAGCCGACACTGACAACAGTTCATCAAACTGGGCTTGGCTCAGTCAGAAGCATCGTTGGAAGCCTCCGTCATCCAGGTTAAGTTTCTGGAGGAGTTTATGAGCTCACAGAGCTGCTGCACCTCTGAAAGTATCTAGTGGACTCAGACACTGCTCCAAACGTATCGACACTGTTTTTTAGCCTTCATAAAGCACATAAACACAGTTATTTTATCAATAAAATCCATGTTAGCCGTTTAGCAACGAAGCTACAGTCACCGGGCAGACAGAAGCCCTGCCCATGATGCGAATCCACGTCTGTTCTGAAGTGAATTTGACGCACGAATGAAGCGGAGTTTGACGCGCGAATGAAGCGAGTAAACTCAAATGTTCTTCCGTCTATTTACGCGCGAATAGTGCGATTTATCCGCACGTTCCGCGTCAGGTGTGAACGCAGCATTAGGAGTACACTATCATTTCAATGGCTTAAAGCTAATAGACATTGATTGAAAGCCACCAAACGTATTGATATGATGGGTGTATGAAGGTTAAAGTCCCACACGGGACAGTAGTTCAGTGGATGGAGATCAGAGGTGTGCCCTTAAACAGGACACACAGGATAGTCAAGACAGGATAGGCTTTGTGTAGATTATTGTTGGATCATTCATTCATTTTCCTTTGAATTACTCTCTATTTCAGAGGTCGCCACAGCGGAATCAACCGCCAACTATTCCAGCTTATGTTTTACACAGCGGATGCCCTTCCAGTCGCAACACAGTACTTGGAAACACCCATACACACTCATTCACACACACACACACACACTACAGCCAATTTAGTTTATTCGATTCACCTATACAGCATGTGTTTGGACTGTGGAGGAAACCAGAGCACTGTTGCCTCACAGCAAGAAGGTCGCTGATTCAAGTCCCAGCTAGGTCAGTTGGCGTTTCTGTGTGGAGTTTGCATGTTCTCCTCGTGATGGCGTGGGTTTCCTCCAGGTGCTCCGGTTTCCCCCACAGTCCAAACACATGCGCTATAGGTGAATTGGGTAAGCAAAATTGGAGTAGTGGAGTAGTTGGCGGTTCATTCCGCTGTGGCGACCCCTGATAAATTAGGGACTAAGCCGAAGGAAAAATAATGAATAATTACGTTTAGCTGTACAAAGTAAAAACAGCCTTATGAGAAATGGACGTGCCACAATTCCTTGTCAATTTCGTGCACTGTTACACCTCTAGTAAATAATCAAGTGATATTTGTAACCGCTGTTAAATTGAAGGAAATACCAGAGAGCGTATTTCTGAAAGTCTGAGATCATTTTTGAACAGAAATCCTCTTTAAATCGCACACGAGCGAGTGTATTCATTTTAAAGGGTTATTGAGTTGAAGTGTTTGAGTGGAGCATGAATGAGCGTGTCTTATCTGCGGGAGACGATTAGCCTCGTCTCTTTGTTTCTCAGATTTACACGAGACTGAATGCGTATTAACAGGTCTGTTGGGTCATTTCTGATCCGCGGTAGCATCGCTGTATTATCTCAGGCTTTCTGCTTTTCATGAATCAGTGTTGAACCCTCAGTCTGAGACTCTGAAAACCTTCCTCTTCAGCTCCTCTGGTGTTTTCTTGGTTATCACAAAAACAGCAGCATGCAGTCGCTGTGAACAGATACACATCAGGGTTTGGTTATCGACAGCTGAACACCTGACGTGCTAAATCACACTTCTTACACCTGAAAGACTCATTTGAAGAGTAAAGCAGGCGCACACTGTGTGTGATTTTTTAATAATCCTACATTTATTATTTCTATAAAAAAACACTACTACATACACCGGCCACTTTATTAGGTACACCTGTCCAACTGCTCGTTAACGCAAATTTCTAATCAGCCAATCACATGGCAGCAACTCAATGCATTTAGGCATGTAGACATGGTCAAGACGATCTACTGCAGTTCAAACCGAGCATCAGAATGATTTTGGCCGTGGCATGGTTGTTGGTGCCAGACGGGCTGGTCTGAGTATTTCAGAAACTGCTGATCTACTGGGATTTTCACGCACAACCATCTCTAGGGTTTACAGAGAATGGTCTGAAAAAGAGAAAATATCCAGTGAGCTGCAGTTCTGTGAGCGCAAATGCCTTGTTGATGCCAGAGGAGAATGGCCAGCTGATAGAAAGGCAACAGTAACTCAAATAACCACTCGTTATAACCGAGGTCTGCAGAAGAGCATCTCTGAACACACAACACGTCCAACCTTGAGGCAGATGGGCTACAGCAGCAGAAGACCACACCAGGTGCCACTCCTGTCAGCTAAGAACAGGAAACTGAGGCTACAATTCACACAGGCTCACCAAAATTGGACAATAGAAGATTGGAAAAACGTTGCCTGGTCTGATGAGTCTCCATTTCAGGGTCAGAATTTGGCATCAATGACATGAAAGCATGGATCCATTCTGCCTTGTATCAACGGTTCAGGCTGGTGGTGGTGGTGTAATGGTGTGGGGGATTTTTTTGGCACACTTTGGACCCACCTGAGTATTGTTGCTGACCATGTCCATCCCTTTATGACCACAGTGTACGCATCTTCACACCATGTCATAAAGCGTGAATCATCTCAGACTGGTTTCTTGAACATAACAATGAGTTCATTGTCCTCAAATGGCCTCCACAGTCATCAGAGCTCAATCCAATAGAGCACCTTTGGGATGTGGTGGAACAGGAGATTCACATCATGGATGTGCAGCCGACAGATCTGCAGCAACTGCGTGATGCTATCATGTCAATATGGAGCAAAATCTCTGAGGAATATTTCCAGTATCTTGTTGAATCTATGCCACAAAGCATTAGGGGAGTTCTGAAGGCAAAAGGGGGTCACACCCGTTACTAGTAAGGTGTACCTAATAAAGTGGCCGGTGAGTAAACATAAAAATAAGAAGAGTAAATTTTGTTTTCATTCCGACTTTAACACTGAAATCATTTTTATTCCCTGTGATATGAAATCTGTATGTGCTTTTTTGAAGTCAAAAATCTTGTAAAACATACTACATCAATCTATTTTTGTTATTCAGAATGTACATACACTCACACTTGCTTTCAAAGTGAATGAATGAATGTGGCTGGCTACTAAAAGCTTGCAGCTGGATGTGTTGGTGATCTCTATCTGTCTGAAGAGGAGAAGCTTTTTATTGGAAATGTCATGGGTTCACAGGCGGTGGAGGAGAGGCGTATTGATTATCTGCATAATTAAGCATTCTTTAAGTACTTGGCTTTTGATTGGGCTTTCAAATGCTAATTCTGGCCGCTTGACACACAATCAGCGTCTGATTTGTTGGGATAAGCTGATGTTAACTGAGTGCGGCAGAGTTGTAAAGGTGACCGCTCGCATTTTGGTTTCCAAAAACGAGGAAAGGAGGGTAATGCAACAAAGGCCTGTCAGATGTGAGGTGTCAGACACGGGCCCCGCTACATCAATGACCTTGGCCCCGGTGCCAGGCTATCAAAGGTTATGAGGCTGTAGCCCAGAGATGATAGAGACTCGTTTATGAGGCTTTGTCAGGGCTCCCAGTTTCTCCTCCTGTGTCTAAAATCTGCAGCCAAAAAAAGCTCAACAGGCCATGAGGGAAGAGAAGGGGTGTAAAACTCTCAGGGGCCGTATTGACTCATTTTAAAGCATTCTCCATTCACTGACATTAAAAGCATATTCCTAGTATAGATCATAATTTATTAGTCTACAGTTTGCTTAACCCATTTTTATTGTAAAAAAGCGTATTTTAACATTTTATTTTAGCATTTTTCAAGATTATTTTTTTTTTTGTTTCCAGCCACTGCCATCATTTTTGATGAATTATACCTAAATTTGATGGCCCTGCTAAGAATATATGAAAATATTATACATAAAAATAAGACCCAAACACATTTTTGACAAAAAAAAAACAGTGAAAAATGCCTTTTTTTTTTTTTTTCAAAGTAATGCATTATCAATATTATATATACATGCTGACATGCTACATACACATATTCAGTAGCATTGTATATACATCTCCGCAGCCACTTTATTAGGTACACCTAACTAGTACCGTGTTGGACCCGCTTTTGCATTCAGAACTGCCTTAATCCTTCATGGCAGAGATTCAACAAGTTACTGGAAATATTCCCCAGAGATTTTGCTCCATATTGACTTGATAGCATCACGTAGTTGCTGCAGATTTGTCGGCTGCACATTCATGATCCACCACATCCCAAAGGTGCTCTACTGGATTTAGATCTGGTGACTGTGGAGGCCATTTGAGTACAATGAACTCAATGTCCCCTAACTACACCCCCCACCCCAGTAAATACGTCGCGCAACCATATACAGTTGAAGTTAGAATTATTAGCCTCCCTGAATTATTAGCCCCCCTGAATTATTAGCCCCCCTTGAGTTATTAGCCCCCCTTGAATTATTAGCCCCCCTGTTTATTTTCCTCCGTAATTTCTGTGTAATGGAGAGAAGATTTTTTTCAACACATTTCTAAACATAATAGTTTTAATAACTCATTTCTGATAATTTTCTCTTTGCCATGATGACAGTAAATAATATTTGACTAGATAATTTTCAAGACACTTCTATACAACTTAAAGTGACATTTAAAGGCTTAGCTAGGTTAATTAGGTTAACTAGGCAGGTTAGGGGAATTAGGCAAGTCATTGTATAATGATGGTTTGTTCTGTAGACTATTGAAAAAAATATAGCTTAAAGGGACTAATAATTTTGACCTTAAAATGGGTTTTAAAAAATTAAAAACTGCTTTTATTCTAGCCGAAATAAAACAAATAAGACTTTCTCCAGAAGAAAAAATATTATCAGACATACTGTGAAAATTTCCTTGCTCCGTTAAACATCATTTGGGAAAAAAAAAATAATAATAATAATTCAAAGGGGGGCTAATAATTCTGAATTCAACTGTACCCCCACGGCCCCCTCTCTTTAAATACGTTGTGCAACAATACCACCCGTCCCCCCCTCTTCAAATACGTTGCGCAACCATACTCCACCTCCCCCCCATTTCAGGTACATCGCGCCCCCGGACAACTCCGACAATGAGCGATGTCCCACCCGGAAATGACTATTCCCAGCTTGGGATGTCTGGTCTTCATAAATTGTTTCACAAACACAAATCACACTTTGTAATTTTTAAGTTGATAATTTTTCTTGAAGGATGCAGACTTCTTCCTGTACCACTGCTTGAAGGTGTCTTCCAGAAACTGGCAGTAGGACTGGGAGTTGAGCTTGACTCCATCCTCAACCCGAAAAGGCCCCACAAGCTCATCTTTGATGATACCAGCCCAAACCAGTACTCCACCTCCACCTTGCTGGCGTCTGAGTCGGACTGGAGCTCTCTGCCGATCCAGCCACGGGCCCATCAAGACTCACTCTCATTTCATCAGTCCATAAAACCTTAGAAAAATCAGTCTTGAGATATTTCTTGGCCCAGTCTTGACGTTTCAGCTTGTGTGTCTTGTTCAGTGGTGGTCGTTTTTCAGCCTTTCTTACCTTGGCCATGTCTCTGAGTATTGCACACCTTGTGCTTTTGGGCACTCCAGTGATGTTGCAGCTCTGAAATATGGCAAAACTGGTGGCAAGTGGCATCTTGGCAGCTGTACGCTTGACTTTTCTCAGTTCATGGGCAGTTATTTTGCGCCTTGGTTTTTCCACACGCTTGCGACCCTGT
Source organism: Danio kyathit (assembly GCA_903798195.1). Classification (NCBI taxonomy): domain Eukaryota; kingdom Metazoa; phylum Chordata; class Actinopteri; order Cypriniformes; family Danionidae; genus Danio; species Danio kyathit. The sequence goes on along the minus strand of LR812531.1, from coordinate 4,161,038 downwards.
TGACTATTTTGAATGAAACGCTTGATTGTTCGATGATCACGCTTCAGAAGCTTGGCAATTTTAAGAGTGCTGCAACCCTCTGCAAGATATCTCACTATTTTTGACTTTTCGGAGCCTGTCAAGTCCTTCTTTTGACCCATTTTGCCAAAGGAAAGGAAGCTGCCTAATAATTATGCAAACCTGATATAGGGTGTTGATGTCATTAGACCACACCCCTTCTCATTACAGAGATGCACATCACCTGATATGCTTACTTGGTAGTAGGCTTTCGAGTCTATACAGCTTGGAGTAAGACAACATGCATAAAGAGGATGATGTGGTCAAAATACTCATTTGCCTAATAATTCTGCACTGCCTGTATAGTAAATTGTATAAAATATTCCAAGCTAGGTTTATGGTTATTAATTAATTTGCTAACTAAAATTTGTAACTTTAGTCCAAGAAGGTTACACAGCCACGTCATCCTGACTCAATGAATATTGCATATTACATTGCATCACACACAGCCTGCCTCCATCATCACGTCTGCTATCGTGAAAAAACACTTCTTATGTGTCTGTAAATACTCACAGCTCCTGCTGTGTTTTTTTTAAACGGTTAAACAAAAGTAGTTTCATCATCTAAGGTAATGTTATTTTTGACTGATGTCCCCAAGGCAAACAGAACCAAGACAATCTTCTTACAGCTCAAAGTGAAAACAATAGATCTCATTAAAGATCAAAATCACACGGGGAATAATGCAACCCAGAGTTTCTCTTTTTTGTCCCTGAATGTGTCTGAGCTGCAAAAAGCTGGTTATGTCTGCACAGTTGTCACCCATTTAGCTTAAACGTATAAGGGTCATGACCTCAGGCCCTGATATTATCATGTTCTTCACTTATAGAGATAAAAATAATAATAATAATAATAATAATAAACATTATAGCAATGCGTCTATTGCCAAAATGTTTCACCCACATCTCAGAAAAGTGCCTAGAAGTGTTCGGTGTGCAGAATGTCAGTCAACACTACACATAGGGCTCTATTTTAATGTTCTACGCACATGGTTTAAAGTGACATGGCACGTTCACAATTTACATGCCAGACTTTAACTTTAAGGGCCCTATCATACACCCAGCGCAATGCGGCGCAAGGCGCAACACAATTGTTGTCTGCTAGTTTCAGCTTTACGCATTGAGACATTTAAAAAATGTCTCTAAAGAGACTAAAAAGAGATCTAAAAAAGGAGGTGTGTTGAGGCGCATTGCTGGCGCGTTGCTATTTTGAGAAACAAGAATAGACTGTTTAATAGACTAGCTAAGAGGAGGTCTAAAGTCCAGCGCAGAGCGCGTTAGTTGTGCGCCTCACATTGCTTAATACACACAGGATGTAGAGCAATGCACAAATATCTTTACAAATGAAAAAGAATTAAAGAAATAAAATATTACAAAAATTATTACTTTCTAGCCTACATAAATATAAAAACCACTGCCTTCATCTCGGGGGGCTTTTTCAGTTTATTCATGACAAATTGCTTTTGTATATTGTTATTATTATTAGCAGTATTATTTATTATATGCATATTTATATTTGTTTTATTAAAAACAAGCTTAGATTTGCCCACCTGTCAGGTTTTGGCCCATATGGGGCATAGCATGTGTGTTTGGATATAACTCAATTGTTTGACCACACTTCATTATTATTGTTTATTTATTCGTTTGCTGGAAATTAGAACTGAAATTAGAAATAGTTTTGAAACAAATCTTTGCGCATAACAAACGAAATTAGTTATGTAGGCTAATGGATGTCTGTGCGTACAACACCTTTCCTTATCCACGAGAGTGAAAGTGAAAGTAAAGAATAAGGAGGCTCAATCTCTCATTCTCGAGCTGCAGATGATCTGTTTAACTGTTTTCTCGCTAGTGAAGCGTTCAGTTTTTCCACTTACGAAGTCCGCCATGTAAATAGCAAATGCGCTATGGCGCGATGCAACTGACTCTTAATGGGAATGGGAGATGAGACTCTGATTGGTTTATTCTCAAAACACACCTGTAACTCATTAAGAGAATAAGCTCAACCCTGTTAGACCATGCGCCGCAGCGCAAAGCGGAATTTTCCATCATTAAAATAGCAAAAGTGGATTCTGACACGCCCTTAATGCTTTTGCGCCCTGCGCTTTGGACTTTGTGCCTAGAACGTTAAAATAGGGCCCTTAAACGTTAAAACTGAATGCTTCACTAGTGATCTGCTCATGCGGAAGGTTAAAGCTGCATCTACAGAACGATCCAGATTCCACCAAAGCCCCCCTGAAAGTGTTGGAGGAGGTCGTGGTTTTACTTTAATCCTTTATTTTTTCATATTCAACAATGTTTCTGTGCTGCTGTGCATCCCTGTGTGTGTAATAAGCAATGCCTATCTCAAAAGTGCTCTTTAAATAGTAATCATTGTATTTAAATAACAATTGTAACTGCACCATTGACTGTAGACTAGCTTTAGACTAGCTTTTAATTTTATAATTTTACCTAGTTTAGTTCCCTCAGAATAGCAAAAAACCAACAGTGCGTCTAAATACACCTCTTATACCAAACCAGCACACCTATAGGGGCACTATATAGGCACAAATGCCTTTGCTATTTAAACAATGTGGTGCAGAAGGTGAATATGATATCTGTGCTGGGCTGAAACTAGCAAGAAACACTTGCATTGCATTGTGGTATATGACAGAGCCCATACACTGTATCTATGAGTATTACAAATTATAATGCTGGATCCGTATTCCACCAAAGCCCCCTTTACTCTTTCATATTCAAAGATATTTCTGTGCTGCTTTGCATCCTTGTGTGTGTAATAAGCAACGCCAATCACTAAAGTGCTCTTGAAATGACAATCATTATAATTAAATAGCAATTGTAACTGCGCTTTTGACTTTAGACTAGCATTTAGTTGGTCAATTTTAGCGATCTATCACTAAAGTGCTCTTTAAATAACAATTGAAGAGTTCAGATGTAAAACCCATTAAATCCATCTGACCTCTTTTTGATGCAGTTCATCAAACTCCGTCTTTTAAAATCTTAATCGGAAGCGGAATAAAACAGTCTCATAAAAGTCGCCGTACCAGCACGCCGTTACATTGAAACCATATGATTCGATTCACGCCTTCTGATTGGTTTTCGGAGCATATCGCCTTTTGCTGTCAAAGGCAAGTAGTGTTTAGCGGCTTTTGCCAACAAACTTATTTCTGAATGCGCTGACGCTGCGATTTAGATGCAAGTGAAGAGCGGGGGGTGGGGCGGTTGATGTTGTTGCGGACGAAAGTGAAGAGCGGGGAGTGGGGGAGGATGAAAGGGAGGTGTCGCGGATGAACGTGAAGAGCGGGGAGTGGGGGAGGATGAAAGGGAGGTGTCGCGGATGAACGTGAAGAGGGTTGGGGAGTCGCGGAAGAAAGTGAAGAGTCGAGTTGTGTGCGCGTGAGGAGGGGGATTGGTAAAATGAGATGCCAGATCAGATTTCAGAGGATCCGGATCCGGCTTGTTCCGGCACAAATTAAGCCCTGGCCTAAAGCATTCGCTCAATGTCATCATCTCATTTTTGGTGGAAGTGGCGTTTAGCGGCTTTTGCATCTGAACTCTTCAATTGTTATATTTAAATACCAATTGCAACCGCACCATTGACTGTAGACTAGCTTTTAGTTGGTCAATTTTAGCCATCTATTTTAGCTGCCTCAGAATAGCAACATCAACAATGCACCTTAATACACCTCCTTTTCCAATCAGCACACCTATGGGCGCACAAATCCGCACAAATGCTTTTGCTATTTAAACAGTGTAGCACAGAAGGTGAATATGATACCTGTGCTAGGCTGAAACTAGCAAAAAAACACTTGTGTTGCATTGTGAGGTATGACAGGGTCCATATACTGTATCCACGAGTATTACAGAATATAATTCCGGATTCCACCAAAGCCCTTTGAGGTGAAGAAAGTGTTGGATAAGATCGCAGTTTTATTTTAATCCTTTAATTTTTGATGTCCAAAGATATTTATGTGCTGCTGTGCATCCCTGTGTGTGTAATAAGCAATGTACCGGGCTGAAACTAGCAAAAAACACTTGTGTTGCATTGTTGTGTATGACAGGGTCCATATACTGTATCTATGAGTATTACAAAATATCAAAGAGGATATGGTAAACCTTCCCCTTTGTGGCAATCCAGCAATTGGCTGATTGGAGAAAGCAGAAAAGGCTACTTTTGATTTCTTTTGGGCATGTTTGAGTTGTCATTAGGTTGGAATATGTACTTGGACCAGGCAACCCTCAACCCTCAATCACTTCTGTCTCTTCTCAGTCTTCCATATCCTTTCCTTCACCTCCTCTGTCTTTTATCGTTGGTTGTTCAGTTGACGTGTTGGCCTCTCCTGGTCTGGGATTAGCAGAGCGCAGTCTCAAAGGTAAAGGCCCTGGCCTGATGAGGGTATGTGATGAGTGAAGCAGGGCCAAGAGCCGTGGGAACAGAGTAAGGTCATTGGGAGAAGTGTTAATGAACAACACCTGTGCACCACACTCAAGTCCCACCAATGAGCTGCCAAAAGATGGAAGAGTGACGATAGTAATGGACTAGGTCTGGGACACAGTGGGCCTGTTTATACTCCATGAGTTTTCTCTGATCAGACAGCTGTCTTATTTGAAAATCGTTCCATTTACATTTGGCCACATAAATGTGTCTCCACTGAACGGACATAAATATGATCTTCAAATCCTGCTCTATATATGCAAAGTTAACTACGCCGACTAATGCGTCAGATACAACACAAAAAGCCCATTTACACCTGGTTACTTCTCCAATCGGATAGATGTCTGAATTGTGAACATAGTTCCATTTACATTTGGCCACATACAGTAAATGCGTCTCCACTAAATGGATATAAATCTGATCTTCAAAATTAAACTATTCAAATTGAACTTGGTTTCATTTCATTATTATTTTGCTACAGAAATGTAAGCTATATATCTTTTTTCATATATCATATATCAATATTTCATAGGCTATACAGGAGGCTTTACTTCACTCATGTTCCAGTAAGTAAAGCATCAGCACAAGCACGCAAGGCAGGCTTTGCAATTCCTGTCATTACAGGCTATTTATTTTATTGCTATATACAGTGCATCCGGAAAGTATTGATAGCTCTTCACTTTTTACACATTTCTTTATGTTACAGCCTTATTCCAAAATGGATTAAAGTCATTTATTTCCTCAAAATTCTACACACAATCCCCCATAATGACAATGTGAAAAAAGATTTTTTGAAATTGTTGCAAATTTATTAAAAACCTGAAAAATCAGATGTACATCAGTATTCACAGCCTTTGTCGTGAAGCTCTAAATTAAGCTCAGGAACACTCTGTTTCCACTGATCATTCTTGAGATGTTTCAGGAGCTTAATTGGAGTTCACCTGTGGTCAATTGAGTTGATTGGACATGATTTGAAAAAGCATACACCTGTCTATATAAGGTCCCAGTGTTGACAGTGCATGTCAAAGCACAAACCAAGCATGAAGACAAAAGAATTGTCTGTAGACCTCTGAGAGAGGATTGTCTGGAGGCACAAGGCTGGGGAAGGTTACAGAAACCTTTCTGCTGCTCTGAAAGTTCCAGCGAGCACAGCGGCCTCCATCATCCGTAAGTGGAAGATGTTTGGAACCACCAGGACCTTCCTAGAGCTGGCCGGCCAACTAAGCTGACTGATCGGGGGAGAAGGGCCTTAGTCAGGGAGGTGATCAATAACCCGATGGTCACTCTGTCTGAGCTCCAGCGTACTTCTGTGGAGAGAGGAGAACCTTACAGAAGGACAACCATCTGTGCAGCAATCCACCAATCAGGCCTGTATGGCCAGACGGAAGCCACTCCCTGCCTGGAATTTGCCAAAAGGCATCTTAAGGACTCTCAGACCATCAGAAACTAAACTCTCCGGTCTGATGAGACTAAAATTGAACTCTTTGGAGTGAATGCCAGACGTTACGTTTGGAGAAAACCAGGCAGCGCTCATCACCAGGCTAATACCATCCCTACAGTGAAGCAAGGTGGTGGCAGCATCATGCTGTGGGGATGTTTTTCAGCAGCAGGAACTGGAAGACTAGTCAGGATAGAGGGAAAGATGAATGTAGCAATGTACAGAGACATCCTGAATGAAAACCTGCTTCAGGGTGCTCTTGACCTCAGACTGGGGCAACGGTTCATCTTCCAGCAGGACAATGACCCAAAGCACACCGCCAAAATGTCAATGGAGTTGCTTCACAACAACTCCTGCATGTCCTTGAGTGGCCCAGCCAGAGCCCTGACCTAAATCCTATTGAACATCTCTGGAGAGATCTGAAAATGGCTGTACACCGTCGCTTCCCATCCAACCTGATAGAGCTTGAGAGGTACTGCAAAGAGAAATGGGCAAAAATTCCCAAAGACAGGTGTGCCAAGCTTGTGGCATCATATTCAAAAAGACTTGAGGCTGTAATCGCTGCCAAAGGTGCATCAACAAAGTATTGAGCAAAGGCTGTGAATACTGATGTACATCTGATTTTTAATAAATTTGCAACAATTTAAAAACCTCTTTTTCCACATTGTCATTATGGGGGATTGTGTGTAGAATGTTGAGGAAATAAATGAATTGAATCCATTTTGGAATAAGGCTGTAACATAAAGAAATGTGGAAAAAAGTGAAGCACTATGAATACTTTTCGGATGCACTGTAGTTCCTACTGGTGTGTGTGTGTGAGCCGTTGTGTGCAATATTTGTATGTTTATAACCACCTCTGAGGATAGTGGGGGTCATGAGTCACTGGAATTGTTATTTTGGGGGTCACAGGCTGAAAAGTTTGGGAACCCCTGCCTTAAACCAGCCTTTTAACATGCAGAAGTAAACTGGTGGTCAAGTTTAAAAAGAAAAACATCAGTGGCTCATTATCTCCTGCCGAGCGAAGTGCTGTTGTACTCACATCCCGAGCTTTTCTAAGGAATGCAGTGCGCTAGAACCATAAGATCCACATTAAGCAGCTAACTAACCCCTGCAGTTGGATTAAATTTAGAACGGCAATGGGCCCGCTGGTTTCATTTCCTAAAACATTTCTGAAGCGTGACTCAAACAGCTGTGTCAGTCCGCGGGAAGCACTATACATTAAGCCGCTTCCCTGCCGGCAAACTGCGAATAGTAATTAAGCTATGGAAGTAGCTAAATGAGGCTTTAACAATCATGCCAGGCTTACGATGGCGTCTTTGTAGCTCAGATCAAAAAGAAGAGGTCGCAGTCAAAACTTTGATCTTCCTCCTGTTGTTTGTATCTTTTGATCCCTCTTCCAAAATAGTCGGCGTAGCGTTTGACGACTTAAAGTGCTCTGTAGTGTTCGACTAGTCAAATTGTCGTGACATTACACCAACAAAAGATTTGTTTTGGCGAAGGCAGTGATTAGCGGGAGTCTGTATTGATTTGATTATGTTGTAATGTGTTTTCTTTTGTAAGTGAAATTGAATTGTACGACACAGCACAACTGATCAATTCAATTGTGCGGGAGGCTAAACAGATATTGACCAGCCGAGCGTGAGATGTACAGGCTTTTTTTTTGCTGTTGCTTTGGCAGACGTTTAATCATAGTTGTGCCTGGCAGATGGTGAATCCTCCAGCATGACCAAATAAAATCAATCCGAGTTTCTTTGTCTCACTATGGGACTTTTCCCCTCATCGCGGTGTATCTCTCTTCAGCTCTCATTTGAGGTGTCAGGTCTTACTACAGTATGCTGCTCAAGAGTGTTTCTGTGTTAACATCAACACAACCTCTTCTGCCAGATGCCTACAGCATTATCACTGCTTCAGTCCTGCCTCTGTTTTTCCAAAGCTATCTCGCGGAAATAGATAACTTTTTGATTTATTGGCTTATTCTTATGAATTCATACAATCTCAGTTGTATAGTTTAATATGATTTGCTCATCACCTAGTGACGGTTGTGTTTAGGGGTGGGGTTTGGTTTGGTTTTGGTCTTGTATTCGCTCATCATTTAATTAAGCTATATTAAAGAGTTGTCCTCCAAAGATTAAACCTTATTCAGAGGGATTTCTTTTGATTGAAAGTTTGGTGACAGCATTGTCTCCCAACCCTGTTCCTAGAGGCACACTAACAGTACATATTTTGGATTTCTCCCTTATCTGACCCATTACCTTCAGGTTTTGGAGTCTCCTCTTATGTTCTGATGAGTTAATTCAGGAGTGTTTGATTAGGGAGAGGTTGAAAATGTGTGCTGTTGGTGTGTCTTCAGGAACAGGGTTGGGAAACACTGCAGTACAGCACTCAATCAAAAGAAGGCATCTCCATGGCCACATTTAAGTTTGCATATTTCATCAGAACTTTAACTTTTGTCCTCTGGCTACCATGACTGAAGCTGCAATAATAATAATAATAATAATAATAATAATAATAATAATAATAATAATAATAATAATAATAATAACACAGCTTTTAGATATTGCTTGTCTAACTTTATTGAGTCAAACATAAAATAGATGCTCCACCTTGAAATTCAGCTTCTTACTACCTTACCTTTCTCTGTTTTCCCAATGTATAGACTACAGTATATCTAATTTTTAGAGCAGTATTATCACTAAGAGAATGCAAAATATTTTAATATCAGAATTTCAGTCAAATTTAATTTACGCAATATTAAAATTGGGTTTAATTGATTGATTGATTGATTGATTGATTGGTTGGTTGGTTGATTGGTTGGTTAACTGATTAATTTTACACTGTAAAAATTCTAGGTTGGACACAATCGATTTGTGTTGAAGCAACATGAAAAAATTACATTAACTTATTCGTTTTTACAAATTTAAGTGGATTGAATATAAAACAATTAAGTTGTCCTAAAAAAAACTCAAGAATTGTGTTGTTTCAACTCATTTTAAAGAAGTAGCTTTAACAAAAAGCAAATTTTTGTAGTGTTTTTATTCTATTTACTTTTATTTAATTTATTTTAATATATATTTTTTTTTATAATTATGTTTATTGGATTTTTACAACAATACAGACATAACAAAACATCTTCAAAAGATACGCAAAGAAAATTAACAACACAAAAAATGTAAAGAAAATAAGAGAAAAGAAACACAAAAAAAAAAAAAGGGAAAAGCTCAGATTACATATAGAACAGTACTACACCACATTAAACAGATCAGAAAAAAGGAAATAACATTGCTTGTTTTTCAGATAACAGTACAGTTATAATATCCCTTTTTGCATGATAGGGCAAAGACCAGGTTCCAAATAATCCAAATATGGAGTCCAAACTTTGAAAAAATGTTCTGCTTTTTTGTGTAAAACATGGGTAAGATGTTCCAGGGGAATTAACTCAAAAATTATCTTGTGCCAACCTTTAAGTGATGGAGATTTATCACTAATCCAATTAAGTAAAATATTTTTTCTGGCGGCAAAAGTTAATATATTATACAATTTCTTATTAGCTGATGAAAAAATGTGTCCATTAGGTATACCCAAAATCAATGAAACTGGGTCAAAATCCAACGGCATGTTAAAGATCTTTTCCATTTCCCCCAGCACCAAAGACCAGAACCTTTGCACTCTGTTACATGACCACATACAATGCGTTAAAGTACCTACATCAGTTTTACATTTTAAACACATAGGTGAATTAGAAGGGTTAAATAGATGTCTGCGGTGGGGGGAGATATGGAGTCTGTGTATTATTTTATATTGTATTTCTCTTGTACGTGCACAAACAGATATTTTCTTAGCATAAGACCAAATATTATCCCAATGTTTCCTCATCAATTACAGTAACTAACTCTTCCTCCCATTTGGTTTTAATTATCTGTATATCAGGAGATGGGATTGAGCATACAGATGCATAAAATCGACCCACAGACATCTTTCCTGATGATAAAAATAATAATCTCTCAATAGAAGATATCCCACAATTTTTAACAAGTGTTGTGCTGTTAGTGATATAATGTCTCAATTGAATTTATTTTAATATTTAATATTTAATTAAATTTTGGGGCATCACGGTGGCGCAGTGGGTAGCACGATGGCCTCACAGCAAGAAGGTTGCCGGTTTGACCCTCGGCTGGGTCAGTTGGCATTTCTGTGTGGAGTTTCCATCTTGGCTTTGGTTTCCTTCGGGTGCTCCAGTTCCCCCCACAGTCCAAACACATGCGCTATAGGTGAATTGAATAAACTAAATTGGCTGTAGTGCATGTGTGTGAATGTGAGAGAGTGTATGGGTGTTTCCCAGTGCTGGGTTGCGGCTTGAAGGGCATCCGCTGCGTAAAAAAAAATGCTGGAATAGTTGGCGGTTCATTCCGCTGTGGTGACTCCTGATAAATAATGGGACTAAGCTGAAGGAAAATGAATGAATAAATACTGTATTATGATCATCATCATCACCACTGTCATTTTTGAGTAGTTAAGCTTGTGATTGATGGATCAAAGTTATTAAACAGACTCCAAAGTTTTGAACATCATGTAGAAAAGTGCAGTTAGACAACTTTACAATAATTCATTTTATGTTCGATCAGAGTTTAGCGTAGCGTGAGGAAGGACAGATGTTTCAGACTGAGCATTTTCAACTTCTGAAAGTTTTACTTGAGACTATACTGACAAAAACACATGAAAACCTAAAATCCCAAGATTAAACAGGGCCTACAATGCCTTTGCACAGACTGTCAAAAAATAAAGACTTTATTGATTCGCTAGGCTAAAAAGTAGTCTAATAATGTGGCCTTATTACTGTACAAGCTCAAATATGTCGCGGATATGATTAGTACACTTTGTAGTCCAGATTAAAAGTCATGTCACCTGTGTGCGACTGTATCTCTGACCTTAGATAACTCCACTAGTGATTAAACTAGTCTAGTTTTATATGTGTGTGCGTCCTAAAAAAGTTCACCTCGCACTATGATACACTTCTTTCTTCATTGCCATGGAAACAGCATGTCATCCCTCTGTAGTCTTTATCTTTAATTATTTTTAGACAAATGCGAGCCTTTTTTCCCGCTATAATTCTGATATTTTCTGGCAGTCTGCGAGTCCCCAGGCGGGTCCGGTTGCGATTACTCCTGCCATTTGCATGAGAAAAGTGTGGCGGCGTTTGCGCTAACAGCCCTGGAGGAGGATTAGCGATATTAGCATTCTGCAATCCACAGGAATGGTGTGTGTGTGTGTTGGAGACTTCAGCTGCTGCAGGTTACTGTGTTCTGACCTTTACAACTTTCAGTCCAGTTCTCCTGATGTGTGAAGGTTTGCATCTGTCCGAATGCGCTAGAGAAAACAGAAGAATAAAGATGTAAATATTAGTGGTGGGCTGTTATCGGCGTTAACGCGCTGCTTTAACAAGAGACTCTTATCGGGCGATTAAAAAAAAAAAAAAAAAAAAAAACGCCGTTAATCTATTCTCAAAGTTGGGTTGGGAGCTGGGTCGATTCTACGCAAGCTATGATGACTTTCACCTTGATATTTTAGCGCGGATGTACACCTGACCGAATTGCTCTGTAGGTGGCGAGAACGAGTCTTCGAACCTGTGTGTATTCCTACTGTGACATTACAACATCAAACGTGACGTGCTAACATGGATGCAGTTCACTAAAGTGAATCTGATTAATGTTAGCTCCACATCTAACTATCAGGCACCTGTAGAGTTTATGTGTACGAGTAAAACATATACAAATAAAATGAACCAGGTCATTTTTATAATGAATGACGGTGAATGAAAGTCAAACTGGTGAGCATCTGACAAAAAAGTGCCCTTCTGAATCAAATCAGCAGGATGCCCTTCTGGATCTTTCACTTACTTTGAAGACACTGCTGACTACACTTACATGGACATCTGTAATAGTTATTTGCCTTAATAGACAATGATATAATAAAGGTGTTTACGTGAAGTGCTTTCATGTAAGAGTTTCCTGTATTTCTGGGTGACTTTAACTGCAGTTGGGCAGTTTCACAATTACTGATGAACATTTCATTCATGCCCCCGTGACAAACTGGAGTATTAGACGCAAATAAGGAGTAAGGACTGGTGAGAGTGTTATGGAATTTAATAACGCACGCCGAATGGAAAGAAAAAACTTCCGCATTTCGCAATGTGTGTGTGTGTGTGTGTGTGTGTGTATGTGTGTGTGCGGTGCTTTACTGACAGCCGCGTGTGTGGATCTTGTCGGAAAATATGGTGAAAAGTCCTACATGACGGTAATAGTTTGATTGCGGCGTTTACTTCAATAATGCCACTAAGGCTACGTTCACACTGCAGGCAAATGTGGCCCGAATCTGATCTTTTCGCCCAAATGTGACTCAGGTCTTGACAGTTTGAACAGCCCAAACCGCATGGAATCTGATCTTTTCACTTCAGATTTGTGCCACTTTCATATGTAGTTTTAAATCAGACACAGATCTGATGTTTTGCAATGCGACCGCAGTGTGAACGGTTATGTCGGATTTCATGTGACTTTTACATAATCTTCGAGCGACATGCGTCATCATTCTGTGCTGCAAACATCATCTACACCTCTGCAGCATAGTAGAATAACACACAGGGCGATTATTTACCACAGAAAGTTGGTTGTTCATTTTGAAGAAGATTTTGAAGGTAAAACTGGTGCTTGTTAACCACTCTGGTTACCGATCGGGGTACGGGATGATCGCAATGCTAAAGAGCGTCGGGGGTGTTGCGGAAAGGGGATCCATGCACAAAGGAGGGGGCACTTTCATTTTAAGGACGAATATTATCTCAGAGCGAATAAAGGGCAGGAGCTCAAGCACCCAAACCCCCCATCTGCACGTGTCTGTTGTTTATAACAAAGTAAAATAAAATAACTGCAAACAGAGATAAACCAACTCCGCCTTCACAGTTCAGTCTGCGGCTGCTCATTAACCCTTGATGAGTTCACTACACCGGTGGTCAGACAGACGCGTGCCGCGGTTGTCATAAATCACAAATGATCAGTGTTTTCAATCACAAGGGACTTATTTTAGGTTTCAAATGCCGAAATACATATTAGTAGTAGCAGAACAACCCTTTACTGTTCATGTAATACACCACGGTTGTCTGTGAAAAGGGCAATAATCATATTAAGCATAATCTGACAACGTGCTTCATACAGTATACACATTGTGTGGATAATTAGACAGTTTGTGTTGTCCGTAAATACTTCTGCGCATGCGGGTCAGTTTACGACCATGATCTGTTCACACTGCAAATCTGATATTGGCCACATTTATAACAACAGAGTGAACAGCTAGGCAAAAACATCAGATCTGAGAAAAAAGCAGATTTGAGCACTAAAGCCTCGCAGTGAGCTTGTAGCCTAATATCTGCACACTCCACGTCTTAATTCCATTTCTGTTTAGTTCAGTTATGACTTTAGTCGGATTAAGGTCATCAAAAATCACTGTTTGGAGCTTATGTAGGCCTAAAATTCATGTTTACTGAATAAACAGTACGCACGCACACTGTAATAACTATAACCGCGGGCCGTTCCCATATCACGTCTTTCTTGCGCGCAAGTTTGTTATGTTGTAAGAATATATATGCCAATATGCGTGCACAAGCGGAGCAACGCACTCGCGGCTTTGGGCGCACGCAGTAGAAAACATCTCATGCTGTAGCGGTGAGAGTTGTGCTTAGCTTTCAGTGCAATGTAAACAAAAGACATGTTAGACGAACTATTATTAAAATGATTATGTATGTATGAACGCAGATGATAACAACAGTTAATCTAAATATTGGCGCCGACCTTCATAACAATTATTATTATATTATTTTCTCCCGTTCCTCTCTATAAACACACACATAATTAAATTGTGTAGCCCTATAAGCACAGAAAAACCTACAGCATAAAAACTATTACTAATGAAAGTGCCTTTTAAAGGTTTTTTAATATGAGTTAGGGATGTCCAGATCTAAATCTAGCTAATATAAAGCTTAAATTTACATTAGACGTGATAACTGTGAAACACTGATTATTCTTCACACTATATAATCGTACAACCAAAATCTATAATTGTTGCATCCATAATTATGCAGTTCAAAACATAACATATGAACGTATCTGAATGTAGAAGAAGCCTACTTCAGCAATACACTGATTTTGTTGTGCTGTGAAATACAACATTTGAATGTTTGTTAAAAAAAACTTATTGTACAATGCAGTGATATTATATAGTTTCAAAATACAATATATTAACATTTTAATGTAGACAAATACAACGTGGGTGTCTAAAGGAGCAAAAATACATCATTGGCTCTTAAATGCAGTTGTGTCATCCTTTATATTGCAAGTCATGTCTCTCCGGCCCTTCGTTTGTGATGCTTTTCATGAACTGGCCCCCGTGACAAACTAATTGAATAGCCCTGCCCTAGGCTTTACCACATATCTCTTGAAATGGCCAAACTAGCCAAGCATTGGAACAATAATACTGAGTCAGACTGGGTCACCATTGAGAAAAACCTGTTATGACCATAAAGCCCTATTGAATACCTATTATAGTGTCTAGACAAAACTACAAATCATGTGATAAAACATGCAAGAGAGGTATGGGTGAAGATCCACAAAATGCATAAATTATCACAATGCAAACAACCATATTCCTCCATCTGGCACAACTCTATCTGTTTTGGGAAGTCATCTATATATTGGAAGAAATGGCGTATGAATGGCTTGTGTATGGTGACAGATCTATTTGAACAGGGTGTATTTATGTCCTACAGCAATCTTGAGACAAAGTACAGTTTAAAAGGAAAGGACAATTTTTGGAAATACCTTCAAATACGAAACTGTGTCTCCACAAAAATCCAACACACAAATGGAAACCATATCCTAGACTTTTTAACACTGCCTCACCTCCAACAAAAGGCCTCTGTTTTCTACAGGATGACCAACCACATGCTCAGCAATGACTGCATACACTTAAAGACAATTTGGGAAAAGGACATCCAGAATGCAATAGGGGATGAGGAATGGAAAAGTATTTTGTCAAACACTGGTAAATACGTAACAATTCACTCATAAAATTGTACACAGATTTTACTTCACACCTGTCCGGCTTAATAGAACGGGTTTGGCAAATAATAATGTTTGTTGGAAATGTCAAAAAGAGAGAGGCACATTTATTCATTGTCTTTGGGACTGTTCACTAGTTTTGCCACCAAACCCTAAATATTCTGAGTAAATGGCTTGGAACATTAATACCACTGTCACCAAGGTTATGCTTACTGGGAGATAGGGAACAGATGCCAAATATTACAAAAGGTGAGTTCACAGTCATCATGGTGGGGATCTGACAGCTAGAGTCATCTTAAAACACTGGAAAACTCCCAAAATTCCAGAGTTAAAAGAATAGGCCAATTTAATGACTGAAACAGCTTTGTATGAACGTCTTTGAACGCGGAGGTTCGCTTTGGGTGCGCACGACATGATTTCGGCCGGCGGAGCACATGGTTTTTTTTTTGGAGACACGAGCGAACAGTTCGCGTGGCGCCGCGTTTGATTTGAGTTGAATATGAATGACTTTAAAGAGATTTTGTCTGAAACAGTACGACTGTACAGACACCTTTATGATCCGTGATCATAGATATAACCTGATGATCAATACTTCTTGGCTAGAAATAGCAACAGCGGTGGGAAAGGAGAAAAGTTTTTGTTAAAAGGTTTAGAAAAAAACTTGAGGGATAAGTTTGCTAAAACCAAAAGAGGCCATGGCAAAAGTGGAGACTCGGGTACACAATTACAGAAATATGAAATATGTTTTTCCACCAGTCACAGGTTTTACACTGATGTATATTTTACAATTTTGAATTTAAAACAATTTAATAGTTACAAAACTACAATTAAGGAACAGATTATTTCTTTGATAACTGGAAAAGAATATTTGAACCTATCAGTTTACAATATACTGATGCCCTGTTTTTCTAGGCGTTATTGGTGATAATAGTCAGGGATGTTGGACCATTATTGCCTTTTTAGCATAAGTATAGGACAGAAACTAGCCAGACAGTAAATGTGTGAATTGTGAAGCGGGCTAAATCTAAAAAAACATCTGTATTTTTAAGTATGCTTTTTTTTTTTACTTTTATTCTTTTGACTTTTTATTCAGAGCAACTCATGCTCTGTTGTCATTAATATTTTAATAAACTTTAATAGGTAAAACTGTCCGAGATATGAACAAAAGCAAGTGATGCATCAAAGTTTGATTTTAAAAAAAAATCTTGAATGGTTATAAAAATCCTTCTGATCATTAAAATAATTTATGAAAACAATAAAAATAATTAGTTTAAAAATCTTGTATGATTTTAATGATATGACGTAGTTCCAGAAACTCTCTACTTCTCTGTTTATCGGTCTGACTTCACGGTCAGTTTCTTTAGATCGCCCCCTGTCGTTCTAAAGAATATCACAATGGCGAACGCGACAAGTATAAAAGCCTCGTCTGTTTCGCGAGGTGTGCGCAGTCAGCGGAGGTGCGCGATGCGGCGCCAGGCGAAAGTATAAATCAAGCTTTACATAAAATAAGAAATTACGTTGAAATAACGTAATCAATATACATTGAAATAACTCAAAGTTTTCCTTAATTTAATTAAGTTCATTCAACATCTTTTTTTTTTTAAGTGTACACTTTAAAAATGCTGGGTTCCACACAGTTCCTTCATGTTGTCTCAACACCAATTGATTAAGTTAACTAAATTGTTTTTGCAAATTTAAGTGGATTTAACATTAAACAATTAAGTTGTCCCCAAAAAAACTCAAGAATTGTGTTGATTCAGCTCATTTTAAACGAGTAGTTTAAACGACCAGTAAAAATAAATTTTGATAATATGAAGTCCCTGTAAACCACCAATTCCAGCATCTGTGCGCGCATGTGTGTGTGTGTGTGTGTGGATGCCATCACATGCAGATTAGAGCAGTCATTAGTCTCCTAAGGGATAATTGGTTTGTAGCTGGAAGCTTTGGTCCAAAGCAAAACGTTTCCCTACAGAAAGGTCCACATCATTACACCACGCTTGTTAGAGGAGAGGATTGGACTGCCACTTCGGGGTCGGGTCTCTTTCCTAAGCTCACATACATTCATCTTCACTCATTTGCTGTCCGTAATTATTCTGTGTGGATTTAGCAGCGAGTTGTTTCAGCGGGCCGGGAATGCGACGGGCCTCTGTTCCCCATTAAAGTGCTTGTTCTGTCCTCCTGGAG
>LR812531.1:4091330-4138830 GCA_903798195.1 Danio kyathit | reverse complement strand
AAGAAATGAGCCAAACCAATGGAGAAAAACTGTCAAAACACAACATTTATATGAAACAATGCTTTTGTAACTTCATTAATGTCTAATTTTTTTGTCACATATATTTATTCCTTACATTCTATTTTCCTTACAAAACCTGACTGACTGACTCCCCCATACAATTAGACAGTCACTGCATTCACTGTTCATTATTATGGTTAGTTATTTTTTTCAGTTCATGCAGCCCTTATGTTCCTGACTCTATTATGCTTATTTTCTGTCTCTAGCTGGCTGTCCTGATTCGCTCATTAAAGAGGTTCATCATTTCCGTGTCCTGGGAGAAGAGCAGGTATGTTTGGACTAATGCAAACACACACATTTCAGCAAACCTCCCTTTGAATCAGGCAATAACACAAAAACCCAGCTTCGTCCAGATGGTCAGATCAATAGGTCTGCTGTTTCCCTACATCATTCACTACAAACTAATCTCCATACCAACACATTTACATGTATTTATCTAGCCGTTTTTTCCCCCTCCGAACATATAGTGAGCAGAGAGCGTGTGCCTACAGGTGGTTTGTCAAGCCCACTTACCTATGTGAAGCACACTCAGAATTGAACAATGTTACCAAGAAGCATGAGGTGTTTTAAGAAAGTGTCTGGTGCATATGAAGAGGAGAGAGTGTGTCCTACAGGTGGTTTGTCAAGCCCACTCACCTGTGTGAAGCACACTCAGCATTGCGCAATGTTTCCAGGAAGCATGGGGTGTCTTAAGAAAGTGTCTGGTGCATATGAAGACGAGTGAGTGTGTCCTATAGGTGGTTTGTCAAGCCCACTCACCTGTGTGAAGCACACTCAGAATTGAACAATGTTTCCAAAAAGCATGGTCTGGTGCATAAGGAGAGGAGAGAGTGTGTCCTACTGGTGGTCTATCAAGCCCACTCACCTATGTGAAGCACACTCAGAATTGCACAATGTTACCAAGAAGCATGGGGGTCTTAAGAAAGTGTCTGGTGCATATGAAGAAGAGAGAGTGTGTCCTACAGGTGGTTTGTCAAGCCCACTCACCTGTGTGAAGCACACTTAGCATTGCACAATGTTTCCAAGAAGCATGGGGGTCTTAAGAAAGTGTCTGGTGCATAAGGAGAAGAAAGAGTGTGTCCTACAGGTGGTTTGTCAAGCCCACTCACCTGTGTGAAGCAGACTCAGCATTGCACAATGTTCCCAAGAAGCATGGGGGTCTTAAGAAAGTGTCTGGTGCATATGAAGAGGAGAGAGTGTGTCCTACAGGTGGTTTGTCAAGCCCACTCACCTATGTAAAGCACACTCATAATTGCACAATGTTCCCAAGAAGCATGGGGGTCTTAAAGTGTCTGGTGCATATGAAGAAGAGAGAGTGTGTTCTACAGGTGGTTTGTAAAGCCCACTCGCCTGTGTTAAGCACACTTAGCATTGCACAATGATTCCAAGAAGCATGAGGTGTCTTAAGAAAATGTCTGGTGCATAAGGAGAGAAGAGGGTGTGTCCTACAGGTGGTTTGTCAAGCCCACTCCCCTGTTGAGCACACTCAGAATTCCACAATGTTTCCAAGAAGCATGGGGTGTCTTAAGAAAGTGTCTGGTGCATATGGAGAAGAGAGAGTGTGTCCTACAGGTGATTTGTCAAGCCCACTCACCTGTGTGAAGCAGACTCAGCATTGCACAATGTTCCCAAGAAGCATGGGGGTCTTAAGAAAGTGTCTGGTGCATAAGGAGAAGAAAGAGTGTGTCCTACAGGTGGTTTGTCAAGCCCACTCACCTGTGTGAAGCAGACTCAGCATTGCACAATGTTCCCAAGAAGCATGGGGTGTCTTAAGAAAGTGTCTGGTGCATATGAAGAGGAGAGAGTGTGTCCTACAGGTGGTTTGCAAACTCAAAATTGCACAGTTGCTATATGTTCCATCCACCTATTTTTATGCGCATTTTGGTATATTACATAAAAGCCTTTAATGGAAATGCAGAGATGCTCATAAATTCTGAGAATGCACAAATAAAATCACATGCGCACAACTAAATAGGATAAACTTAACCCAGGGGTGTTCAAATTTGGTCCTGGAGGGCCGGTGTCCTGCATATTTTAGTTCCAACGCCAATTAAACACACCTGAACCAGCTAATCAAGCTCTTTCTAGGTGTACTAACTTCCAGGCAGGTGTGTTGGAGGAAGTTGGAGCTAAACTATGCAGGACACCGGCCCTCCAGGACTGAGTTTGGACACCCCTGACTTAACCAAACTTATGACCAATTTGCTTAAAAAGCAATTTAAGAATATTAAAAATACATCCAGGAATAGTTTAAATAAAAATTCTCTAAATATTCACTCACCATAATTCCAATACAGCGTTCATTTAATGTATGGATCAGAAAATATATGTATTTTCTTCTGATATTTATTTCTGTTTGTACAGTAGAAATCAAATAGAATCACCTGGGTGGGATGTTTTCCACAAGATACACTTTTGTACATCCAGTAACAGTTCCACATTGATACCTTATGGGTAAACCTTTGTAACTTTAAGATAAGATGAGGTACGCATTTCTACTGTTAGGTACAGCGACAACTTTTGCACCTTTATTTCTGAGAGTGTACCTGTTTGGAATGACATGCAGGTCATCTTTCCTATATTTGAACACTGTTGTTCATCTTTGTTTTCCAGTATGAGCGCTACCAGCGGTATGCGGCGGAGGAGTGTGTTCTTCAGATGGGAGGCGTTCTGTGTCCTGCTCCGGGATGTGGTGCTGGTCTGCTCCCTGCGGATGAAGAGCGGAGAGTCTGCTGTGAGCCGGGGAATAATGGACTCGGCTGTGGGGTAAGAGGTTCTGAACTGAATCAGATGAACAGGTTTACAGTAATATACAGAAACAGATAGCAGGGTCATTCTGTGTCAACTCAAACTTAAAATCTTAAAGTTACAAAGGTTTACCCTCAAAGTGTCCATGTGGAGCTGTTTTGTTATTAAACACATTTTGTTGTCATTATTATAATTATTATTATTAGTAGTAGTAGTTAGTAGTAGTATTGTTGCTGTTGTTGTTGTTATTATTAATATTATTATTATTATTATTGATATTATTATTACTATTACTATTATTACTATTATTATTACTTTTATTATTATTATTAGTATTATTAATAATATTATTATTATTAATTCATTCATTTTCTTTTCGTCTTAGTCTCTTTATTAATCTAGGGTTGCCACAGCGGAATGAACCACCAACTTATTCAGCATATATTTTACGCAGCGGATGCCCTTCCACCTGCAACCCATCTCATTCACACACACTCATACACTATGGTTAATTTTAGCATACCCAATTCACCTGTACCACATGTCTTTGGACTGTGGGGGAAACCGGAGCAAGCCAACAAGAACACGGGGAGAACTCCACACAGAAATGCCAACTGACCCTGCCGAGGCTCGAACCATCAACCTTCTAGCTGTGAGGCGAACATGCTACCCACTGCGCCACCGCGTCGCCTATTATTATTCTTATTATTATTGTTGTTATTCATGGTGGCTCAGTGGTTAGCACTGTCGCCTCACAGCAAGAAGGTGGCTGGTTCAAGTCCCGGCTGGGTCAGTTGGCGTTTCATTGTGAAGTTTGCATGTTCTCCCTGTGTTGGCGTGGGTTTCCTCCGGGTGCTCCGGTTTCCCCCACAAGTCCAAAGACATGTGGTGTAAGTGAATTGGGTAAACAAAATTGGCCGTAGTGTATTAGTGTGTGTGAATGAATGTGTATGGGTGTTTCTCAGTACTGGGTTGCAGCTGGAAGGGCATCCTCTGCGTAAAACATATGAATAGTTGCCGGTTCATTCCACTGTGGCAACCTCTAAAATAGAATCTAATAGAAAATGAATGAATGAATATTATATTAATAATAAGAATTATAACAATGTTTTGAGGTTTTTCACACTTTAAATGTATTATTAACAGTGTTACGGGCGGTCATTAGTTGTGCTGCGTGCTTTTTTTGCATATTCTACTATAAAATTGGTCTTAAATTTCATTCTGTGTGCTATTAAAGGTTTTAAAAAGTCTTCAATATATGTCTTAGAAACCTGCAGATACACTGGGTTAGAACAAAAACTCCTTTTAACATGCAAAAGATGGATTTTATTGCGTCGCAACATCATATATAGTCAGGACACGGTGTTACCTACAGTTGCAATCAGAATTATTCAACCCCCTGATTTATTAGCCCCCCTGTTTATTTTTTTTCCCCAATTTCTGTTTAACGGTTTCTGTTTCAACACATTTCTAAACATAATAGTTTTAATAACTCATCTCTAATCACTGATTTATTTTATCTTTGTCATGATCACAGTAAATAATATTTGACTAGATATTTTTCCAGACACTTCTATACAGCTTAAAGTGACATTTAAAGGCTTAACTAGGTTAATTAGGTTAACTAGGCAGGTTAGGGTAATTAGGCAAGTTATTGTATAATGATGGTTTGTTCTGTAGCCTATTGAAAAAAAATATAGCTTAAAGGGGCTAATAATTTTGACCTTAAAATGGGTTTTAAAAAATTAAAAACTGCTTTTATTCTAGCCGAAATAAAACAAATAAGACTTTCTCCAGAAGAAAAAATATTATCAGACATACTGTGAAAATTTCCTTGTTCTGTTAAACATCATTTGGGAAATATTTAAAAAAGAAAAAAAAATTAAAAGGGGGTTCAATAATTCTGATATGCAACTGTATGCTATATCAATAGTGTTTTGCTGTTGAGCATAAACACAATACGTTTTTTCTGTTTGTGTACCTGATTTAACTATATAGTAGGTAAAAAAAACCTGAATATTAAAGCAATGTACTCATCTTAATCCCCTTAAACAAAATATTCTTCCATGACTCTTACTTTAGCTCAAACACTATATCAACCTGCAGCCCAAGACTGGTTACTAACTGAAGCTAAGTAGGGAATGAGCGTGGTCAGTATTTGAATGGGTGACCACATGGGAAAACTAGGTTGCTGTTGGAAGTGGTGTTAGTGAGGCCAGTAGGGGGCGGTCTGTGTGGGTCCTAATGCCCCAGTATAGTGAAGAGGACACCATACTGTCACTGAGCACCTTCTTTCGTATGAGACTTTAAACCGTGATTCCTGACTCTCTATGGTCATTAAAAATCCCATGGCACTTGTAACACCGTTGTCCTGGCCAAATTCCTTTGATCAGCCCTTACCCTTCATGGCCCCCCAATCATCCCCATCCACTGAATTGTCTCTATCATTAAAACTGGTGTGTGTTGAGCGCACTGGTGCCGTTGTCCTGTGGCTGCAGTCGCATCATCCAAGTGGATGCTGCACACTGGTGATGGTGTGGAGAGACCCACCTCAAGACTGTGAAGCACTTTGGGTGTATGACAATACATAATGAATGCGCTAGATAAATACACATTACATAACATCAAAATCAGTATATTTGGGGAAGTTTTGGCTGAAAGAGAGAGAATGACCCAAAAGCATAAAGGCTATTTTCAAAATAGAAGTTAAAACTGTTTGTGGATCCCTTCCAAACTCTTTATTATGTTTTTATTTAAGTGTGTGACGTTAGTAGAACTAGCATTGTGTTGGCCAGAATCAAGAAGAATGAACAACAAACAGCACACTTTCATCTTAAATTCAGTCATATTTTTTTCAGTGTGTGTGTGTTTGTGTGTGTGTGTGTGTGTGTGGAAGTTTAGGATGGCTTTCCTGTATGAGATGAATGTTTTGTCATCCCTGCCCTCTATCGTTTGCATACTCCACTCGTCCAATCACGACACGATTAAGATGTAATTACCACACAATTTGCATGATGTTTTCTAATTAGCCAGTCGATTAAAGATTAGGGTGCAGTTCAGCTGCCATTAGTGCTGACTGATTGCATGTTTGCAAACACAAACATCATCATTCCAGCGGGACGAAACCCCCGTATCTGTGCTTCTGTCAGAGGTGCAACTGTTGACCTGCGGCACGCAACACAGTGCTTTTGAGATATAGATGATATTAGACCAGGATTCATTTACGCGAGAATTCATTCAATTATTTGTGTTAATATTTTATGTTACGACGATCATCCAAACAAACATTTGTATTGTTGACTGATTAAAATAAAGCTTATAAAGTGCTATAAAGATTTTTAAAAATCTCTAGAATAGTGTTATACATTTATGTATATTATTGTATATAATATAATATAATATAATGTTCAAATCCAGAGAAATAAGCATTTTTAATGAAGTGTGATGGAGCGTGTGCTGTGTGTGTGTTTGATGGCAAATGCGGCCACCAGCGTCTGTCGCTAGAGCACATTTTGAGATCAAGAGAGTGAGGTTTACCTGCATAGCACTTCACTAGCTGACCTCTATTATGTTCACCCCCCCATAAACCTCAGTCTCACCCAGTTGACGGCACCAATTTAACCCACCAATCGTACACCACCCATTCACTCTGAGCTGGGATTGAACTGTTGATTATTTGCTTGACTTTGAATGCTCTAATGAGAAAGCTAAATACAGCGGCTGCAAGTGTCTGTTGCTAGAGCACATTTTGAGATTAAGAGAGTGAGGTTTACCCGCATACCACTTCACTAGCTGACTTTCATTACACTTACACCCCCCCCCCCCCCCCCCCACCCCCCAACCTCACTCTCATCCGGGTCACCGCACCAATTTAACCCACCAGTCCTACACCCCTTATTTGCTTCGTGCTGGGACCGAACCGGCGATTATTTGCATGGCTTTGAATGCTCTAGTGAGGAGGCTAAATAACGCAGCTGCTAGCGTCTGTCGCTAGAGCACATTTTGAGATCAAGGTAGTGAGGTTTACCTGCATAGCACTTCACTAGCTGACCTCCATTACACTCACGCCCCCTAAACCTCACTCTCATCCGGGTCATGGCACCAATTTAACCCACTGGTCCTACATCACCCATTCGATCCCAGCTGGAATCGAACTGGCGATTCTTTGCATGGCTTTGAATGCTCTAATTAGGAAACTAAATACCGCAGCTGCTAGTGTCTGTCGCTAGAGCACATTTTGAGATCAAGGTGTAGTGAGGTTTACCTGCATAGCACTTCACTAGCTGGTCTCCATTACACTCACGCCCCCTAAACCTCACTCTCATCCGGGTCACGGCACCAATTTAAACCACTGGTCCTACACCACCCATTCACTCCAAGCTGGGATTGAACCAGCGTTTCTTTGCGTGACTTTGAGTGCTCTAATCAGGCGGCTAAATATAACGGCCGCTAGCGTTTGACGCTAGAGCACCTTTTGAGATCAGGGGAGTGAGGTTTACCTCCATAGCACTTCACTAACTGGTCTCCATTACATTAACCCCACTAAACCTCACTCTCATTCGGGTCACAACACCAATTTAACCCACTGGTCCTACACCACCCATTCGTCCTACACCACCCACTGGTCCTACACCACCCCACTGGTCCTACACCACCCCCCTAAACCTCACTCTCATCCGGGTCACGACACCAATTTAACCCACTAGTTCTACACCACCCATTCGTCCTACACCACCCACTGGTCCTACACCACCCCACTGGTCCTACACCACCCTCCTAAACCTCACTCTCATCTGGGTCACGGCACTAATTTAACCCACCGGTCCTACACCACCCATTCGTCCTACACCACCCACTGGTCCTACACCACCCCCCTAAACCTCACTCTCATCCGGGTCACAGCACCAATTTAACCCACTAGTTCAACACCACCCATTCGTCCTACACCACCCACTGATCCTACACCACCCCACTGGTCCTACACCACCCCCTAAACCAAACTCTCATCAAGGTCACAGCACCAATTTAACCCACTGGTCCTACACTACCCATTTGTCTTACACCAGCCGCTGGTCCTACACCCCAGATCCCCCGTCCCCCCCCCCCCCCCCCCCCCGTAAACCTCACTCTCATCCGGATCACGGCACCAATTTAACCTACTGGTCCTACACCACCCATTTGTCCTACACCACCCACTGGTCCTACACCACCCCCCTAAACCTCACTCTCATCTGGGTCATGGCACCAATTTAACCCATCAGTCCTAAACCACCCATTCGCTCCGAGCTGGGATCTAACCGGCAAATCTTTCCATGGCTTTGAATGCTTTAATGAGAAGGCTAAATACAGCGGCGCTAGCGTCTGTCGCTAGAGCACCTTTTTAGATCAGGGGAGTGAGGTTTACCTCCACTTTACTAGCTAGTCGCCATAACATTCACCCCTAAACCCCCCTCTCATCCGGGTCACGGCACCAATTTAACCCACCAGTCCTACACCACCCATTACCTCTGAGCTGGGATCTAACTGGCGATTCTTTAACGAGGAGGCCAGTTTTGATGCTTTCGAGAAATAAATTTGGAGTATTTAAATTAAGTGTCCCATTGTGGCTAATCAATGTTGTTTTTGCTGATGGCCACACTTGGCCATTGGTCATGTACAGTTGTAGCTGGGAATAAATGATGGTCCTGCAGTCTTGTGGGTGGACTAGTGTGTGTGTGTTTTATTTCTGTTTGTTCATTAGTTTTGAATGGGGAGAGCATGTCCCTTATCTTCTGCAGTGTGTGTGTGACGGTCAGCACTGTGACTGTGAGCCGCAGATAAAGCCTTTATTGGAGCTGCTGTTAATGAACCGCTGGCTCCAGCACACACACATCAACAAGCAACGCCACATAAAAACACAGACACACAGAAAGCGAGAGGTTTTTACACGCCGTGGACCTGAGGGACGCCTCGCAAACCTACCTGTCCTACTTCACTTACAGGAAAATCAATACATGGCTCTCTATATCTGCCGTGGCGCTTTATACGGCCTTCTCCTCTTTTGTTTGGGGGTTTAGTGGCCTGTATTTGTGCTGTGTGTTGAATACGAGAACTGATTTCAGTTTTTAGTGTGTGTGTGTGCAGAAAGTGTGAGCAATCAGCTGTGTTTAGGTCAGTCTCTGGTCATGGAAATGATCTGGACCATTGGAGATAGTAATTGAGCTGCTGGAATCACACACGTGTGTTATTTGACACTTTTTTCACATTAAATTATTTCTTTCTGTGATCTTTTTTTTCTTTTTCAAATATTTTCCAAATGATGTTTAACCCTTGTGTGCTGTTGGAGATGTTTTCATCCACTCTGGGGTGATTTTGAGTCCTTATTTGGCCATAACTTTCTCTGTGTTTCAGCAAATGGAATGGGTTTTTGTGACAAATCTTATTTTGACACATATTTTAAGAAAATGCTTTTAAAAAAAAAAGTCAACAACAAGGTTTCCGCTACATTCATTCATCCGTGGCGGGCCGCCATGCCAAAATTCATCCCGCCACGGCTACATTACAACTTCTCATTTAAAACATTTAGTCGTGTTTTTTTTTTTTATAGCGGGTTATAATTGCACCAAAACATATTAAAAGGTAAGTGATTTATAACAGCGCAAACATTTCTGTAACCGTAGTAGTGCTGTGCGCTATTTGTTCAACCCTTTAAGGTGACATGCTGACTGACAGGTGCGTGATGCATGGGGCGCCAGCAAACACGGCGTAGCTTTCAGTTAAGATGAACACAGTTTCCATAAGTATACTTATCTTTCTGGAGTTTATAGCCGTTTCACTTTACTTCAGGACGTGTTAATGTCGGAAAACGCACAAAAACGCACTAAATCGCACTTTAGCAGCGCTTACTGGAGAGCGCACGAGAAGATCTGCACTTGAGCATGTAAATTTGAGTGCATGCAAGAAGTTTTGTGCACGAAGAGGAAATCGGCGCGCAAGCAAAGAGATTTGCATGCTCATATTACATGAATGCGTTCTCGACTTGTAATACTGCGTGTAATATTTGTCTTTGAAATAGTTGGCAGATCTGTGTAAAAAAAAAAAAAAACCTGCCACCACAACTGGGAAAAATCCTAGAGGAAACACTGAACAATATACTCTGGGGTGCGTTTCCCAAACAACGACGTAACTCGCGGCTGAACTATCATAGTGCGATGCATCGTTTGGCAAAAGAACTATGCAGTGACGAGTGTTTCCCAAAACCCGTAGTTTGTCTGTTGCAGATCCATCGCTTGAACAACGTTAGTTATAACGTAAAACGCCCATAATGATGCTCTAAACGTGGTGGAGTAACTTCTTTAGAGAACAACCCCATCATTTCTTTGTGCAAATTATATTGTTTTACACAAACACACATTAAAAATAAAATCCAATATTAGTTTTGGTAAAAACATGCACTCGCTTTCCATATTAATTAAAATATATGTAAATGGCACATATAGGGCCTGTGCTTCCTTTACT
This sequence comes from Danio kyathit, assembly GCA_903798195.1. Lineage (NCBI taxonomy): Eukaryota > Metazoa > Chordata > Actinopteri > Cypriniformes > Danionidae > Danio > Danio kyathit. Next base: position 4,128,525 of record LR812531.1, on the reverse strand, counting down.
AATATTATTGAGAAGTTGAACATTACATATTCTATTCTAAAACATAAAATCACTTACAAAAGCTAACAAATATTCTAATATCATATATAAATCATATAAATAAATAATGAGGCTGTTTATTATAAATATATTTACTTTAATAATAATATTAATGATGATGATTATCATTATTATTATTTAGGATATTGTTTATTTATTTATTTTTAAAAATTACAATTTGACACATGCAAACCACAGCAGAAATGTTCTAACCAACAGGTCCATGTCATATACAGCAGAGAAACTTAATAAATAACCCACTATAAAATAAAAGCATTAACGTACGCTATGTTTTTTTTGTTTTCACAAGCTTTGGAGACGTAACATTTCCGCTTTTAAATATACCTATAGCTTTCGCCATGAGGCTGTGTTCAAAATGGTATCAATGTTTTCAAAGTGCACTGCGAAGGGAGCACAATTGTAAACATGAAGATCGCTAAAACTGAACTGTAAAAATACTTTGACACCTAAGAGAGATTAACTTAATGCTTTTTTATTTTTAATAATTCCAAGTTTAAATGTTAGAATGTTCTAAATGAATAGGGCATAGGGGGGATAAGTGGTAATAGAACACAGCCAGGAACTATGTCTCTAACTAGAGCTCCAGAGGTGTAGTTGCAAGTGCTCAAGTTTGCGACGCAGTTTGCGAATGTTCGTTGGAACGATGGATTTGGGAAACGGCAAATCAACGAAGTATGTTTGTAACGACGGAACTTGCGACCTTAGTTGACTAACGATGGTTTTGGAAAACGCACCCCAGATTGATCCAATCCGATGTTGCTTTGTAAAACTGGCTCAAAATGTAAGCTGGATTACGTGATCACGGATCGCAAAAAAAGTATTACTAAATCCGGATCAAATTTATCCGGATTAAACCTATTGAAAAACCGGGCCCAGGTCTACATTTTTTGGCACCGCGAAAATACATACCCAGAGCTACGTCTGCTTGCAGTTTTTGTTTTCATGTATCCACCAGACGCCACTTTTGATGATCCCAAATTTCTCTCATACATGTCTTTTGCACATCCTCTTCTCACGTAAATCCACCAGGTAAATCCACTGACTGACCCACATACACCCTTACCTAAATCCAACCGATAATGTTTTCAAAACTTAATGTTTTACACTCACCGGCCACTTTATTAGGTACACCTTCCTAGTACCGGGTTGGACCCCCTTTTGCCTTCAGATCTGCCTTAATCCCTCGTGGCAAAGATACTGGAAATATTCCTCAGAGATTTTGCACCATATTAGCATGATAGCATCACAAAGTTGCTGCAGAGTGTGTGTGGAGAGTGTGTGTGTGGATGTGTTTGTATGTAAGAGTGTGTGTGAGTCTGTCTGTGTGTGTGTCGAAGTAGGTGTGTGTGTGTCTGTGTGTTTGTGTGTGTTTGTATGTAAGAGTGTGTGTGGATGTATGGGAGTAGACGTGTTTGTGTCTGGGTGTAGATGTGTTTGTATGTGTTTGTGTGTGAGTGTGTGTGTGTGTGTGTGTGTGTGTGTTTGTAGACACAGACAGGATCTGACAGACTCAATCTGATGTGTGTTAAATAAGAATGCTGAAAGAGCTCTTACAGAGAGACTCCTCTGATCATCTGCCATACACTCTCTCTCTCTCTTTACACCTCTACCTCTCTCTGATTCTCAGTCCTGACCCAATGTAAGGCTTCAAGGCAATAATAGCATCTCGATGACTCTGGAGCACTGTCCAGCAGCACTCAGAGCTCAAACAGACAGACTGTACAGGACAAACACTCTTGATCTGCTCACTGCACATCACACATGATTAACGCAGTGACAGAGGTCGAAACTTTACATCATGAAGCAAAAGTTCAAGAGAAACTTAAACTGTCCACCTGAGATTTGTACACGGGCTCATTGTGGATACGTACCCCTGTCTACATTTCTGGAGATCGCGAAATATGTACCCAGATTTTGTCTGTAAAACGAACGCTATGGGTGATGCGACAGCTTCTGTTTCTTTTCGCACTACTGCTGACCGCTTACCTCCATATGGACAGCTGTTTGTTACCAGTTTGCTCAGTAGTTCGCCACGTATGCTGGTGGACTTAGGATGTAAAGCGGGCCGCGATGGCGGGGTTTGAGTGTGGCGAAGAATAAAAAGCAAAAAATAAATAAATAACAGGCTGAAAACATGGTCAAATCTTGTTGATGCCAGAGGTCAGAGGAGAATGGCCAGACTGGTTCCAGCTGAAAGAAAGGCAACAGTAACTCAAATAAGCACTCGTTACAACCGAGGTCTGCTGAAGAGCATCTCTGAACACACAACACATCCAACCTTGAGGTGGATGGGCTACAGCGGCAGAAGACATCACCTGGTGCCACTCCTGTCAGCTAAGAACAGGAAACTGAGGCTACAATTCACACAGGCTCACCAAAACTGGACAATAGAAGATTGGAAAAGTGTTACCTGGTCTGTTGAGACTCCATTTCTGCTTCATTTAGATGGTAGGGTCAGAATTTGGCATCAACAACATGAAAGCATGGATCCATCCTGCCTTGAATCAATGGTTCAGGCTGGTGGTGGTGGTGTAATGATGTGGGGGATATTTTCTTGGCACACTTTGGGCCCATTAGTACCAATTGAGCATCGTGTCAACATCACAGCCTACCTGAGTATTGTTGCTGACCATGTCCATCCCTTTATGACCACAGTGTTCCTACTTCCAGTAGGATAACGCACCATGTCATAAAGCGTGAATCATCTCAGACTGGTTTCTTGAACATGACAATGAGCTCACTGTACTCAAATGGCCTCCACAGCCACCATATCTCAACCCAATAGAGCAGCTTTGGGATGTGGTGGTACGGGAGACTCACATTATAGATGTGAAGCCGACAAATCTGCAGCAACTGCGTGATGCTATCACGTCAATATGGAGCAAAATCTCTGAGGAATATTTTCAGTACCTTGTTGAAGCTATGCCACAAAGGATTAAGGCAGTTCTGAAGGCAAAACTGGGTCCAAACAGGTACCGTACCAGAAAGGTGTACCTAATAAAGTGGCTGGTGAGTGTACAGTATATTCTGTATATAGTATTTAGACTTGTATTTAGACAACTCAAACATCACATTGCTCGAGATTCGAGAAAACTGAAAAATTATTCATTGGACTAAAAACATTAGTGTAAGTGGTTGCAAACCATTTAAATGGGCTGATTTAAAACAAAGTTGAGCATTACTAAATTTAATGTTTGTTTAAATTCAGCCCATATAAATCGTTTGCAACCACTGACCTTTAAAAAAAATTCTAAATCCACGTAATTAGTTTTTTTTCAGTGAAATAAAGAAAGTGAAACACCGTGTTGTTGAGGACTGAAAGTGTGTTTAACTTCCCGGTGAGAGAACTTACCTCAGAATCTCCTCCCGCCGCTGAAGAAGAAAAACAAACAAACTAAAGCCGACAGAAAGATCTCCGTTTCCTCATTATTACTAAGAAACACAAAACAGCATCTGCTCCAGACCTTTAGAAGAAAATCTGTCATCATCAGCAGCAATAATAATAATACAGCGAAGCGATGATATGATGCTTCAGAAGAGAAGAACTGTGAGGAGTTTATGTGCTGAATCTGCGACAGACGCGGAGAAATGCTGACCCCTGGCGGCGGAGCAGTATACTGCATCAACACGAGTTTACCTCAGACTACTACACTGTAAAATTATTTGTTATTTTGTGATTCACAAGTGTTTATTTACGGTTGTGAATTGCATTATGGGATGTTGATCTATGATTTGTTGACTTTGGATGTTGAAAATGTAACTCTACAGTTTAACTAAGTGACTTTTTTTTTGACATTTTAGTAGTTCGAAATAATGTAATGTTTAAGAAATAATAGTATATAGAGAAATAAGTCTGTAAAATAACAGAGCATGTACTGGAAGTGTATTACAATGTTTTTGTAGTGTAATATAGAACACCAACCCAGACAAGTTATCACTTTAAACTATTATAAATGTTAATAAAAGTCACTTTATTTGAACATTTCAAGGTTAAAAGTTCAAAGAAGAAAAATGAAGGACCCATAATGCAATTCAAAAGCATAAATAAAAAGGGGGAAATAAAAATATATAAAAATGAATCACAAAATATGGAAAACTGCTAATTTACAGATATGTTTTGCAGTGTAAGGACCATTTCAGAATAGTCAAGAGCAAATAGATTTTTTTTCGTAATAAGTTTTATGAAAATATATATTAATTTTCCTTGTGATTTAGCAGTAAATAAGTAATTTAATTGGTAAGTAAATAGATAGATAAATGAGTAAATAAATAAGTAAATAAATAAACAAGTACATAAATAAAAAAGTAAAGAAAAAGAAAACTAAAAAGAAATAAGTAAATGAGTAAAGAAATAAATAAGTATATAGCTATGTAAATAAATAAATAATTTAATTACTAAGTAAATAAATAAGTAAATAATTTAATTACTAAGTAAATAAATAAGTAAATAATTTAATTACTAAGTAAATAAATAAGTAAATAATTTAATTACTAAGTAAATAAATAAGTAAATAATTTAATTACTAAGTAAATAAATAAGTAAATAATTTAATTACTAAGTAAAGAAAAATAAAACTAAATCTAAATAAGTAAATGAGTAAATAAATAAATGAGTAAATATTTGAATTACTAGGTAAATAATTTAATTACTAAGTAAAGAAAAAGAAAACTAAAAATAAATAGGTAAATAAATAAGTAAATAACTATGTAAATACATAAATAAATAAGTAAATATGTAAATAAATAAGTAAATAATTTAATTACTAAGTACAGAAAAAGAAAACTAAAAATAAATAAGTAAATAACTATGTAAATACATAAATATATATGTAAATAACTATGTAAATAAATAAGTAAATAATTTAATTACTAAGTACAGAAAAAGAAAACTAAAAATAAATAAGTAAATAAGTAAATAAATAAGTAAATAACTATGTAAATAAATAAATAAGTACATAAATAATTTTTTTATAAGTAAATAAGTAAAGCAATATATATGTAAATAACTATTTAAGTAAATCAATAAGTAAATAAATAAACAAACAAGTACATAAATAAACAAAAAAGTAAACAAATAAATAAGTAAATAATGATGTAAATAAATAAATAAGTAAATAATTTAATTACTAAGTAAAGAAAAATAAAACTAAAAATAAATAAGTAAATAACTATGTAAATAAATATATAAATAAGTAAATAACTATGTAAATAAATATACAAATAAGTAAATAACTATGTAAATAAATATACAAATAAGTAAATAACTATGTAAATAAATATACAAATAAGTAAATAACTATGTAAATAAGTAAATAAGTAAATAGTTTAATTACCAACTAAAGAAAAAGAAATCTAAAAAGAAATAAGCAAATAAGTAAAGAAATAAATAAGTAAATTACTATGTAAATAAATAAGTAAATACAAGTAAATAAGTAAAGACAAAGAAAACTAAAAGGAAATAAGTAAATAAATAAGTAAATAAATATGTAAATAAATAAATAAGTAAATAATTGAATTACAAAGTAAATAATTTAAGTAAATAATTGAATTACTAAGTAAAAGAAAACTAAAAAGAAATAAGTAAACAAGTAAAGAAAGGGGGGGGGATTATATATATATAGTTGAAGTCTTATTAGCCCCTTTTTGAATTTTTTTTTCTTTTTTAAATATTTCCCAAATGATGTTTAACAGAGCAAGGAAATTTTCACAGTATGTCTGATAATATTTTTTCTTCTGGAGAAAGTCTTATTTGTTTTATTTCGGCTAAAATAAAAGCAGTTTTTAATTTTTTTAAAAACATTTTAAGGTCAAAATTATTAGCCCCTTCAAGCTATATTTTTAAAATAAAAGTTATTTTTTCGATAGTGTACAGAACAAACCATCATTATACAATAATTAGCCTAATTACCCTAACCTGCCTAGTTAAACTAATTAACCTAGTTAAGCCTTTAAATGTCACTTTAAGCTGTATAGAAGTGTCTTGAAAAATATCTAGTCAAATATTATTTACTGTCATCATGACCAAGATAAAATAATTGAGTTATTAAAACTATTATGTTTAGAAATGTGTTGAAAAAAATCTTCTCTCCGTTAAACAGAAATTGGGGAAAAAAATAAACAGGGGGGCTAATAATTCAGGGAGGCTAATAATTCTGACTTCAACTGTATATATATATATATATATATACATATATATATATATATATATATATATATATAAATAAAATCTTTAATTGAAATTTAATGCAAATATAAAACCTCATGTTCAAACTATTACCAAAAGCTGTGCAGTATTTCCTCAGTAATGGTCAATGAACCCTGGCGGTCGGTGTGTGATTTGCTGTTTGTGTCAGTTTGTGTTTTGCAGGGACTGTAAAGAGGAGTTTCACGAGGGTCCCTGCAGACACACGGCCAGCACAACATCAGCAGGAGCCCTGCAGGTGAGATACACACACCTTAAAGTACATATGAAATCCAAACTAACCATATTGATTTTGTTAACACACATTGCTAGTTTTGTGGTGAACAATTCATCTGTGCATGTCACAAAAAGAAATAAGACAAGAAAAAATAGTTTCTCAGATTACGTCAAATCACGTCAATATTGTCACGGGTGTGGGTGGGGAAAAGAAGCGAGGACTTAAATGCAGGGAAAATTATGAGTTTTTATTAGTAATAAAATAAAATAAACAGCAAATCAAATTATCCAGAGGGGGAAAGCATTAACAAAAAGAAAACAACTAATTTGACTGTGCTGGACATGACGGAATCGCATCACTTGACTGCGTGAGACCAATCAGGATCAAAACATGACCTCTCTGAACAGAAATGTAAAATGGACCAATCGCTCGCTTTTTTAAATGTCTAATCATCTTGTTTAATCCCGCCCCTTTTCACAGCACTGCACAGCAGATATTCGCAAGCTCAAACTCTAGTGTGACCGCAGCTTTAAAGCAGAAAGAATTAACAAACAAACAGGTGAACATAATAAACTAATAATGGGATAACAAGGAGAGTGGGACTAGACAATAGACAGGAGAGCACATGACACAAAGAAACAACACAAGCCATGTGCTCACATAAAATGAGACTAGAACATGCAGTCAATGAGAGAACATATTAACCGTGTGTTTACATGAGACACTAAAGCACGCGGCGCATGTAAACATAAACCACGTGCTAAACACACCAACAGACGACTGAATGCAAGACACAAGCACACGATAAATGAAAACACTTACCATGCGCTCACACATGCGACATGCATGTTCCGATCCCAGCACCAACCAAAACTAAAACTAACTAGGCTAGAGCACTGAGAACAAAAACACCATGCCACAAACAAAACAACAAACACACCAGGACAAGAGCACGTATCCCGAGCACGCCCGGACCTCGCGTGCCAACGTCAACCATTTTTTTTTTTAAAAACATAACCATTTTTTTTTTTTTTTAATGTCTGCTGGTAAATCATACTAAACGTTTACTATTTTAGGTCCGTTAGGATTACCTAAATAATTTACATTTGCTAAATGGCTGAATAATGAGAGAATATTTTTTTTGATATTTTTTATTAATTTCTAGACAGTCAAAAGTTTACACACATATCCTTGGTATTTTTTTAGCTTTGCTTTTAAACTGTATAACTTTGGTCAAATGTTTTGGGTATCCTTCCACAAGCTTCTCACAATAGTTTGCAGGAATTTTGGCCCATTCCTCCTGACAGAATTGGTGTAACTGAGTCAGATTTGTAGGCTGTCTTGCTTGCACAAGCTTTTTCGACTCTGCCCACAAATTTTCTATAGGATTGAGCTCAGGGCTTTGTGATGGCCACTCCAAAACATTCACTCTGTTGTCCTTAAAGCACATTTTAACTCATTTGGCAGTATGCTTAGGGTCATGGTCTGTTTGGAAGACCCATCTGTGGCCAAGTTTTAATTTCCTGGCTGATGTCGTGAGATGTTGCTTCAGTATTTCTACATAATGTTCTTTCTTCATGATGCCATCTATGCTGTGAAGTAGACCAGTCCCTCTTGCAACAAAACAGCCCCACAACATGATGCTGCCGCCCCCATTCTTCACAGTTGGGATGGTGTTCCTAAGCTTGTAAGCTTTCCTCTTTGCCCTCCAAATGTAACACTGGTCATTATGGCCAAACAGTTCAATCTTAGTTCCATCAGACCACAGGACATGTCTCCAAACATTATTCTTTTTCCCAGTGTAATTTAGCAAATTGTAATTTGGCTTTTTTGTTGATTTTCTCATGTTGTCACACAAGGAAGCAGTGTGTTTGAGGTTTTCCTTAAATACTATTCTACAGTTGTGCCTCCAATTAACTCAAATGTTGTCAATTAGCCAATCAGAAACTTCCAAAACCTTGACACCATCATCTGAGCTTTTTTCAGAGGCATAATAATCTTATTGTATGTAAACTTGACTTTCATCAAAAGTTATAACAATTTCTCAAAAAAATATATCTCTCATTATTCTGCTATTAAGCATAAAAGAAACTAATTTTATAATCCTAACTTACCTAAAAGAGAAAAAGTTTAGTCACATTAACATCTGACTTTTTTTTAAATGGTTATGTGCCTTTTTATACAGTGCATGGAAACTTTTGCTTTCAACTGTATATACCAATGAAAGACCAGACCAGACAAAACATGAAATATTTTGTGTTCATATTGTCTGCAATAAAATAAAATTCAAATTCAATTTGGAAATCACTACTTTCTTTTTTTATTTGTGTTGTCCATACTGTCCGAACATTTTCTGATTTAGGGTTGTAGGGTTACTGGATTTGCTGCTTAACGAGGACACACATTTGTATAATGTCATGGGTATGTTGTCAATGTTGTGGCAGTTCATGCCTTGTGTCCTCATAAATCAAAACCGTTAATAATCATGCTTAACTTAGTCTTTTCACATTCAAACTTTGCCACAGGGTTCCTGTGAGGTTTGCGATTAGGGGTAGGGTTTGGGTAAAGCCATAAAATACACATTTTTGTAGAGTATAAAATACATTACGCCAATGGAGTGGTTCTTATAAACCACCAAAACAAGTATTCAAATCAATTCAATGCAAGTTTATTTGCACAGTGCTTTTCAAAATAATTATTGTTTCTAAGCAGTTTTACAAAAAGTGCACATTATTGCATTACGATCAAAATCAGAAAAGATCATTTTATTAGTTACTTATAACTTATTAAATACTAATTATCTAGTAACTAATTACTAATAACTTTTTAACAGTTAAAGTATGCATGTGTGTGTGTGTTTCAGGGTTACGTTGTAGATGAAGAAGCGGCTCTTCGTGCTCGATGGGAACAGGCTTCACAGGAGACCATCACCAAAACCACTCACCCCTGCCCCAAATGCCAGGTTCCTGTGGAGAAAAACGGTACTGGTGGACTCTTTCTCCAGCGCCTGCTGGTTCACAATAGTGTACTGCCACACTGATGTACTAGTAACTGATGATCACCGCTGGACAGTAACTAAGCATTTTCATTAAGTACATTTTTTAAGTATTTGCAGATTCTCAAAGTATTTCTCTTTTGGTAAACATTTGCTTTATGCCTAAAGGAATAGTTCACTCAAATATGAAGTTTTATAGTTTATTTATAGTTTATTTACTACCACTATGGCTGCATCCGAAATCATATTCTTCTCTACTATGTGAAAAACAGTATGTGAGCTGAGTAGTATGTCCAAATTCATAGTATTGCAAAAACAGTATGCAAAAAATACCTGGATGAGCTACTACTTCTGGCGAGATACTGCAGTGCACATTTAATGGATGCTACAATTTCCTATGATGCCATGCCAGAGAATTAATGAATGGGAGTGAATCAGGTAGGTCATGTGATAATAACAATATGGCAGATGTAGTACATCCCAATTCTATTCATACTACTCACGTTTATACTATATAGAACACACTTTTCTAACAGTCATGTAGTAAATTCACATTCAAATTTAGTACCGACCAACTTGAGTAGTAGGTGATTTCGGATGCAGCCTATACTGTACACTACCTGACAAAAGTCTTGCCGCCTATCCAAGTTTTAGGAACAATAAATACTAATTTGACTTCTAGTTGATCATTTGGTAACAGAAGTGGCTTATATGAAAGGCAAAGGCCTCTAGATTACGCTTATTTTACCACAATAAAATATGATCATGCCTTGATTTTAAATGATTTAATTAGGACAGTAAGGTCTGACTTTGCTTAGACTAAAGTCTTGTCACTGAACAGAAATAATGTCCAGTATAGAATATAAGTCATGCTGCAGTGGAAACAGAATGGATATTGTGTCTGACTCCATCATGAGCTTGGAGGACTGCATCATACATCTCTGCAATGACTCCAATCACTTATTAATAAAGTCATCTGGAATGGCAAAGAAAGCGTTCTTGCAGGACTCCCAGAGTTCATCAAGACTCTTTGGATTCATCTTTAATGCCTCTTCTTTTATCTTACCACAGACATGCTCAATAATGTTCATGTCTGGTGACTGGGCTGACAATCCTAGAGCACCTTGACCTTCTTTGCTTTCAGGAGCTTTGATGTGGAGGCTGAAGTATGAGGAGCTTTATCCTGCTGAAGAATTTGCCCTCTCCTGTGGTTTGTAATGTAACAGGCAGCACAAATGTCTTGATACCTCAGGCTGTTGATGTGGCCATCCACTCTGCAGATCTCTCGCACACCCCCATACTGAATGTAACCCCAAACCATGATTTTTTCTTCACCAAACTTGACTGAATTCTGTGAGAATCTTGGCTCCATGAGGGTTCCAGTAGGTCTTCTGCAGTATTTGTGATGATTGGGATGCAGTTCAACAGATGATTCATCTGAATAATCGACCTTCTGCCACTTTTCCAAATGATCAACTAGAAGTAAGGTTAATATTTGTTGTTCTTACAACTGGGATCCACAACAAGACTTTTGTCAGGTAGTATGTCCTGTCCTGTCTTCATGTTTAAATGGAGATAACTTTGAATGTCGAATTATATCAAAGCACTTCACGGGACCTTTAATAATGCCTCATATTTATCGTAGAGTATCATATTGCTTGATTGCACCAATGTTTATCTTACAGTCTCATCCGTTATCGTCTGGTTATCTGTTTTTATCTTCAACCTTGAAAACTCTTTGCACCATGAGGCGGTCGTAATCTCGTCACGGTGTGTATTATGATCTTGTGTTTGTGTTGTCTTGTTGTTCAGGTGGCTGTATGCACATGGTGTGTCCGCGTCCGCAGTGTAAGTTCGAGTGGTGCTGGCTATGTCGCGTGGAGTGGAACAGGGACTGTATGGGAAAACCATTGGTTCGAATGAGCCGGATTTGCTCTGACAGAAACTCAGGAAATAAAGCAAATGGAAAGCTTGCAAAAGACTTTCAGATCATTTGCTCGTCAAGTCATTATCCAACCCAGGCTCGTTCTGATTATGTATCCGTATATACATTTCTGGAGAGCGCCACAACGTCCCAGGAGCTACGTTTCTCAGCAGTTTTTGTTTTCGCGAATCTGCCAGAGGCTGCTGTGTATCTCAAATTTCTCTCGAGTGCCATTTGCGCTTGCTCTTTTCGCAAAAATCCACCAGAAGTCGCTGTCTACTGACTGACTGACTGATCCCCCACCCACCACCTTCCCTAAACCCAACCGATAGTGTGTTCAAAAGCAATCCGGAAAATGAAAAGCTCTCACGGCTGCCTGATTTTTACCACGTTTTCAGCTCTTACCCACATTCTCACCCTGTTATTTACGTGTTTATTTTATATTTTGGCTTCTGTTTTTGTCTTTCCTGCTTTCTGGAACCCTTCTTCTGCGTTCCTCGAATCCCGTCGTTACGGTCAACTCCGCTCTGCATCTCAAATCCTCCAACGTACGTGGCGAGCCACTGGACAAACTGGTAACAGCAGAAAAGCCGTCCATGCAGAGGTAAGCGGTCAGGTGGTAAGTGCGAAAAGCACGTCATACCACCCTGTAACGTTCGTTTTAAAGACGAAATGCAGCCATACAGAGCTCTGGCTACATAATGCGCGATCTCCAGAAATGTATATAGGGCTACGTTTTCAGAATGAGCCCATGTTGTCATTATCACTGTTGTGAAGTACATATCAAAGAAATGCTGCTGACATTCAAAGCCATTTATAATACACTGAAAAAAAGCCTCACTGGATCAACTTAAATAAATGACTTACACCTAAAAGAATAAACACTGTAAAAACTGCTGGGTTCCACATAATTTTTTCATGTTGTCCCAACACAAACTGATTAAGTTAACTTAAATCGTTTTTACAAATTTAAGCGGATTGAACACAAAACAATTAAGTTGCCCCCTCAAAAAAACTCTTTTAAAAAATTTTTAAATAAGTAGTAGGAGCAAGCACAAAAAAGTGTTAATAAGTGAAGTTTTTCCAACTTATTTATTAATGAAAACCGTAACAAATTCTAATTCATGCAGTTGTAACAAGCTGAAGTAATTTGTTTAGGGTTGCAGTTTTTATAGTGTTTTGGGTAGGACTGAATAAAACTCTATAGTGTTTTAATGAAGTCTTGAGTCATGTTTTTTTTTTTTTGTCATCAAATTCCAACACTCTGTAATCACAGTTCTGCTTCATACTGTATTTTTACAGAAATTGTGACAGAAAGACTTTAGTTAAGTTTATTAGTTTTTGTTTATTATGCTGTTAAATGTATGTAGCACCTTGATCCTGGAGGAAAGTTGTTTAATTTTCATTCATTCATTCATTTTCTTTTCGGCTTAGTCCCTTTATTAATCCGGGGTCGCCACCGCGGAATGAACCGCCAACTTATCCAGCACGTTTTTACACAGCGGATGCCCTTCCAGCCCTTCTTTGGACTGTGGGGGAAACTGGAAACCCGGAGGAAACCCACGCGAACGCAGGGAGAACATGCAAACTCCACACAGAAACGCCAACTGACCCAGCCGAGGCTCGAACCAGCGACCTTCTTGCTGTGAGGCGACAGCACTACCTACTGCGCCACCGTGTCGCCCTCTTTTCAAAGTTGAAAACTTTGGTTGAACTAGGTATTGTTTTCCTGGATCAAAACACATGCAAGCGCAGGTTGCCAGATTGACGACTAACAGCAGTGTGCCTGACTGATCAAGTCTAAACACTGATTAAGGCTGATTAAAGTGAACGCAGGGAGAACATGCAAACTCCACACAGAAACGCCAACTGACCCAGCCGAGGCTCGAACCAGCGACCTTCTTGCTGTGAGGCGACAGCACTACCTACTGCGCCACTGCGTGGCCTTGTTTAATTTTACTGTCTACTAACTGTATATGGTTGAAGTGAAGTTTATTTTATAAACTAATTTCGAGAGGATTACGTGCTTACAATTGACCACGGCTGGTCTTACATTAGCTAATACATGATTCACCAATCAGACGATTCCTAACTCACTATAAATAACCAGAGTTTCATACCACCGTTATCTTCGTTTTGAAGAATCCCCCCTTCCACGCCTACTCCTTCCGCTTTTTTTCTAGGTTGGGCGGCACGGTGGGCTAGTGGTTAGAACTGTTGCCTCACAGCAAGAATGTCAGTGGTTCAAGTACCAGGCCAGTCGAGGTTTCTGTGTGGAGTTTACGTGTTCTCCCCTTGGTCGTGTGGGTTTCCTCCCACCATCCAAAGGCATGCGACATAAGTGAATTGACTAAACCAAATTGGCACCATAGATGTGCTCCTATTCAGCAGTATATCTCTTCACAGCAATCACTAATTTGTCTTTAGCTATAAACAGCAGGGGAGTTCTCGAGATCTACCTGAGCTCAAACTCCCCTCTCACCCTGCAAACAGGACGGAGCCCAGGGCTCAAGGATCTTATGAGCTCAGGGCTCTCTCCCGAGACAGCATGCCAAACACACTTTATAATCAGGGCCAGATGGAATCTGCGGACGTTTTTTGCTATTTCTGCTGAGATATTTGGTAAAAATCTGCGGATTTCTGTGGAATTATTTTGGGAGTATCATAACTAAAACCTTAATATGTGAAAATAAAAATAATATCTTTTTAACTTGTATTTATTGTTTAAAATGCAAATCCAATTAGAATAACTGTAAATAGTTAACTGTAAAAAAATAAACAGAATTAATGATGGGCTAAAAATCTGCGGAAAATCTGTGGAAAATCTGCGGAATTCTGCGCGCGCAGATTCCGTGTGGGCCTATTTATAATTAATCATCAGCTAACTCTTGAAATGACAATAAAATAGAAATATTTCATTATAAATAACTTTGCTGATCATTTTATGCATCTTTGCTTAATAAAAGTGTTCATTCATTTGGGGGTAACGAAATACAACAAACTTTCAAACATTAGTGTAACTCATAGCTTTAGATGTGCATTTGTGTTCAAGAAATTATGGATCTTTTATTAGCATTCATCAATTTATGAAAAATTAACTAAGTTTATTTGTTACTATACTATTGAATATTTTTATCTTCTCAGCAGTGTCATTTTAATATCACTAAGATACATTTGTTGTTTTTATTAATAACTTGAATTCGTTTTTTCTATATATTTGTTGACATTTCAAGTAATCCCTGCTGAAAAAATCCAGCTTAAACCAGCCTAAGCTGGTTGGCTGGTTTTAGCTGGTTGACCAGCCTGGTTTTAGAGGGGTTTTGGCCATTTCCAGGCTGGTTTCCAGCCATTTCCAGCCTGGGAGTTGACCAGCTAAAACCAGCTTGACCAGCCAAAAACAGCTATGTCCAGCTTAAACCAGGCTGGTCAAGGTGGTTTTAGCTGGTTTAAGCTGGTCATTTTCCAGCCTGACCAGCTAAGACCAGACTGGAAATGGCTGGAAACCAGCCTGGAAATGGCCAAAACCCCTCTAAAACCAGGCTGGTCAACCAGCTAAAACCAGCCAACCAGCTTAGGCTGGTTTAAGCTGGATTTTTCAGCAGGGATATCATTGGCTCATTTTTTATATGTATATTTTTATCTTAAATTTGTTAAACATATTAAAATAACAAAGAGAATATTTAATATAATATGTTATATATAGTTTTATGATATAATGATATAGATGTAATGATATAGATTAGTTTTTATAACATAATAGTTATGATTTAACCAATAATAAATGCAGGCTACTAATGAATTATTTTCAGGTTTCACTTACAAAGCAATGTACTTAATATAATATGTTCTGTTCCACTGCTTTTCTTTGTAGTTTTCTTATTATTGTATATGTCAGCTTGTCTGCTTGTGCTGATGTAAATTGACGTCTGTCAATGCATGATGTTAGTGCATGTCAATCATTTACCACAGTAGTCTCTCACTTTTGTCTGCTCATCAATATCAAAGGCCTGGATTATGATTGTCATTATTATAAACCGCACTGACCAGACCAGTCTTCAAGGACCTCCAAAAACTCAATATAAAATGCTATGTTTTGATGCAAACAGTAGCTTAGCATTATTAGCTTAGCAAAATGCTAACATCTCTGAATTGTAATGTAGTAGCTAGTAAAATAGAGCATTCATCAGTGTTTAGTTTTTTAATATGGTGATTAGATGGTGATAATCTGATAAAACAGGACACTGACTAGTGTCATAAACTGACCCTATAAACATAATCCTGCATTGTTGCTCTGCGACCTCTGATTCCACATTATGAGATAACTGTTAGTTCATCATGGTTTATTACCGTGAGGGTGTAGCTGAATGTCTAACACACATGTGCTTTACGACTCAGTACGGCTGACTGAGAAACAAATAACTGAAAGACAAACACAAGGAGTGTTTCGCTCGATATGAAACACACACTGATGTGAAGCTGCTGGTTTTCTGCTGTGCTGCTTTCATTTGGGCTCAGTTTATGATTTGAGCTGAGTTTATTTTTTAAGCATCTTGAGATCTTCAGCTGAATAAACCAGAAGAATGAAGAAATCTGGAGCCGATGGGCCTGAAAACCTTGAGCTCCAACTGACTGATGGAGCCTCTAGACAGGTAACCAACCTGATTTCACCAATAGGACATGTTCCTGTTTTAACATCTATGTTAATCCTGGAACAACATTCCAACCTTTTGAAAAAAAAAAACAGCTTAAACCAGCTAAGCTGGTTGGCTTGTTTTAGCTGGTCGACCAGCCTGGTTTTAGAGGGGGTTTGGCCATTTCCAGGCTGGTTTCCAGCCATTTCCAGCCTGGTCTTAATGTAGCTGATCAGGCTGGAAAATGACCAGCTTGACCAGCCTGGTTTAAGCTGGTCATATCAGCCTAGGCTGGTTTAAGCTATTTTTTTAGCAGGGCAATAAGCCAATCAGAATTAAGAATTCCGTTTATGTTAGGTTTAGGCTTACAGTTTATGCTCTTAAGTTTTGTGCACTTCTACGTGATTCTTATCATGATTTGATTTCCATCTGATTTTGGGAATAATTTACAGTTATGGGGTAGGGAATAGATATGGAAAACATTTTATTCCCATGCTTTGTTCCCATCCAATTCTATGGAAGCCCGTTTCCGCCACTGAGTGATAAAAATATATATATCAATAAAAAAAAAAGTATAATAAAAAAAATAATTAAATAAAAAAAAAATAATTATAAAGTCAGAATTCTGAGTTAATAACTCAGAATTGCGACTTTATAACTCAGAATTGCGACTATAATTTTTTTTTGAACTGATTTTTTTTTTTTTATCATTCAGTGGCGGAAACTCAGAATTCTGACTTAATAATAATTTTTTTTTATTAATTTTTTTTTTACCATACATTTTTTAAAAAAAAAATTATTGATATATATTTTTTTATCATTCAGTGATAAAAAAAACGGGCTTCCATACAATTTACACTGCACAGACACAGAAATCGGAGTTTGTTGGATCAGTGATTGTTGCTGTTTAATGGAGTTTGTTTTTACCCGACTGAACATTTCCAATGGAGTTATTAAAACTATTATGTTTAGAAATGTGTTGAAAAAAATCTTCTCTCCGTTAAACAGAAATTGGGCAAAAAATAAACAGGGGGGCTAATAATTCAGGAGGGGGCTAATAATTCTGACTTCAACTGTAAATCAGCCAGTGGCGCAATTCCCGGGGGGGACAGGGGGGACATGTCCCCCTCACTTTTTTTTTAGATAGGCCTATACCACTTTACTTCATGCTATAATGTCCCCTCGAGAGTCGAAAAAAGGTTATTTTTTAACTCACGATGTGTACGCAAAATTAAGTTCGCCATCACAAGTATCACCAACATTCCACAACTACAGTATCACCATCACTCAGATTTGGTCCCCCCCACCTCTTAGGCCAGAATTACACCCTTGAAATCAGCCTCAGTAATAATCTGCATGTGCGTTACTCTCGACCGCACACTGAAAGAAACCAAAAGTAACCCGAACATATAGTACAGTACTTTAAATGTCCAGTAGGTGGGGAGTCAAAACCACATGTGTATATGCTACTGCACTACATTGATAGTGATTCAAAAATTTATGTTTAGTTGAGCCGAATCTTGTCATATTTTTGACGTCAGTTGCGGGCAGAAGGAGGGGGTGGGGGGGTGGGGGGGGTCTCAAACTGGTGGCCCGTGGGCTGTTTCGGACGCAGCCATGGTATTTGATGGCACTGTGGTAGACCAATCAAGACAGACTGTGACAATTTGACCAATCAGAACAGAGGAGGCTCTTGGAGGGAATGATTTAGAGGAATCAGCTGAGGCTGTAATTAATTATTTGTTTTTTTTCATTTTTTTTTTCATTTTTTTTTTTTTTTTGTACACTTAAAAATTTACTTCTGCTGCATAATCAAATCACTTATTTAAAATGACCCAAAACAACACAATTCTTGAGGGTTTTTTGGGACCCCTGCTGAAAAAACCAGCTTAAACCAGCCTAGGCTGGTTGGCTGGTTTTAGCTGGTTGACCAGCCTGGTTTTAGAGGGGTTTTGGCCATTTCCAGGCTGGTTTCCAGCCATTTCTAGCCTGGTTTTAGCTGGTAAGGCTGGAAAATGACCAGCTTGACCAGCCTGGTTTAAGCTGGACATAGCTGGTTTTGGCTGGTCAAGCTGGTTTTAGCTGGTCATTTTCCAACCTGACCAGCTAAGACCAGGCTAGAAATGACTGGAAACCAGCCTGGAAATTGCCAAAACCCCTCTAAAAGGCTGGTCAACCAGCTACAACCAGCCATCCAGCCTAGGCTGGTTTAAGCTGGATTTTTCAGCAGAGACAACTTAATTGTTTTATGTTCAATCACTTAAATTTGTGAAAACAATTCAGTTTTAACTTAATCGATTTATGTTGGGAGGTAAGGAAAGGAATTTTGTGTTCCACACAGTCAATTTGTGTTGAAACAACATGATAGAATTAAGTTAGCATATTTTTTTTTACAAATTTACATGGATTGAACATAAAACAATTAGGTTGTCCCAAAAAAAACCTCAAGAATTGTGTTGTTTCAGCTCATTTTAAATAAGTAGTTTGTACAACCAGCAAACGCCTTTTTTTTTTTTTGGAGTGTATGGACGGATATAAACCCATAAACCCATTGTCAGAGACCACTGAATAATAAAAAAAGGTCATTTTTAACTGTGTGTGTGTGTGTGTGTGTGTGTGTGTGTGTGTGTGTGTGTGTGTGTGTGTGTGTGTGTGTGTGTGTGTGTACGTGTTTTTGTGACATATCAGGACACAAATCTGTATAATAACATGGGTATGACACAGGTATTACAAAAAGCAGGTGAAATATGAGGACATTGGTGACGTCCTCACTTCTCAAAAAGCTTATAAATCACACAGGATGAGTTTGTTCAGGGAGTAAAGCTGTACACTGTCTCCTGTGATGGTTGGGTTTAGGGGTAGGGTGGGGTGAGGGCAATATAATATACGCTTTGATCTGTATAAAATGAATGGAAGCCTATGTAATGTACCCACTTTTCACAAAAACAAACATGTGTGTGTGTGTGCGCGTGTGCGTGTATGTGTGTGTGTGTGTGCAGTCGGTGGTTGTTTCCTCAGTGTCTGTGGCTTCAGTAAAGGATGTGGGCCGCTCAGTTGCTTTTCTGGCCTCCTATGCAAGAGGCCGCTGGAAACATGCTGCCCGCAAGACTGCGAGGGAGAAACCCACAGGTATTTGCAGCATATGCATGGTATCTGCTCTTTAAAATGCCATGGTAGTAAACAAAGGATTTGTGATCTTTTGCACTTTTACAATAAAGAAAGATACATTTCAGTGATCCTTACACTGTAAAAAAAATATTATTTGTAAATATTTGTAGAAATGTCTGTATATGGTGATTCGTTTTTTACTTATTTGCGCTTTTGAAGTGCATTATGGGAGCTGTTGATGTTCAAAAGTAACTTGCCAGTACTTTTTTTTTGTTATTTTACAGACTTATTTCTCGATTTACATAATAATTCTTATACAATATCTTGTCTTAAACAACTAAAATGTCAATAAAAGTCACTTTGTTCAACTGTGGAGCAATTCACAACCGTAAATAAACAGAAAACACTTGGAAAAAACTACAAACATTTAACTACTTTTCTCAAGCCTACAGTAATTTCATCCTGACTGAACTTTTGGGGGTAAGGTGGGGGGTATTTAGGCTTTTGAATTGCATTATGGGATCAACTTTAACAACTTTTGGTGTTGAAAAGTTAGAAAAAGTGATTTTTATTGACATTTTTATTAGTTTGAAAAGATATATATTGTGTGGATTGGTGTTGTAGCAAATTACATTACAAAAACCTGGTAGTAAACTGTTAGTATATTTGTCTATTATTTTACAGACTTGTTTCTATGTTATTTCAGTCAAACTGTATTTTAATGTACAATTTACACTATTAACAAACCATTAACTAAGACATTAGCTGCTTATTAATAGTAAGTAAGCTAGTAGTTGGGATTAGGTATTAAAATTAGGGTGTAAAATAGGATACTTTCAAGAGTTCCCACTTAGATATGCTAAGCGTTTATAGCAGGTTTGGCATACTGTCCCGGGAGAGAACCCTGAACTCGGAGATACTTGAGCCCAAGGCTCCCGCCCGGTCAATAAGCATATAAGGGGATCCAAGATCAGGTAGGTCTCGACAGCTCCCCCTTAGAAAAGGGAAGAAAAGGAGGAGATGGGGTGGAAGGGGGGATTCTTCCAAAATGAAGATAGAGCAGTAGGAAGAAATCGATCCATTTATAGTTAGCTTGGATCACTCTGTTTGGATAATTACTGATTACAGATGAGCAGCCTGTTGTGCTCAATCATATCACGTGCTCCTCTCGAAATTAGTTTATGAAACTTTACTTATGAGCGTTAATAAACCAACATAGGCTCATTCTGAAAACGTACCCCTATATACATTTCTGGAGATCGCGAATTATGTAGCCAGAGCTCTGTATGGCTGCATTTAATTTTTAAAATGTATGCTACGGGGCAGTATGACGCTGTTCTTTTCGCGATTACCAGCTGACCGCTTACCTTACCGTTACCAGTTTGTCTAGTGGCTCGCCATGTATGTTGGCAGACTTGAGACGCAGAGAGGAGTTGATCACAACGACGGGGTTCAAGTCCGGTAAAAAAACAGTTCCAGAAAGCAGGTAAGACATAAACAAAAACCAAAAAATAAAATAAACAAGTAAATAACAGGGTGAGAATGTGGTAAAATTTGAAAACGTGGTAAAAATCAGGCGAGGGCTTTTCTTTTTCTAGATTTCTTTTGAAAACACTATTGGTTGGGTTTAGGAAAGGGAGAGGGCGGGGCGATCGGTTGGTCAGTCAGTCAGTCAACAGCGGCCTCTGGTGGATTTACGCAAGAACAGCAGGCGTGAATGACATTCGCGAGTGAAATTTGAGATCTGAAAAAGCGTACACAGCGACCTCTGGTGGATTTGCAACAACAAAAACTGCAAAAAAAGTACCTCCTAGGACGTATTTTGCTCTCTTCAGAAATGTATATAGGGGTACGTAATCAGAATGAGCCTGGGTTGTACAAAAACCTGGTATTAAACTTCCAGTATTTTTTTTCTGTTATTTTACAGACGTAGTTCTATATTACTTAGCGCACACTATATTTTAATGTACAATTCACACTCTTAACAAACCATTAAATAAGACATTTAGCTCAATAAACTACTATCTGCTTATTAATAGTTAGTAAGGCAGTAGTTGGGTTTAGGTATTGGGATTAAGGATGTAAAATAAGATACTTTATAAGCGCTAATAAACATTTCATATCTTAATAATAGGCAGGTAATAAACCATTAGTAAATGCTGTGAATTTTTACTAAAACTAAAGCGTTATCATTATTTCTTATATAATATATTGTTTCTAACCAAGAAACAATGACATTTCCAGGTAGCAAAGAATTCTGGCCCCGATTTGGCATAAAGCTGGCACAGCAGGCATTCATCCGGCACTGGCATACAGCATGTGGGCCAAACATAACTCATGTTTGGCAGAGGTGGCACCGTCTTTAAGACGGTACATAAGACATAGGCCAGATGCCAAATGTAGTCCAGATGTTAAAAACTAATATTTGGCCCACATAAGTTTGACTTTTCTTGACCCAAATTTAAAATACATTTAAATTATTTTTGAGTAAAAAAAAAAAATTCTACCAATCAGGTCGCTTCGAGAACAAACATGCCCATTACGGCGCCCAATGTGCAGTTCGTCATGGGTTTAACAATTTCATTGCAGTCTTGACACACCAACATATCTGGCCCAGTTTAGGCCAAGTTATGGGTTATTAACTTGACTGAGACTTGGCCCAGATATGGTTCATGTTTGGCTGACTTGTCTGGAAGCCAGACTTGGTCCAGTCGTGCCATACTTCACTGCAGCATCTGGGCCAAGTAAAAGCTGATTGTGTGGGCCAGAGAAATTTTGCTATGTGGGTTATTATTGTTTATAAGTACTAAAATGTCAATAAAAGTCATGTTGCGCAACTCCAAAATTACATTTTCAACATCAAAAGTTGACAGAGATAAGATAAAAGTCCCATAATGTGATTCACAATCATAAATAAACTAAAAAAACACACCTCTAAATAAAAAAAATGCATAAACTTTAAATGAACGGATATTTTTTACAATGTTTACTGTGGTGTCGTTTCAGAGGAATATACCGGCAACAAGTATAAAGGTCTGGCGACAGATGAAGATGCTGTAGATGGACAGAAGAATGGGAAAATGGAGATGGATAAAAGGCTTCTGGATCACTTTCGGGTTTTGGCAGCCAGTAATAAAGACAGCGATGAGGTAAGAGATGAAATGATGATGATGTGGATCCGCTGTGCTGAACTTTGTCAGTGTCACACGTCCCATATTGATTTTTCTGCTTTCAGGTGGACCTGCAGTTTCTGAATGAAGCACTCACAAATGGAGCCGACCCAAACACCACAGATAAATACGGACAAACGGCCCTGCATGAGGTTAATGTTTGACTTCTTATGTAAAACACACATGCTATAAATCGTCGTTCTGGGATGTCAATGTTCAGCTGATGCTTTTATTCAAATTCTGAGAGTATACACTGAAAAAAAAATACTTTGAACCAACTTAAAACATCGAGTGTAATTTGTTACAGCTATATTTTTTTGAGTTTGATTGGTAAAACTTCTGTTTTACATGAGTAAATAATGCAATAATATTACTGAAATGTCAACAAAAATATAAAAATAAAAGACAATTCAAGCTATTATTAAAAACAACAGATGAAAATGGCACTGCTGAGAAGATAAAAATATTCAATACATCTAATAAATTGCCAGCAGTCAGATTTTCATTCATTCATTCATTTTCCTTCAGCTTAGTCCCTTATTTATCAGGGGTCGCCACAGCAGAATGAACTGCTAACTATTCCGGCATATGTTTTACGCAACGGCTGCAACTCGGCACTGGGAAACACACATACACTCTCACATTCACACACACTCATAAACTACGAACAATTTAGTTTATTCAATTCATCTATAGCCAATTATCACAGCCATATCACCCTGCAGCCCAAGACCGGTTACTCACTGAAGCTAAGCAGGGCTGAGTCTGGTCAGTACCTGGATGGGAGACCACATGGGAAAACTAGGTTGCTGTTGGAAGTGGTGTTAGAGAGGCCAGCAGGGGGCGCTCAACCTGTGGTCTGTGCGAGTCCTAATGCCCCAGTAAAAGTGAAGGGGACACTACACTGTCAGTGGGCGCCGTCTTTCGGATGAGACGTTAAACCGAGGTCCTGACTCTCTGTGGTCATTAAAAATCCCATGGCACTTCTCGTAAAAAGAGTAGGGGTGTAACCCCGGTGTCCTGGCCAAAGTCCCTCAATCGGCACTTACCCAGCATGGCCTCCTAATCATCCCATCCACCGAATTGGCTCTATCACTGTCTCTTCACTCCACCAATAGCTGGTGTGTGGTGAGCGCACTGGCGCCGTTGTCCTGTGGCTGCCGTCGCATCATCGAAGTGGATGCTGCACACTGGTGGTAGTGTGGATAGACCCCCCCCGCTCCTCATGATTGTGAAGCGCTCTGTATGGCCATACACAATAAATGCGCTATATAGATACACATTACATTACATATAGCGCATGTGTTTGGACTGTGGGGGAAACCGGAGCACCCGGAGGAAACCCACGCCAACACTGGGAGAACATGCAAACTCCACACAGAAATGCCAAATGCAGAGGCTCGAACCAGCGACCTTCTTGCTGTTAGGTGACAGTGCTAACCACTGTGCCACCGTGTCACCCCTCCTGTGAATTATTATTTCCCAAATGATGTCTAACAGATTCAGGAATTTTTCACAGTATTTCCTATAATGTTTTTTCTTCTGGAGAAAGTCTTATTTGCTTTATTTTGGCTAAAATAAAAGCAGTTTATTTATTTTTTTTTTAACATTTTAAGGTCAATATTATTAGCCCCCTTAAGCAATATTTGTTTCTCGATTGTTTGTGTGTATTGGTAGATTTCTCGGACGTGGAACGTGGACGTGATGCGCTTTTTCCTGGAGAGAGGAGCAGATTTCCAGAGGGCTGATGCTTTCGGAGTGACTCCTCTACATGTGGCCGCGGCTCTGGATTATGAGGAGATGCTGCAGTTCCTCTTAGAAAGAGGAGGTGTGTGTTTATGACCATTCACACTGGCTTCATTTTAGTTCAGCGGTGTGATCTGAACGCGACAGACAGAGGGATTTACTCAACTGCAAATAAACGTTGGAAAATGAATGAATGTTAGATATTTTATTGTATTTTTGCGGTAACTTAGGGCTTACTCACACTATGCTATCCGAACCGTGCCCAGGCCCAATTCCCGGATCGTTTGAGAAGTGTGAGTGCTCTGAATCGGGCTCAGGCACGGTACACTTGGGTGGCCCTGGCCCGGTTGGAAGAGGTGGGCCAGAGTGCGGTTCACTTGGGCTAAGGTGTGGTACGCTTACAGTGTGAGTGCAAGCGTGCTTGAGCCCGAAACTGAAAGCGAGACGTGACTTATAAAAGGGATTGTTTGATATGGATTAATTAATCATTCGTACTGTTCAATGAACGCAAACTGTCGTAGTTTATTAAAGACGCAAACCCCTCACTGCACGTCAGCTGCGCCTTCAGCAAACTTCCTAATTCCTGCAGCACGAGGACTTTATGATTGTTTATGAGCGTCAAAAGTGGCTGATCTGTTTGGCAAAATATTTGACTTTGTGTCACCGCATATCAAACGACTTAAACGATATAACTAAAGAAATCTCCACTGTGCTGAGCGAGAGCGCTCACTGAGCAGTTACGCGCCCAGGCCCGAATGTAATGTGAGTGCGGGCCGTCGGTGGCAGACGGGAGGGGGGACAAGCGTGCTTTGGCCCGATTCAAGGCAACTGTACATAGTGTGAGTACGGCCTTACTTTGCGGCAAGTTACTGCAACTGCCCTTTATGGCAACTTACCTGTAGCTGCAGCCCTCCAGGAATTGAGTTTGAGATAATTGCGCTACATTATATACCTCAATTTTAAATCCTTGTATTGAACTCGTGACATTCCCATGCAGCACCTCCACTGTTTCTGTATTATTATTATCTTTTGACAGCTGACATTGAAGCTCGCACACACAAAGACAAGCAGACTCCACTGCACTTCGCTGCTAAGAACGATGCTGTGGGCTCGGTGAGGATGTTACTGCAGAACGGGGCCGACATCACTGTTCGAGACTATAAAGACAGAACGCCTCTACAGCTGGCTGCCAATTTTGGTGAGGCTTTTATAAATCGCTAAAGAACATTCTGTGCATGTCCTCCAGCACTACTGTAAACACGTCTGATTATGCTGTAGAGGAATCCTTCGAAGGGAATGATGGGAGTTCTCTGCGTGTGTGTGTGTGTGTGTGTGTGTGTGTGTGTGTTGTGCACAGATCGAAGCGAGACGGCACGTTTGCTGCTAGAGTTTGGAGCAGACGCTGGAGTGCAGGACTCTGATGGACAGCTGTGCATCACTGCCATGATCACTAAAATGACTCCTGTGGTGAGATTCGTATTCTTATGAATATTCATAAATCAGCACTTAGCTGATTAGCTGATGCTTCCAAAGTGACTTTAAAGTCCACATGAACCAGAAGCTGCAGCAATTTTTTTTTATTTTTCTATATTGTGATGCAGTTCACAGAGGAATGGAATATTAAATAAGAAAAAAGTGGGCGTGGTTTGTTGTTTTTTCTACTGCGAGCTGATTGGATGTAGTAAAGTAGGCATTTCATTCAGAAAGATCTGGAAAAGGGTTTGTGGAGAGTTATTACAAGCTAACAGACTCCTCCTCCTGCTCACCATTTCTGTGTGTTGTTAAAACTGACAGCTGGAGGGGCGCGGTTAAGTATGTTAGCCACGCCCAATACCTCAAAGAGACCTAATCTGATGCTGCGTCCCAATTCGCATACTTATACTATGACCTAAAAGTATGTACTTTTTTTGTGGAGGAAAAATATATACTTTTGAGTGTGTAACAGAAAAGTATGCAAGCTTTGGGACATACTACTTCCTCGTTACACAGATGGTTGTGTTGCTTAGTTAAGAGCCCTGTCAATCATCCACCTTTCTGTCGTATTTAATGTCCTACATTATTGGAGAAGCAGCAGCAGGATAATCTCCCATTCACGAGTCTTTCATGCAGAGAAATCTCCTCAGGTCTTTGGATAATTCTGCATTCAGACGGTAATGTCCAAACACGTCTTTATATAAGTTCAGTATTGTTGTTGCAGATGAAATATAACACAGAGAACGCTATTTAAATATTCTCCAGTGGGCTAGATATTAATTAACAGTCATACAAACATCTTCACCGAAGCCTCTCTGCTTGACGGTTGGTCTCGCGCGTCCATCATGTTTGTAGTTTGTTTACACTTTTCACCCGCGTTTTGTAGTTCTAATCGAATTCACGTCCAACGCGCAATGTAGGCAATATCAGCGGTTAGAGTACGGACGCTTCCACACTTAAAATTTTGACTGGAAATAGTAAACCATCCGGAAGTTTTTGGCATACTCTTTTCAACATACTACGATTTGGGACATACTAATTCTATTTTCACATACTATTTAGGACGGATAGTATGCGGATTGGGACGCAGCATGAGTGTTTAACTGGAAACAAACAGGAAGTTCATTTTCATTTTAGATAACAAAGGCTAACATCTATTTTATGTCTTAATGACATGCACAAATGAATTGTTCACAACAAAGCTAGCAACGTGAGCTAACAAAATCAATATGGTTAGTTTTGATTTCACCTGTACTTTAAAATGAGAAACAATTATAACATTTTCTTGAGCTAAAATGAGCAAGAATTGCCAGCCCTGAATGTTTAAACTGTGGTGCACATACATCATCTTGTGTCATCAGGCTGATCTGGCAATGAATCAGTTCCATGTGAAAGACAGAATGGCTCGTCAACAGTTCTACTACCTTCATCTCATGGAGCCACAAACCGCTGACAAGACCAGCCCAAAAGGGTCTGATCCATCATCGCCGGTACACATCTACAATATAAACTTCTTTCATTATATATTTACTCCATAGAAGTGTTGCTGTGTTACACTAAAAAAAAAAAAGATCCAACTTTCTGAAAAAATACTGTAATTTGTTTAATTAAGTATAATTTAGCTCCGGTTCAAACTTTAACATTTAGTTTAATCTAACTGAAAAGTAATTATTGGGGTCAAGAAAAAAAACTACATTCACACAAAGTAAAAATATTGTTTACTATAGAGACACAGTGGCGCAGTGGGTAGCACTGTTGCCTTACAGCAAGAAGGTCGCTGGTTCGAGTCCGGGCTGGGTCAGCATTTCTGTGTGGAGTTTGCATGTTCTCCCTGTGTTTGGTGTGGGTTTCCTCCGGGTGCTCTGGTTTCCCCCACAAGTCCAAACACATGCGCTATAGGTGAATTGGGTAGGCTAAATTGTCCATAGTGTATGTGTGTGAATGAGTGTGTATGGATGTTTCCCATTGATGGGTTGCAGCTGGAAAGGCATCCACTGCGTAAAAATACATATGCTGGATAAGTTGGCGGTTCATTCCGCAGTGGCGACCCCAGATTAATAAAGGGACTAAGCCGAAAAGAAAATGAATGAATGAATGAATGAATAGCCCATAAGCAGTACCTGAGGGTATCTTTGTCAGAGTAACTTTAAAGGCTTCTGTTGTTTTAGACTTGACGTGGCAGAAATAGAAACATGTTTCTAAAAAAAAAACATGTTGTTGTTGCAGATGTTTAGGAAAATTAATTCAGATTACGTTAGATGAAAAAAATTAGCAAGGCTTAATTTGTTTAAATGAGATTTACTTTGGCCATTTCACATTAAAGTCTGGTAATGGCAGATGGCAAAATGCTACCTGGCAAGTGGTCACATGACATAACAGCTGGTTTAAAATAAAAATACTGCATTGAGAAAAACGAATGCTTTTAATTTTTCCTACAGGGCTTGTTTTTTGCTTTAAGTTTATTTGAATAACACAGAGTAAAATCATAAACCATTATTTTTGCCTTAAAGGGGTTGTCCACTACGATATCATATTTTAAACTTTAGTTGATGTGTAATCAGTGGTGTAGTCATTGCTATACGCACGTATACTCAGTATGCTTACTTTTTTCCATGAGCTGTTTGGGTATTACCACTTCTGAGGATCAATAATTGCGTGTACCCTCGGTATACTCACTTGTTTTTCTGATTAAGCTTCCCTAATTTGTGTGTATTCATGTCCCTTTAACTGTATACCAATGTTTTCTTTCAACTCGCATCTTAATTCATTGGAACTGGTGCATTTTTGTTTAACTTTCGCTATTCCCCGCCCCTGATGACCGCAGCAACTGTGAGAAAATTTCGTGAGAGTTTTTCGAATACCACAACAAGTCAACTGAAACATTCAGGTAAATTTATGAAGCAGCATGGGTGTCGCTTTAGCCCTCCTATATTTCTATTCAGCACCCTTAAAGGTTTTGCGATTAGCTCATGAACTGTACACTACTAAATGATCGCCTCAGTCCCCTTTAATTTTGATATGAAAACGGGGGGAGACTACCGCTCCGTTTTCAGCTTTTCATTTAATCAGCAAACCACATCTGTTCAGGGCGAGAGAAATCCTAAAATCGCCCCTGTAAAACAGTATTTCACATGTCTTAATCGTGCCTACCGCTACAGGGGACGACACTATATATAAAACACTAAAAACCATGAGGCAAAGACTACTCATAAATCGTGTAACAATATGCGATTTAAAAGGGTAACTACAGGTATATAATACCGACAGCAGAAGACAGACTCCTAATAGTTTGGTTTAAAACAAGCATGCACGAATGTGACAATCAAAAATAATGGCTGATTGATGTTTAAAGGAACCTATTAAATGTAAAGTAATGAGCCAGTAAAGAAAGTAAGTTAAAAAGCTGGCTTTCCATGTCAACTAAATTGTTGTAACTTTCTTGATTGACTCTTTTGTTTTTTTAAGCTACATACTGTATAAATACAGCCAATCCTCGAGTCACTATTAGCTAGACATAAATCATTAAATAGGATTAGACTATTAGCATCTCCCTTTAAAACGAACAAATTTGTTTGAATTTTTTTCTTTTTAAATGGATAGTTTACGCAAAAAATGAAAATTGTCATCATTTACTCAACCTTTACTTGTTCCAAACCGGTTTGTCTTTTTTTATTTCTGTTGAACACAAAAGAAGATATTTTGAGGAAAGCTGGAAACCTGTAACCATTGACTTACTTTGACAACATTGATTTGTTTTTCCTTTTGTGGAAGTTAGTGGTTACAGGTAACTGATGTAAAAAAAAAAAAAAAAAAAAGATATATATAGCTAATGAATCAAAGAAGCATTGACTTTCATCGTTTCTTTGCCTACTTTCATTTTAGGAATCGTTTCTTTGCCTTTTTTTTTAGGAATACACCACTGTGTGTAATGTAGCTGTGTGAACATAAACAACATGTCTGAATTTAATATGCTCAAAGTTCAATGCAAAGGGAGACATTGGCTTTTACAGAGTTAGCTTAGCAAAGCCTACAGTGAACGAAGTTTGGGGACTAAAAAAAATACATCTGGGTTAATGAGATCACAAACCCTTCAGGTTACGTGCACACACACCACGCGTAGCGAAGGGGAGTGGCCAAAGGAAATACTGAATAGCCCATAAGCAGTACCTGAGGGTATCTTTATCAGAGTAACTATATAGGCTTCTGTTGTTTTAGACTTGACGTGGCAGAAATAGAAACATGTTTCTAAAAAAGACATGTTGCCGTTGCAGATGTTTAGGAAAATTAATTCGGGATACGTTGGATGAATAACATTTGGAAGGCTTACCTTGTTTAAATGAGATTTACTTTGGCCATTTCACATTCAAGTCTAGTAATGGCAGATGGCAAAATGCTACCTGGCAAATGGTCACATGACATAAGAACAGCTGGTTTAAAATAAAAATACTGCATTGAGAAAAACGAATGCTTTTAATTTTTCCTACGGGGCTTGTTTTTTGCTTTATGTTAAATGAAACAACACAGATTAAAATCATAAACTATCATTTTATACTTAATCCAATATAAGAATCTACTTTGAGTGAAAGAGACAGTAGTTTCACTTTGTTACAGTGTATATTATGATTGGTGTCTCTGTCTACAGCTGGAATTTATCGTCAATCTGGGTAAACTGGATCTCATCATGCACCCTGTAGTGCTCAAGCTCATCACTGTCAAGTGGAACCTGTATGGCAGGTAAACCGAGATCGAAATCTAATGCTATGCTCTGAGAAACATCAACAGAGATTAATATCAGATATAATGTGTTTCTACAGAATGGGCGCATGGATACTCCTGCTTCTCAACTTTCTGTTTATCGTCTCTTGGACAACAGTAGCCATATCTGTGTCTGTACGTCCAGATGGAGATCGCTACGATCTTCCTGGAGTAAGGCTATAACTAACTATAACTATAACAATAGGTCAGTGTTTTGATACATGAGCTGGGTGGATTACTTATGAATTGTAATCAGGAATGATTTACAAATTACAAGAATACAATCTATGGTAATGTAACGTGGCTACTTTTAGATTACATTTAGATTACTTGTATGCTCACGCTTCAAAACTATTAAACTATTAGCCTTGCTCAATGACACCTCAGTCATGGGAATAAAGTTTTTATGACACTGGAATCAAACCTACAACCTTGTAGGTTTGTGTGTTGCTTTGGATAAATTAATACAGTTGAAAGCAGAAGTTTCCATACACTGTATAAAAAGGCACATAACCATTTAAAAAGAAGTCAGATGTTAATGTGACTAAACTGTTTCTCTTTTAGGTAAGTTAGGATTATCAAATTTGTTTCTGTTATGCTTAATAGCAGAATAATGAGAGTTATTGTTATAACTTTTCTTGAAAGTCAAGTTTACATACAATAAGATTATTATGCCTCTGAAAAAGCTCAGATGATGGTGTCAAGGTTTTGGAAGTTTCTGATTGGCTAATTGACAACATTTGAGTTAACTGGAGGCACAACTGTAGAATAGTATTTAAGGAAAACCTCAAACACACTGCTTCCTTGTGTGACAACATGGGAAAATCAACAAGCCAGAATCAACAAAAAAAGCCAGATTACAATTTGCTAAATTACACTGGGAAAAAGACTAATGTTTGGAGACATGTCCTGTGGTCTGATGGAACTAAGATTGAACTGTTTGGCCATAATGACCAGTGTTACATTTGGAGGACAAAGGGGAAAGCTTACAAGCTTAGGAACACCATCACAACTGTGAAGTATGGGGGCGACAGCATCATGTAGTGGGGCTGTTTTGCTGCAGGAGGGACTGGTCCACTTAACAGCATAGATGGCATCATGAAGAAAGAACATTATGTAGAAATACTGAAGCAACATCTCAAGACATCAGCCAGGAAATTAAAACTTGGCCACAAATGGGTCTTCCAAACAGACCATGACCCTAAGCATACTGCCAAATTAGTTAAAATGTGCTTTAAGGACAACAGAGTGAATGTTTTGGAGTGGCCATCACAAAGCCCTGTGCTCAATCCTATAGAAAATTTGTGGGCAGAGTTGAAAAAGCTTGTGCGAGCAAGACAGCCTACAAATCTGACTCAGTTACACCAATTCTGTCAGGAGGAATGGGCCAAAATTCCTGCAAACTATTGTGAGAAGCTTGTGGAAGGATACCCAAAACATGTGACCAAAGTTATACAGTTTAAAAGCAAAGCTAAAAAAATACCAAGGAAATGTGTGTAAACTTTTGACTGTCTAGAAATTAATAAAAAATTCTCAAAAAAAATAAATAAAATATTCTCTCATTATTCTGGCATTTAGCAAATGTAAATGATTTAGGTAATCCTATCAGACCTAAAACAGTAAGCGTTTAGTATGATTTACCATCAGACATTTAAAAAAAAAAATGGTTATGTTCCTTTTTTAGAGGGTATGTAAACTTCTGGTTTGAACTGTAAATCTAAATAAATAGGACAAAAGGAGTTTAAGATTCCTTCAAATTTCTCAGATCTCAATCTGTCTGTGGCACGGGTGCCCAATCCTGCTCCTGGAGGGTCAACATTTTGCAGATTTAAATCTCTGTATGACTATGGCCCTCCAGAAACATGTCTATGTCATGTGCTTAACCATCATATTCAGCTTTTGGAGGCAGTCTTGGTGCCAGTTACCACAAAACACATTCTGAGATCTTGTGAAGTCCATGCTTTAACCCTTATGTGCTGTTGAGGATGTTTTTATTTACTGTGGGGTGATTTTAAGGCTTAATTTGGCCACAACGTTCTCTGTGTTTCTGCAAATGGAATGATTTATGGTGAGAAATATTATTTTGACACATATTTCAGAGCTGTCATCATATCAACATATCGTTTTTGACACACAAGGCGGACCAACTGTAGACAAAATTAAGGAGGTGGTCGTAATGTTATGGCTGATACATGCATTTCTCTTGGCAGGACTGGTGGCGTGTGCTGCTGGTTGTTTTGGCACTTGTGTTGACAGTGACTGAGGTGTACAGGGAAGTGATGGAGATTGTGCGATCTCGGAGAAAACTGAAGCATTGGCAGCGGTGGACTGTGCAGAAAATCAATGAGGACCTGAGCTGCTCTCACCCCATGTGGCCTGAGGTAACACACTCACCCCATTCACACTAGATCATATATTTAAGAGTGAGTAGTAGAGGATAGTAGGATTCCACAATCTGAATCCTGAAACCTTATGAATCAATCCTATATTTGGACATTTGTATTTTAAAGTTACTTGACCTAACTTGACCTTTTTTAACTATAAAATCAAATCAAAGTAAAGTTGTACTCTAATAAATACCTGTACATTAGGCTATGCTATTGCTAGCTGTTTTATTTTCAAGATCTGAGATAAACTATCTACTGGTGCTCTGAGGCCCTGTTTACACTAATGCGTTTTCGATTTGAAACGAGATTAAAAACGATCCGCGTCCACACTAGCGTTTCATCTAGCGTTTCTAAACATATCTCCGTCCACACTACTCCACCAAAAACGTATATCACGTGACCATTCGCGCACTCTGGGCATGCGGGTCCAAGTATAAACAGGAAGCATGTGTCTTGCTCGGCATTTGGCTATTGTTTGTCAACAAACGCCGGTTGAACGATGAACACGAGCGATTAGCGAGTTCTCGAACAATAGCTTGCCTCTTGCGAATATATGCAGCTGCTGTAGTAAAAAAGGCAGAGTATAACGGCACAATAGCGCCTAAAACCGACAATAGTGCAAACAACGCTCCCATTTCTGTGTCCATGTTGTTGTTTACAGTGAAGTCTGGTCTGCCGTCTTCTGGTAGCATTATAGTCAAGTGATAGGGGCTTGACAAATAAGGGAAGGATAGGCAATGATCCAAAAGCCTCAATCAGGTAGCGAATGACTGCAGCCACGCCTCCGTTTTCAGATGTCTCAAATGCATAAAAACTGAATAGCCCATAAGCAGTACCTGAGGGTATATAGTGACCTAAGTAACTTTAAATAAAAAAAGATTAAAAATGTCAAGTCTGTAATCGTTTACTCGTTTTCCTGTCAAGCTCAGTTTGATGTGCTCTACTATATGTGTGTTGATCAATTTCAATTATATTTTAATCAAATCTTGTAAAAGTGCCACTATTTTAAAGGTTTGTATTCATGTAATGTAAAAAAAAAACTTAATATTCTCACAGTGTCTTAAAGGGTTTGTTTACACAAAAATGTGAACATTTTGTTATTATAGGGGGACTCCACTTTTTATCTGTGATGTTCTGTTATGTAGTAATCTTTTTATGACTCCCTAGAGATAAACGGATGAATTTGACCATTTATAAATCCATTCAACCCATCTCCGGGTCTCGCTGGACACTTTTAGCTTAACTTAGCATAGATTATTGAATCGTAAAATCACCAAATAGATAATAGGGGAATTAGCAACCTACGTCACACGGGTTCAACCACGCATAGCGGTTGCAAAAAAACCTTAAATTTTACCGTACACCACACTGCTTTAAATGCCAACTGCAGACGTCTTCAGAAGAGCTCAATGAGGACCTAATTAAAAATGCTCAACTTTGCAGTTCTCATGTTATATCAGATAAGTTCCCACTATGCTGAATCATAGGCTATTCAATTGGCTATTCAGGGCTATTCAATTGGCGGCCCACGGGCCGAACCCGGCCCCCGAGGCAATTTGTTCCGGCCCTCCAAATAGTGTGACCAAGATATCAAAAATAAATTTAGTTCAGTCGAAAAACGGCCGCTACAGTTATTAAGTGAGGTGCGCCTGTTCAATACAGCATGAGCTGCAAGCTGCGCAGAGCGTGAGTCACCTGACATTCAGGGAGTGGTGCGGGCAGCCAAAAATATTTGGATATGTTTGTAGAAAAGGCCTTTTGTACTATGCACTGATATTGTCAATAGGGATGCAACGATTAGCCGATTTCACTATTAACTGCACTTTAATTCATCACAATTAATCGTAAAGGCTTCTCTAAGCCGCATTTCTGTTGCACGGAACAAAACGAAACTGCTGCAGTTAAACAAAGTTATGCCAAGTTGCCAACTGTGCCCTAGTTTAAAGTTCCAAGTATGTACACTGAGGCTAATACGCCCGCACACCGGATTAACTATAGCAGCGGCCGTTACCATATCACGTCTTTTCCGCTTGCAAGTTTGTTGTTTCTAATGTAAGAATATATGACAATATGCGCGCATAAGCGGAGCAACGCGCTTTCGTCTTTGCGGGAACACACAGTAGAAAGCGTCTCACGGTGAGAGTTCTGCATGCCTTTCAGTGCAGTGTAAACAAAAGATATGTTAGACGAATTAATATTAAGATGATTATGTATGCATGAATGCAGATGGCAACAACAGGTCATCTAAATAGCTCACCTAATATAAAGCTTGAATTTACATTAGACCTGATAACCGTCAAACCATGATTATTCTTCAGACTATACTATATAATCGTATAACCAAAATCTATAATTGTTGCATCCCTAATTGTTATGCAGTTCAAAAAATAACATATGAATGTGTCTGAATGTAGAAGAAGCCTACTTCAGCAATGCACTGCTTTTGTTGTGCTCTGAAATACAACATTTGAATGTTTGTAAAAAAAAAAAAAAAGTCTATTGTACAATGCAGTGATGTTATGTAGTTTCAATCGGCTGAATGGATTGAAAAAGTGTCAGACTTAACTCAAGTTGAGATTAAATTTTAAGATTACTCACCCTCGAGTTGTTCCATTCCCCTGAGACCCTTGATCATGTTCAGAACACAAATTAAGATATATTTGCTGAAATCGGAGAGCTCCCTCATCCTCCATAGACAGCAACATCACAATATATTCAAAGTTCAGAAAAGTAACCAAAAATGTTCAACTAAAATCACACTTGTGTGTGCCAACATCTACAAAAACAACTTTATTCATCAATGCCTTCTATGTCAGGTCAGGGTGTGTGTTTACTATACAGGCAATATGCCACTTGAGTGTTGCGCTGCTAAATCTAATGGCAATATGTTGTGTTAAACCATTGAAAACTGTACACCCTGACCTGACGTAAAGGAAAAGTCATTTTGACAGTTTTATTTTGGCACACAAAAGTGTTCTTGGAGTTTCATATCATTACAGTTGAACCACTGAAGCCGAATGTTTTGACAATGTTTTTGGTTCCTTTTCCTGACTTCTCTGGCTTAAACCATTAGGGGTGTCAAAATTAATCATTTCTTCTGTGCACCGCGATGCAGATGGGGACAATTCGATATCGGTTCAGTAATAGATCATAACCGGTTATTACGCACTGACGTCATTTATCCCCTATGCGCGATGTCGCGGTAGAATACTATGGCGAAGGAGGCGAGGGTGAGTAAATAAAACAACCCTACTACTTAAAAAGCAGATCTTTCATTGACACTGAGGGAAGGTAAAGCATGGGCCGCTATTTCACTACTAGGAAGAAATGCTGTAAAACTCCATCTCTCTCTCTCTCTCTCTCTCTCTCTCTCTCTCTCTCTCTCGCTCTTTCTCTCCCATCCACACACACACACACTTTGGGCATGTTCTTGAGGTAAAGTTTCCTCTCCTTTCGGCTGTTAAAGCGATACTTGTGGATCCAGACACAAGCGTGCCTGTGGTGCGAGTTTATTGTATTGTATTTATTCTATTACGGATTACCTGATAGCCATGTATTATGCAGATATAGACTGACCCGCGACTGTTTTTCCCGCGTCACTCATGGACAGCGCTTTCGTTTCTAAAGCCAATCGCAACCCTTTCTGTTGAGGGGGTGAAGACAATGACCAATCATAGGGGTGTAAGAACTTGCCAGTGCTCAAAAAGCAAGCGGGGTAATATTTGCATTAGTTTATTAGTTATAAATGCTCGTGCTGTCTTTTGTGCATGTATTGGAGTTTTGTCCAAAACATTCACAAAGAGTGTTTTTTTTTGAGCAGGTAAAATTAAAGGTACAGTTCATATATCTGACTGCTTGTATTAAAGGACAAAATTGTATTACAAGTAATATATAAATATAAACATATTTATAGATTTTAATACAATTTTTTTCTTGTGTTGTAAAGAAAAAAATCTAATTATGTATGGAAAGCATCGTCAATGCACCGTGATGCACCGAGATATTGAATTGAACTGAATCGATGGCATGATAATCGTAATCGTAACCGTGAGACCAGTGTAGGTTCACACCCCTAGAAACCATTGCCTTGAATGCTCTACATTATATTCAATTCAATTCAATTCATCCTTATTTGTATAGCGCTTATACAATGTAGATTGTGTCAAAGCAGCTTTACATGGAAGATTATAGTGAATGGAAACAGTGTCAGTTCAGTTTTCAGAGATTAAGTTCAGTTCAGTTTAGCTCAGTTCAATGTGGGTTAATAATCACTACTGAGAGTCCAAACACTGAAGAGCAAATCCATCAATGCGCAGCTCTACAGATCCCGAACCATGCAAGCCAGTGGCGACAGCGGCGAGGAAAAAAACGTCACCAATTGGCGAAAGCGAAGATTTAAAAAACCTCGAGAGAAACCAGGCTCAGTTGGGCACGACCATTTCCCCTATGGCCAAACGTCTTGTGCAGAGCTGCAGTCTAGGCGCAGGAAGCTGGACCTCAGCGAAGACTTGTCTGTCCTTGGAGCGT
>LR812531.1:4021330-4086330 GCA_903798195.1 Danio kyathit | reverse complement strand
CTTTGTTTACTGCAGTAACCGAGGCAACACCATTATTTCTGAAGTTCTATAATATAATATGAATAAGGGCTGCATGGTGGCGCAGTAGGTAGCACGTTCGCCTCACAGCAAGAAGGTCGCTGGTTCGAGCCTCGGCTGGGTCAGTTGGCGTTTCTGTAGGCTAAATTGTCCGTAGTGTATGTGTGTGAATGAGTGTGTATGGATGAGGTTGCAGCTGGAAGGGCATCCGCTGCGTAAAAAACAGGTGCTGGATAAGTTGGCGGTTCATTCCGCTGTGGCGACCCCGGATTGATAAATGGACTAAGCTGAAAAGAAAATGACTGAATGAATATGAAGAAATTATGTTTTAAACTGCATTCATTCATTCATTATCTTTTCGGCTTAGTCCCTTTATTAATCTGGGGTCACCACAGCGGAATGAACCACCAACTTATCCAGCACGTTTTTACGCCGCAGATGCCCTTCCAGCTGCAACCCATCTCTGGGAAATTTAAAATGCATTTTAATAACAAAATATATTATAATTATATTATCTCTCTCTCTTTCTTTCTCTCTTTTTCCCCTCATGTTGTTTCAAATCTGTATTGTTCTCTAAAGATATCCTTATGGACAAATTAGACACCACTGACTTTAATGATATAATAATAAAAACAAAACAACAAAATTATCTTTTGTGCTCTGCTAAACTAAGAAAGCAAATAATGCTGTTTGCACTCGTCTAAACATTTGTCTAAAACAAACTTTGGTTTACAACACGACACATGATTGTAGTAAATGTCTGATGTGCTTCTGCAGGGCGATGGGTCCCTTCATTGTGATGCTGGGGAAGATTGCAGGAGATGTGCTGCGTTTCCTCTTTCTCTATATAGAGATCTACGTTCCATTTGCCTGCGCTTTCTGGATCATTTTTGGAGGTACCATCACAGACACTGTTTTTATCTTTGTTTCTTTATGAGTTTCTTTCAACACAAAATAAGATATTTTGAAGAAAGCTGAAAACCTGGGCAACACTATACTTGAACAAATACATCACAGCCGTTTTTGTCTTTGTCATGACAACTTTGTATTATCAAGACAACAAAACGGTCATGAAGCCATTATAAATATGTCGTGAACTTGAATAGCATCAGAATTATAGCAGAAATATTTTTTGACCTCAACTACAGTGGTACAAGCTAAATTTGTTATTAAAATGTTAATAAATATTGCTCTTAAACATTATTTGACAGAGTAATAACGCTTTTAAGGAGACATTTTAATGA
Source organism: Danio kyathit (assembly GCA_903798195.1). NCBI lineage: Eukaryota > Metazoa > Chordata > Actinopteri > Cypriniformes > Danionidae > Danio > Danio kyathit. The sequence goes on along the minus strand of LR812531.1, from coordinate 4,085,068 downwards.
CAAATACAGTGAATACGTGATCAGAAAAATATTCATGACATAATTATATTGCGGCGACGCAGTGGCGCAGTAGGTAGTGCTGTCGCCTCACAGCAAGAAGGTCGCTGGGTCGCAGGTTTGAGCCTCGGCTGGGTCAGTTGGCGTTTCTGTTGAGTTTGCATGTTCTCCCTGCGTTCGTGTGGGTTTTCTCCGGGTGCACCGGTTTCCCCCACAGTCCAAAGACATTTGGTACAGGTGAATTGGGTAGGCTAAATTGTCCGTAGTGTATGAGTGTGTGTGGATGTTTTCCAGAGACGGGTTGCAGCTGGAAGGGCATCCGCTGCGTAAAAATCATCCTGGATAAGTTGGCGGTTCATTCCGCTGTGGCGACCCCAGATTAATAAAGGCCGAAAAGAAAATGAATGAATAATTATATTGCCTCACGACAATCATGTTTATGACAGATTTATGACAAGTTTTGTTGTCTTGGTAACAACCCAGGCTCATTCTGAATGCGTACCTCTGTATACATTTCTGGAGAGCACCAAATACGTCCCAGGAGCTACATTTTTTGCAGTTCTTGTTGTCGCAAATCCACCAGAGGATACTGTATACGCTTTTTGAGATCTCAAATTTCTCTCGCGAGTGCCATTCCCGACTGCTGTTCTCACATAAATCCACCGGAGGCCGCTGTCGACTGACTGACCAACCGACCGACAGATATCCCCACTCCCTTCCTTAAACCCAGCTGATAGTGTTTTCAAAAGCAATCCAGAAAAAAAAGAAAAGCCCTTGCCTGATTTTTACCACATTTTCAGATTTTACCACATTCTCACCATGTTATTTACTTGTTTATTTTATTTTTTGACTTTTGTTTTTGTCTTACCTGCTTACTGAAACCGTTATTCACCGGACTCGAATCCGGTCATCGCGGTCAACTCTGCTTCACGTCACAAGTCCGCCGACGTACAAGGCGAGCCACTGGGCAAACTAATAACAACGGAAAAGCCATCCACATGGAGGTAAGTGGTCAGCTGGTAAGCGTGAAAAGGAACAGCGTCATACCGCCCTTTATCGTTCGTTCTAAAGACGAAATGCAGCCATACTTACCTCTGGCTACATAATTCGTGATCTCCAGAAATGTATATAGGGCTACGCTTTCAGAATGAGCCTGTGTTGCTTGGTAATGTAAAGTTGTCATGACAAAGCTAAAGACATGCATTTGTACACCCACAATCCTGTATTTACATTTACAGCACCATTTATCTTTCTGCGTATGTATTTATTGTATATATCCTTACTGTAAAATATACAGTAATTTTCACAATGCAACTTTTAAACACAGTAACATACTGCAGAACTGTCAAATACAGTTGATATTACAGATAAATACTGTGTAATTTACAAAAATTGTTAAGTCAATGGTTACAGGTTTTCAGCATTTTTTAAACTATCTTCTTTTGTGTTTAACAGAAAAAAAAGAATAAAGGATGAGTATACATGATGACAGAATGTTTTTTATTTTTGGTGAACTATCCCTTTAAGACATGATGCATGATGCATTTTTCATCTACTCTTAGGTCTGGAAGATGTTCCGAGCATGGAGACAGTTCCCCGGCTGCTCTATAGCCTGTACCGCATCACTCTGGTGGACGATTATGAGTTCGATGAAATGCTGGAGGTGGACACGGTGATGGCGTACCTGCTCTGTGGAACATTTCTGGCCCTGTCCGCTATCCTCTGTGTTAACCTACTGATCGCATTGCTCTCTGACACCTTCCAGAGGTAATGTTTACAAGATTATTCATCATTTTAGTCAATACATTAAAGGGGTAGTTCACCCAAAACTGAAAGTTCTGACATGTACATGTGAACTGTCATTGTATGGAAAAGATCTGGAATTCTGACTGTTCGGTTAAAGATTTTCATAACGGTTTGATTTGCAGGGTCTATGACAATGCACTCGCCAATGCGGTTATGCAGCAAGCAGCCATCATCCTCCAAATAGAGGAATCCATGCCTTGCCTGAGGCGTTGTTATGATAAAGAATACATCCACCGCAACTGCGCCCCGCTTGGAGAGTTCTACGATGACGATGTCACCATTAACCCAGAAAAGCACGCCGAGATGAAGAAGCTCACGGAACAGATCAAGGTGCCTGCATTAACAAATACTCTAATCTAGTTGTAATCAACCACTAATAACTCATTCTGGGCATTTTCTGATGCAGGATACTTTAGATAGACACCTGGACATCCAAAGAGAGATGGTTTCACCTCAGTTTGCATTTGCTGGCACCAGAGATGTCACAAGGTTGGTTTATTATCAGCTTTGATTTTTACTATCTATAACATGCATTGTAATGTGATATATATATATAAATATATACTGTATACCGCTATATATAAATATATATACTGAGATTTATATATATATCGGTAACACTTTATTATAATTCATGCTATCTCACTAAACTGCTAATTAGCTTCTTATTAATAGTAAGGTGGCATTAGGAATTTGGTAGTATTAGAGATGTAGAATAAAATCATACTTACTACTAAAAAACAGTTAATATCGCAATGATAAGCAGGTAAAAACAACACAGGCTCATTCTGAAAACGTAGTCCTGTGGACGTTTCTGGAAACCACGAATTATGTAGCAATAGATACAAATGGCTTGCATTTCTTTTTTTTTCTTAAACGAACGCTATGGGGCGGTATGACGCCGTTCCTTTTCACGCTTACCAGCTGACCGCTCACCTCCATGTGGAGGGCTTTCCCGCCGCAACCAGTTTGTCCAGTTAGCTCGTCGTGTATGTCGGCGGACTTGAGATGCAGAGAGGAGTTGACGACGACGACGGGGTTCGAGTCCGGGGAAGAGCGGTTCCAGAAAGCAGGTAAGACAAAAACAGAGACCAAAAAATAAAATAAACAAGTGAACAACAAGGTGAGAATGAGGTAAAATCTGAAAAAGTCAGACGAGGGCTTTTCTTTTTCTGGACGGCTTTGGGTTTAAGGAAGTAAGTGGGTGGGCGGGTCAATCGATAAAATTGGTTTGGTTTAAGGAAGGAGGAGGGTTGGTCAGTCGATTGGATTGGTCGCTCATTCGTTCAGTCAGTCAGACAGACAGTCGGTCGACAGCGGCCTTTGGTAGGTTAGCGGGCGCGAACGCCACTCACGAGAGAAATTTGAGATGTGAAAAAACGCACATAGCGGGCTCTTGCGGATTCGCGAAAACAAAAACTGCAAAAATACGTACCTCCCAGGACGTCCACGGGACTACGTTTTCAGAATGAGCCCGAGTTGGGTAAAAAGCTGGTAGTTAATAGCATGAATTGTGACTTAGGGTGTACTCACGCTAGGTACAGTTGCCTTGAACCATGCCGAAGTGCGCTTGTCCCCCCTCCCCTCTCCCTCTTGGCCTGCACTCACATTGCATTTTACCTTCCGAGCCGGAGCACGCTAACGTCATCGATGATGCGACTTTTCAGTTTAACAGGAAGAGAAGCGCTCTCGCTCAGCACAGTGGACATTGCTTTATACAGTATCGTTTTGCATTATTTTTAGTTATTTGGGATGCAGTGACACGCAGTCAAATATTTTGCCGAACAGATCCACCAATTTTGACGCCCAACCGAACCGCGCTCAGGCAACCGCACCTCTTCCAACTAGGCCAGAACCAGCCAACTGAACCGTGTTCGATTCAGAGCACTCACACTTGTCAAGCAAACCAAGAAACACGTCAAGAAACCAAGCAATAATTTTAAATAAATTGAAAAAATAGAAAAAACTAAACTGTGAATCACAAAATACATAACGTGTTAATTAAGGGCTACTATTTAAAGTGTTGAAAGCCATGACTAATGCTTGTTTGTTTGTGTGTTTTTTAACAGAAAGAGAAATGCCACACCTCCAGAGAAAGAAGCACATCTCAAGACTCTTTCCAGACTTGAGAAAGACCAGCAGAAGTACAGTCAAGACCTGAGCGAGCTGAAGGCTGAAGTCAAGGAGCTCCACAGTTTACTGCTCAAGCTGATAGAGCCAAAGCTAACGTCAGGTAAGAGGCTTCACGCCTTACAATTAAAGGGTTGATTTATAACAAAAATTAAATTCCAATATTAATTTCTCACCATCAAGTAATTTTAAACCCCCTGAGACCTTCCTTCATCTTTAGAACACAAATGAAGATATTTTAGATGCAATCCAGGAGCTCTCTCAGCAATGGTCGCGAGATGTTCAAAGTGCAGAAAATGAACCAAAAACATTGTCAAAACTGTAATCATATGAAGCTCCAAGAACACTTTTGTACACCACAAAACTGTAAATATATTCGCCTTTGTTCGCCCACTCTCTTTCCTGTCATTTTTTGGCTCACAAAATTGTTCTTGGAGCTTCGTAAGATTACAGTTAACCACTGAAGTGACATGGGACTGTTTCATTTTTTGGACTTTGAATGTCATAGTACCATTGCTGTTTATGGAGGATGAGGGAGCTCTCAGAATTCATCTAAAATATCTGAATGAATTTCTGAAGTCAATGGAATGACATGAGGGTGAGTAATTAACATAATTTTCATTAATGGGTGAACTAATCACTGCAAAAAATGTTTTTCCTACTTTTAGTCTTGTTTCTAATGCAAATTTCTACAATCTTCAACCAATAAGCTTTTTCTAGACTAGTAAAAAATATTGTCTTGCTTTCAGAAATGATAAGTCAACATTAAGGGACTTTTTCCTTTTAAATTCCTTTCATTTTAAAATAAGATTATTTTGGCAGATTATTTATCCTGATTTAAGGAAAAACTAATATCATTTTATTAACATTTATTTACATTATTTGTGAAAGAATTGTTTTTTTAACTTTTCAAGAAAAAGAGTCTTGATTTAAGATTTAATTTTTTAAATATTTGGACAAGAAACAAGTCAAAAAAAACTAAAGTAGTAAACAAATTTTTTTGCAGTGAACTCTCCTGCATTTCAAGTTTAATTTCTGTCTATTTTGGTTGAGCTAGACTTTAATGTAAATGATAGTCTTCTTAAGCTCAGTCTGAATTTTCCCTTTGTTGTTTCTGCAGTTACTGATGATCATGATGATGACAAGAAACTCTCAGTGAGAGCATAACCTAAAACGGACCTCGAAACCTCTGAAAATAATTAGTAAACTATAGAAATCCAGCAAGAATGCATCGCTTGGAATGGACCTTTTGTGCTGCAAATCATACATGATTTTGTGTCATACGAATGTTGTAATATTTTTAATAATTCGTTTACCAGTGGTGGCCAAATTTGTTAGAACATTAGTATTTTTCCTGCTAAAAATAGTTTTAAGTTAGTTATTTCCATACTTTGCTGTAGTATTTCCAAGTGTTATTTTTGCTATTGTAATCATTCGTATTGTATTACTTCAAGAAACCTCTCTGCAAAGTTACCTGAAGAATTATGAGCAAGTGTATCTGGGACAAAGGGAGTATTAAACCAAAGTGTGATTACACCAAAAGTTTATTGATAAATAAAAATATATTTACAGCATTATTTTAGAGAAATAATGCACATCCCGGAGATGTGGTCCTGATAGTTCAGGGGTGTCCAAACTCGGTCATGGAGGGCCGTTGTCCTGCAGATTTTAGCTCCAACTTGCCTCCACACACCTGCATGGATGCTTCTAGAAAGCCTAGTAAGAGCTTGATTAGCTAGCCCAGATGTGTCTGATTGGGGAAACTTTGCAGGACTGGCCCTCCAGGACCGAGTTTGGACACCTCTGTAATAGCTGGTTTAATCAAGCAAGCAAGGTTTGGAATATATGTTTGAGCATCAATTCACACATGATGTTGTGACATGGGCCCTACAACTATTATATTATTTGTTTTCTAATAAATTTATACATTGTTTACCTTAATTGTTTTCTTCTGTGTATTTTTCCCCAATTATTAACATTCTGTTTAATTATAGTAAGACCTAATTTTGAACTCAACAAACTACCACTCTAAAGTTTGTTGGTTGGTTCGCACATTCATACTTTCGCAGATCATTATTATTATCATTATAATATTATCATTATTATTTATTTTGCTTAAAACATTTTTTAACCCTCAGATTCCAGGTTTTTAACATAGTTGTTTCTCTGCTATATACTGTCCTATCATAACATCATATATATGATGTTATGATAGGACAGTATATAGCAGAGAAACAACTATGTAAAAACCTGGAATCTGAGGGTTAAAAAATGTATATATATATATATATATATATATATATATATATATATATATATATATATATATATATATATATATGTGTGTAAATCGTATTTATTCGGCTTTCAGATTATGTACTCAAATGTCCAAAAAGAATGACACTTATCACTGGTTTCGTGGTTCAGGGTCACAATTTTCATCATTTCTCCAGTCTTCACATTCACACAGTCCTTCAAAAAAATCATTCCAATGAGGTTTTCTGCTCAATAAACATTTATTTTTATTATAAATCTCAATAGCTACATGATATTTCTTTTCAGTAAGATTTTAGAACAGCTTTCAAGTCTTGAACACCATTTTTGGGGGGTGTTTACATTGAGGTAAAGCTAGTTTTATATTTATTCATTCAAACTTTCGCAAATATTTTAACCCTCAGATTGCAGGTTTTTAAATAGTTGTTTCTCTGCCAAATATTGTCCCATCATAACATCACAAATCAATAGAAATCTTATTTATTCAGCTTTTAGATTACAATTTAAGTTAGAATTATTACCCCCCCAACCCCCTTGAATTTTTTTTTGTCTTTTTTAAATATTTCCCAAATGATGTTTAACAGAGCAAGGAAATTTTCACAGTATGTCTGATAATATTTTTACTTCTGGAGAAAGTCTTATTTGTTTTATTTTGGCTAAAATAAAAGCAGTTTTTAATTTTTTTCAAAACTTTTTAGGGTCAAAATGATTAGCCCCTTTAAGCTATATATTTTTTCGATAGTCTACAGAACAAACCATAATTATACAATAACTTGCCTAATTACCCTAACCTGCCTAGTTAACCTAATTAACCTAGTTAAGCCTTTAAATGTCACTTTAAGCTGTATAGAAGTGTCTTGGAAAATATCTAGTCAAATATTATTTACTGTCATCATTCATTCATTCATTTTCTTGTCGGCTTTGTCCCTTGCGGGGTTGCCACAGCGGAATGAACCGCCAACTTATCCAGCACGATTTTACGCAGCGGATGCCCTTCCAGCCGCAACCCATCTCTGGGAACATCCACACACTCATTCACACTCATACACTACGGACAATTTAGCTTACCCAATTCACCTGTACCGCATGTCTTTGGACTGTGGGGGAAACCGGAGCACCCGGAGGAAACCCACGCAAACGCAGGGAGAACATGCAAACTCCACACAGAAACGCCGACTGACCCAGCCTAGCCGAGGTTCGAACCTGCGACCCAGCGACGTTCTTGCTGTGAGGCAACAGCACTACCTACTGCGCCACTGCGTTGCCCTACTGTCATCATGACAAAGATAAAATAAATCAGTTATTAGAAATGAGTTATTAAAACTATTTTGTTTAGAAATGTGTTGGGAAAATCTTCTCTCCGTTAAACAGAAATTGGGGGGAAAAAATAAACGGGCTAATAATTCAGGGGGGCTAATAATTCTGACTTCAACTGTATGTAGCAAACTCAAATTTCCCAAAAAATGGACACTTATGATTGGTTTTGTGGTCCAGGGTTACAATGAATTTTAATCATTACTCTAATCTTCGCTTCCCAGAGATGGGTTGGGGCTGGAAGGGCATCCACTGCGTTGGCGGTCCATTCCCCTGTGGCGACCCCGGATAAATAAAGGGACTGAGCCGAAAAGAAAATGAATGAATGAATTCTAATCTTCGCAGTCATACATCCTTCTAAAAATCATTCCAATGGGGATTTCCTGCCCAATAAACATTTGTTTTTATTATAAATGTCAATAGTGACATGATACTTCTTATAGGTTTTAGAACAGCTTTCAAGTCATGAACACCATTTTTTGGGGGGTGTTTATTGAGGTAAAGATAGTTTTATATTCACGCATTTAGACCTTCGCAAATGTTAACCCTCAGATTCCAGGTTTTTAAATACTGTAGTTGTTTCTCTGCCATATAACCTATTGTCTTATCATAACATCATGCATCATCAGAAATCTTATTTAAATTTCCAAAAACATTAACACTTATGATTGGTTAGGGTTACAATTTTTATCATTACTCCAATCTTCGCAGTCATACAATACTTCCAAAAATCATTCCAATGGGGTTTCCTGCTCAATAAACATTTATTTTTATTATGTCAATAGCTACATATTTCTTTTCAGTAAGATTTTAAAACAGCTTTCAAGTCATGAACACCATTTTGGAGGGTGTTTACATTGAGGTAAAGCTAGTTTTATAGTCATGCATTCAAACTTTCTCCTGAATAATATAATTTTTGACAACTTAGCTAATTCTAAATGGGCAAATCATATTAGCAGCCAGTGACATTGAGGTAAAGTTGGTTTTATATTCGCATTCGTTTAGTAACAACTTGTGACACGGCTCATATTGTTTACCACACTACTTTGAATATTGGGTTTGTAAGTGTGACTTTAAAACAACATTAGCTCCATTTAACTGACTGCGAACAGTATATAGTCATTGGCTAATATGATTTCCCTATTTAGAATTAGCAAATAATACTTTTCTGAAATGCTAAGAAGAAAGTCAGAATGTGCCAAATATAAAACCAACTTTACCTCAATGCCAATGACTATCAAAGAACAACATTGTCCACAGTCAAATACATAGTGTTGTTCTGAAGTCATGTGATGGCTAATATTCAATGTACCATGGTAAACAATATAGTGAGGATATCACAAGTTGTCACTGACTGAATGTGCGAACATAAAACCAACTTCACCTCAATAGTGTTTACTAGAAAAATGACAACACATGGGTTTGGAAAGAGCAGTTTGCAGATGTACTCGTAAACCACACGTGAGAAGGGAGCGGCTGTATTTGTGCACCGTCACCGTGGCAACAACAGGGACACTTTTCCATTAGTCAGCTGAAAAGTTTTGCCAGCTCCTTGACGGAAGAAGGGCGAGCGGCTGATTTCCGCTTCCTTCACTGCTGTTGCTCCTGCTGGTTTGCTGGTGGCCACTGAAGTAAAGATGGCGGCGGCCGAGACCGATCGTGATGCACCGTCCGCTCTGTGTAGCGAATTCCTCAATTTCTCCGCAAAGGACACCGCTGCGGTAGGCGACAGTTTTACGAACACCACGCAAAATATCTCTACTGACGAACTGTTTGTGTTTGGTTGCAAAAATCAACGCGTTGGCGATGAATTGTCAGTTTTTTCCTCGCTCCTCATCTCGGGTTGTTTTGCTCAGTGTTGTTCCTGCTAGCGCGCTAACAGCTAACATTAGCCTGTGAGATTTTCACACCTCAGCCTATAAAACACACATCTGACACGCCGTTTGCACGCATTATTCGTTTATAAATATGGATTTAGTATATATATTTTTTATTTAGTGATTTTTAGGGTTTAGCTTTTGGCTTTGCTGTCAGTGATAATTTTAAAAAGGATCTGTCAAGAGTTGGAAAAACAACATTGGCTGCTTTGTTCATCATCTTTACGTCATTATGTTTATACTGTTATTAACACAATTTGACAGTCGCTTTGAATTGGTTTATACAAATAAATAGTTAAAATAATATTTATTTTCAGCATTTTTTGTGATAATGATAATATGAGCTGTATTTCTGGTTTCCTTCAGCAGGTGCTGGAGAACGTTGTGGGTTTGCAAACTAAACATTAGTTTGATATTTCAGCTATGGTTGTCTTTTTATTTGTAAATTGATTTACCCACAACATTTCCATGCCACGTGTATCATAAAAAAAGTAGGTTTGTTTTGACAAAGTAATTCAGGTGGCGGTTGTCTGAACCACAAGACCTCAATTCACTGCGGTTGTGTTTTGTGATGAACTGAACGATAACAGTACATGTCCTGGTTATTCTGGACTCATTTTTATCACTATGTGCAAACAAAACGTAGATTTAAATCACAAAGTGTTCTATATTGATGAGATTAAAATCTCCTTTGAACAATCTCAAAAGCACTTGGTCAATTGTCTGAATCTGGTTTGCTTAACTGTATTCTCTCAAGTCCTAAATCCAGGTTAGTAGGTCGATGTAGACAGTCATTGAGACTGCCAAGTTCTGCTTGTGCTGTAAACGTAATCTCTGTGTTTCCTTTACTGCATGTGTTTCTGGCACATAAACACATTAGCTGTAGACAATGGAGACTAGCTAGGTTCTTACAGTATTTCCTACAAAAACAATTGCAAAAAAAAAAAACAATAGTTTTTAGATCAGAGTCTGTATTTGCGTCGCATATGAAATGCACAGTCAATTTGTCACTTTATTTAAAAATTATAATTATATTTATATATTTTATTATATATTATAATAAATATTTATTTATTTATGTATTTATACACACACATTTGAATTCAGAATTATTAGCCCTCCTGGTTATTTTTTTCCCCAATTTCTGTTTAACGTAGAGCAGATTTTTTCAACGTATTTCTAAACATAATAGTTTTAATAACTCATTTCTAATAACTGATTTATTTAATCTTTGCCATGATGATGGTAAATAATATTTTACTAGATATTTTCAAGACACTTCTATACAGCTTAAAGTGACATTTAAAGGCTTAACTAGGTTTATTAGGTTAACTAGGCAGGTTAGGGTAATTAGGCAAGTTATTGTATAAAAGTGGTTTGTTCTGTAGACTATCAAAAAAATATAGCTTAAAGGGGCTAATAATTTTGATCTTAAAATGTTTTTTTAAAAATTAAACATAATTTGGGAAATATTTAAAAAAAGAAAATAAAATCAAAGGGGGGCTAATAATTCTCAACTGTGTGTGTGTGTGTGTGTGTGTGTGTGTGTGTGTGTATATATACTTTTTTTGGTTAATGTTATTTTGTGTAATACATCCTTCAGTTAATCAAATGTATGTATTTATTTAAATTACATATATTTTATCAATAAAACAAATATTTCCGTTTTCAGTGTTTTGTGGGATTTGTTGTGTATTCTGACCTACAATATTCTCTGATTAGCTATTTAAGAGGGTACTGTAGGTCAAACTATACCAAATATGCATCTAATTTTACTTTACTTTTAGGCTATATGTAGAAACAAACACCTATTTTACAATAAAAGTGTCTTGTAAACGCTTACCATGTCTATCGGCGTAGACTGATTGACGAAATTATGAATTCACAATGGTATAATCCATTATAGGGGTGATCAAATGTATATTTATATTATCTATTATTTTAATTAGTAATATTAGTATTTAAGATACAGATCAGTGCAAACTATTCGTTAATTTTTTGGGTAACTATTTAGAGGGCTGACCCCCCCCCCCCCCCCCCCCCCATGTTATTTTGATGTCCTTCAGGGGGGATCAAGCATTGTCAAACCCCCCTGTAATTTGATATGAAAACAATTTCAGCAGACTTGAATAGCTCTATTTGGAATGAAATCATTAATTTAGATAGATCGGTTATAATCTAGTACCAGAGTGAATCAAACAATTTGCAATCATAAATAAGATTAATAAGTAAAAATAAGCAGGGCTTTATGGTCAAATAGTCAGACCGGAGTCAGATATTTAGGTGCAGTAAGTGAATAATCAAATGAAATGTAAAATAACACTGTACAGTCTTCATTGCGGATAAACTATAATCCCACACTCAACGTTGCAGATAGTGCGATGTGACTATTGTGAATGCACACATTGCTATACAGTATTGCTGCTGAAACAATATATTGTGCAGCTCTATATTTATTTTTCTATGCAAATCCACACATATAAAAAGTTAAGAATACCTTGCAAAAATGTATAATATTAATTTATTTATAATACAATAAACTACTGTTCATAGGTTTGAGGCTAATGTTTTGAAATTTGTGCCCTAAGAAAGCATTTATGTAATCATAAAAAACAGAGAAAATCTAAGATTGTAAAACAATCTGTTGTTTTACAGGATTTGAGGGTTTCTATAATGCCACTTTTTGCATGATGTAATAAAAGTCTCAGGTGTCTCCAGAGTGAGTTTGGAATGACTCAGCATAAAATACTGCACAGATTATTAGGGGCTCACACCGAAGAAATGCTTTCATAATTCCAAAAATATCCAAATCAGCGCTGTGGTCCAGCTTCAGGACCAGCTTATTTATTTATTTTTTTTGGTTTAAATTTGAATTATTTTGAATTAATCATCAGTTTTAGAAAAGATAATACATTAAAAATATTGTTAAATTATTATTTCTTTAACTATTATTATTTCTTTCTATTTTAAAGCCGTTTCAAGTTTCATTTTGACATTACAATTTGGGTTGGGCGAAGTCGACCAATTTGGCATCGTACGATGTCTAATGTAAAACATTGCGACGGACGATGGCATCATCGTCGTAGGCGGCTCTGAATGAATTATTAATGAATGATTATGTAATTCAAAATGAATTAATTATTTGTAGTCTACCATTTCAACTGCCTGACCCTCATGGTCTTTGTTTTACACATAACCAAATCATAACTAAATAAAGATAAACTACACACAAATCACCACCTGTCAATCACTTTTTCAGCAGGACTCTGGCATGAATAGGCAGGGTGATCTGTGTCGTTATAATGGCGTCGACAAACTTGGTTGGTAAAAAAGGTGCACAACCAACAGGAACCAACCAATTGTATCTGAGGTTTTCGCTAAAATTACTAAGTACAAGCGTGAAAGCAAAAGATTGAAGCAGTGTACTGACGCTGTAACACGCTACCTGATAGATCCAAAAGACCGAAGAGTTGTTAGATGGAGACAAGATTAATTAAATATCACGTTTAACGACTATAGTGAGACGCAATCCAGTGGGACATCCTTGATATACTGTCCAATGTGCACTGCTCTCTGGGGCTTTGTGCTCAAAGCACCCGCTGACTGCTGGAGCTCAGATGAGCGCATAGCCTACACCAGGGTTATTCAATTGGCGGAGACAATTTGTTCCGGCCCTCCAAATAATGTGACCAAGACATCAAAAATAAATATAGTTCAGTAAAAAAACGGCCGCTATAGTTATGAAGTGACATGCGTCTGTTCAATACAACACAAGCTGATGGCTGCACAGAGCGTGAGTCACCTGACATTAAGCGAGTGGCACGAGCAGCCGAAAACATTTGGATGTTTGTAGAAAAGGCCTTTTGTACAATGCACTGATATTGTTAATAGGGATGCAATAATTAGCCGATTTCACTTACCGAGTTTTAATTCATCACAGTTAAATAATCATAAAGGCTTCTCAATGTCGCGTTTCTGTTACACGGACCGAAGCTGCTGCAACTAAACAAAGTTATGCCAACTGTGGGCTAGTATAAAGTTCTTAGCTTATACCGAGGCTAATACGCACGCACATTGAAATAACTATAGCAGCAGGCCATTAACATATTGCGTCTTTTCCGCACGCAAGTTTATTATTTCCAGTGGAGACGTGCGCATATTGGGAGCGGTGTCTTATATATGTGCACTCGCGCCCTCCAGGTGCACATAGTAGAAATGATCTCACGCCATAGTGGTGAGAGTTGTGCGTGGCTTTCACTGCAATGTAAACAAAAGATATGTAAGACAAATTATTATAATGATTATGTATGTATGAACGCAGATTATAACAATTGTTCATTAAAATACTTGCCTAATATAAAGCTTAAATTAACATTAGACGAATACTATTTTTATTTATTCTTATTTTTATTTATTTATCCATTGTTCCGTGAAAGATGATTCCTCAGATTATAATTGCACAACCAAAATCTACAATTGTTGCATCCCTATTTGTTGCGCAGTTTAAAACATAACATATAATTGTGTCTGAATGTAGTTATTGTCATTTTTATTGTAATCATTTTTTATAAAGGGTTTAAACACATTTGTGTGGCAACAGTGTCTGGATATAACCAGCTTCTAATGATAAAAGTATTAATTTTATTTTTTATAATTACACTTGCTAAAAACAGCCTGCAGAAGCACTTTGATTGACATTCTCCCTTTGTACATATCATCAGAGGGGTAAAGCCCCGCGCACTAGTGTTCATCTCTCCCTCATTAGCATATGATGGTAGTCTTGTTTTTGAATCTGCCACTAAGCTAACACACAGGCATTTGTAGCCCCGCCTTATTTTCGAAAGAGCACATATTTATCCATCCATCCATCCATCCATCCATCCATCCATCCATCCATCCATCCATCCATCCATCCATCCATCCATCCATCCATCCATCCATCCATCCATCCATCCATCCATCCATCCATCCATCCATCCATCCATCCATCCATCCATCCATCCATCCATCTATCTTGTGAAAAGGGGCATAATAGGTCCCCTTTAATGTAAAGTGCAATTTTTTTTCATATAAAAGAAACTTCTAATTTATCCACCTTTCCACAGAAATGGCTACAGGTGAGCAACCTGCCCAAAGAGGTCTACCAGCACTTGGCCTGCTACGTCCCCAAGATCTACTGCCTGGGTCCCAACCTCAACCCTCAGAACGAGGACCTGCTGGCTCAGCTGCTGCTTCAGGGCCCACTGGAGTGGTATCTCTGTGGGGAAGAGCCGTCCGTGGGGTTGTCCAAGCTCGAACAGAACAACCAGCCGTCACAACTTTGTGGCCATGTATTTAAAGTGGGAGAGCCAACATACACCTGCAGGTACAGTGTCAATACTGCAAAGGGCTTGAAATTAACATGCATCAATGTTTGAAGAGGTCATATGCAAAAAGAGATACAGCAGGGAAAATAAGTATTGAACACGTCACCATTTTTTCTCAGAAAACATATTTTTAAAGGTGCAAGTTACTTGAAATGTTCACCAGATGTTGGTAACAACCAAAGAAATCCATATATGCAAAAAAAAACAAATCTAATTAGTTTACAAATTAAGTTATGCTTGATAAAATGAAATGACACATGGAAAAAGTATTGAACACATGAAGAAAGGGAGGCATAGAAAAGCAATGAAAGCCCAGACAGCAGCTGAAATCTCTCAGTAGTTCTTCAGCAACCCTCTGCTTTTCCTCAGTGTAAATTAATATCAGTTGCTTCAGTCCAACGTCTACATTAGCATGAGGATGAAGATGAAACCAATGATCCAAAACACAGCCAAGCAAACTCTCAAGTGCTTTAGAGAAAGAAAATAAAGCTGTTGAATGGCCCAGCCAATCACCTGACTTGAATCTAATAGAAAATACAAATATTACCAGTATTAAATTCAGCAAATTTAATCAAAGTTCTTTGAACATGACTGTTTAAAATGGTCAATTTTTGAAAGTTACTTTGACATTTTACTTAAATATTGAGTGTAAGTGAAAGTAAAGACTTTTATGGTGCTACTTATGCTGAGGTATGAATTATTTAAGAAGTTCATGAAAGTGTGTGAATCCTAAATAATAAAAATAGATAAGTTATGAAAATTTAAATTTCACTGCTCTTTCAAAACATTTGATCAGAAGTGTGAATGCTCATGTGATCAAATGATTTATCTATTTCATAAACATTCTGAAGCGTTTTGTTGATGCACACTAATTTAGGCAACGTCTACATTAATCCGGGTAAATTTGAAAATGACGTAAAATGTCCACATTATCGTTTTCAATTCCGTCATCTGCACTAAAATGGCTGAAAACGCTTTCGCACATGTACACAGATGTAAGATGCTTTTACCTGCATCATATCCGTCTGCCGTTTACTTACTTTCCATCTCTTTGAAACTTGTAGCAAATGTCACAATGTTTCCCTGAACATCAGCTCCCAGTAAACATTCTGTGATGGAGCATCTACGAGCTGACATTAATCTTTAATAAAGCTGTCAAAATGGACAGCATCCAAAACATCTGCTTTACAATGTCCACCATGTTAGCTGAATTGGTCTTTTTTTGTTTTCGAAAGCCTTTATTTTCACAGTTCACGCTGCAACACAGCTTTTTCAAATGCATCCGCTTTGAACAGTGTTGTCAAATGGCCCGTTTCCACTGAGTGGTAGGGTACGGTTCAGTTCAGAATGCTTTTATGGCCGTTTCCACTGTCATAAGATCCCTAAAAGCGAATCGTACTGTGCCATTTTTTGGGTACCCTTTGCACCTTTGGTACCTAGCACAGCAAAAGGGTACCAAAAGGCGAAACAAGATGCGCAACTGAACGCTATTGGTTTGCGGAGATATGTCACTCGCTCATGCAACAAGCCAGGAGAAAACAAAAAAAGTGCCATTTTTAAAAACACAGCTGAGACCTTACACCGTAATACATATAATATACATATAATAATGAGCCATGGTCAACCCGAGCTTAAACAAACCTTGTCATCGTCTTGATGAGCAGCCACAAAGCCAATAAGAAGAATAGAATCTGCCCTGTGCCCCCTAGTTTTTTTACAAGGCCATCTAAAGCGCGAGCGGTTTCGCTTTCTCGTTTGAGTTCACTGTGCGTCTATATTTGAAATAGCGAAATTCTTGAGCTAATAATAATAACGTGCGCATGATTATTGAAGTGCTTCTGAAAAAAACAAAGGAGCAAATTATTGTTTCAGCAACCTAAAACATGAACAAACTATCATGTTTTTACTATTATCATCACCATTTGGACTATTATGAACTCGGAATGACAATTACTTTCTAACAGAAGTTACATGTGCTGGTGAAGATTAAAGATACACATCAGAGGTTTGCACTGACTGTGGGCTATGTTGCGTGTTGTTTTTGAACCCAAATAAGGACTAAATGTTCGCTGTGTGTAGTTTTTCTGTAATTGGTAACATATCAGAGACTGTAAGGGTCTGTATGTGTTCATATATTTTGCATTTATTTATTTATTTTACATAATTGCAGATGTTACAGTAGGCTATTTCGCACTGTCATTGATCTGCAGTTATAATCAAATCATCGTACAGCTTTACTTAGACATTTCCTCGAGCGAGAATGACGTCGACTGAAACTTTCTGTCGTACACCACGCCCACCAAAAGAGTACCATTGGTACCCTTTTGGCAGTGGAAACAAGCCTGATAAAGGTGACCCGTACCGTACCACAGGCCAAAAAAGATATGTTTTCGTTTCCCAAAAATATGCGTATACAAATGATAATTTATTAGTGTGGACATGGCCTTCAACTTTGCCATCTAAACTTTGCCTGGTTTGGTTTAAAGTTGTAAAAAAAAATTGTAAAAAGCACCATGGTATTTAACAGTTCTGATTCTAAAATAAATCTACAGATGCCAAAAGTCTGTCTAATGCTGTGAGTGCAAGACCGTAAATTTGCCGTTATTCTCTTTTCTGGCTGCTGTTCAGTCTGACAATTTTTTTTTCCTTTTTCTGAAAGTCTTGATAACACTATCATTGAGTTGTTGTTGAGCAAATGGGAACAATGTAAAACAATTATTAATTATACTTTCCCATTCACTGCTCTCTAAGTTGCTTTTGAGAAACCTGTAAATGTGAAAAGGCTGCTCTTTCTGCTGGCTAGACAGATGTACTTGTAGATTTGCAGCAGAAGGTATACGTTGAAGCCATTTTTTTTCTCCTCATGCATGCGAGTTTGTAGTCATCTGACCTGGGATAGTGTGGGTCACTGCGTTCCCACAGACCTGGAAGTCCTAGCTGAATTAGGTCAGGTTGCAGTTAAGTTCTTTAGGCAAGATCACTGTAAGCCGGCTAAGAGACCGGAGGTGACTGGTTTTTCGGTACTGTTCTACTCGTGTGTGTGTGTGTGTGTGTGTGTGTGTGTGTGTGTGTGTGTGTGTGTGTGTGTGTGTGTTTTCTCTTTATCTAAGAAACATATAAAAGGGCTCACACATGTGCCCAATCTTTTATCATGCAGGTATTATGAGATCAGCATGTTCTCTAGCTCTTGTGAATGTTGTGTGAAATATAGCTTGCATCCTCAGGTGTTTAGTGGACAATCCTGTCATGTAATGTTTTCCTGGATCTGATCCAAAAGCTAGTGATCTGCTTTTCTGTCTACCTAGGTTGCATCCTGTGCAGACCATGTAGTCTCAGAGCTGATTTTTTTGCAATGCTCTCAATGGACAATTATAGGGACCAGCTCATTAAAATTAATAATAATAATAATAATAATAACAATAATAATAATAATTGTGATAAAGGGTTGGGATCACAACTATATGACTGACTGATTTAAAAAAAAAAAAAAATAATAACTGTGACATAAGGCTGGTTTCGGCGATGCGGTGGCGCAGTAGGTAGTGCTGTCACCTCACAGCAAGAAGGTTGCTGGTTCAAACCTCGGCTGGGTCAGTTGGCATTTCTGTGTGGAGTTAGCATGTTTTCCCAGTGTTGGCGTGGGTTTCCTCCAGGTGCTCTGGTTTCCCCCACAAGTCCAAAACTTTTTATTTTTAATAAATTTGCAACAATTTTAAAAAACCTTTTTTCACATTTTCATTATGGAATATTGTGTGTAGAATTTTGAGGAAATAAATAATCAATTTTGGTTTAAGGCTGTAATATAAAAAAATGTGGAAAAAGTGAAGCGCTATCAATACTTTCCGGATGCACTGTATATTCATATATATAAATTTATATATTTTTTAGGATGCATAATGTCATGCAGGTTTTTATAAATTGTAATTAATCATTTGAAAATAAACTGATGCTCAAACAACAAAACCTGGCCCTTTTTTATTTGAAGTGTGTTTAGTGTTGCCTATTTTAACCAATTCCAACAGCTAGAGCATTCATTGTAATTTAATCTGTGATGACAAGTATTTTGTTTTGCTCACTCTGACATTTGCGATGAAAATTGGTAATGGTTGCAATGTTTTCTATTAGGATCCATGCCTTCTGCCAAAATTAATTTGTAAGCTTTACAGCTACTATCCATCTGTATAAGTAGTTTACATGTGATATTATTTGTCCTCGTCAGGGAGTGTGCAGCCGACCCGACCTGTGTGCTGTGTATGCAGTGCTTCTTAGGCAGCGTCCACAAAGAGCATCGCTACAGGGTAAGAGCAAACACAAACACAGCCTCTTGAACATCTCATTCTGCTACGTTCCAGCATATTTGTGTGACAGATGCAGAGAAAGTGGCAAATACCAAGTGTGTGAAGTCACTGTAGATCGATGCTGTTTGTGTAAAACGACTGCCTTTTTTGAATCTGATGTCACCCTAACAAAAAGAAAAAAAAAATGTAGTACAAAAATCACTGGAAATTGTAGCAAGGTTATACTGCATTGTCCCTATTAAATAACTAATCGTATAACATATAATACAATATACAAGTTACTAATAAAAAGTACTAATATATACATTTGAAGTCAGAATTATTCGCCCTCCTGTGAATTTTGTTTTCTTTTTCAAACATTTCCCAAATGGTGTTTAACAGATCAAGGAATTTTTCACAGCATTTCCTATAATATTTTTTACTTCTGCAAAAAAGTATTATTTGTTTTATTTCGGCTAGAATAAAAGCAGTTTTTAATTTTTTTAAACCATACTAAAGTCAATATTATTAGCCCCATTAAGCACAATTTTTTGGTCACTTTAAATGTGCCTCCAGGAGCAGCAGGAAACTATACCTTCCAATAATATATCTTCCATCAACCCTAAAAAAACAGATCTAAACAGTAATATTGGGAAATATTATTACAATTTGAAGTAATGGTTTTCAGTTTTAATATATATTTTAAAGTATTTTGTAGTTCTATGATGCAAAGGTGAATTGTCATCAGCCATCACTCCAGTCTTCAGTGTCCTGATCCTTTAGAAATCAATATAGAATAAATAATAAATCTTCATAAATCAATATATAAAATATGCTGATTTATATTTGGAAACTGTTGTCAGTGATTTCTTTTACAGCAATTAATACTTTTGTTTAGCAAAGATGTTAAATCGATGAAATTTAGAGTAAAGACTTATATGAATAAATTATGCTTCAAGTTTCTAACTTGGAATATTGCCAAAATTCCCAAGACAAAGTTCCCATGAAAAAAAATTCCAGAAATTTTTTGTTACCTTTGCAACCCTATCTGCTTGTTAAGTGTGCTGTCACGCAAAGCGGTTTCCGGGTCCAAGCGCTCTATCAAACTGTATGGGGAGACTCATCAAATGGTAATAATAAACGTTTACAAAGCACTGTAATACTTTCGAAAATCACGATTGCAATATATATATATATATATATATATATATATATATATATATATATATATATATAAAAATATATATATAAAAATCCATGCCTAAAGTCTGATGGCCAGAAAGTGATTAATTTTTTATAAATTGTTACAATTTTGGTATTTGTGATGCAGCAAGCCCAGAAACTGTTGTGTCCACCATGATTTTATATAAATATATTCACTTTAATGTGTGATAGGACTAAAAAGTAAACATAAACTAATATTTTTTTAATTCAAATGAGTAGCGGCTTGAACCCGGATACAGTATTCCATATGTCACGACTTAACAAGCGGATAGTCTGATCATATCTGATACTCATATTTCAACATAGCTTTCTAAAACTGAGATATCGATAATTAAGGACGTACTCACACTATGCTCTCCGAACCGTGCCCAGACCCGTTTTCCGGATCGTTTGAGAAGTGCGAGTGCTCTGAATCGGGCTCAAACACGGTTCACTTGGCCGGCCCTGGCCCGGTTGGAAGAGGTGGGCCTGAGCGCGGTTCACTTGGGCTCAGGCGCGGTACGCTTGTGTGTGAGTGCAAAACGCGCCCGAGCCCGAAACTGAAAGAGACGTGATTTTTAAGGGACTGTTTCATATGGATTAATTAATCATTTGTACTGAACGCAAACTGTCATAGTTTATTAAAGACGCAAACCCCTCACTGCACAACAGCTGCACCTTCAGCAAACCTCCTAATTCCTGCAGCACAAGGACTTTATGAGCGTCAAAGGTGGCTGATCTGTTCGGCGAAATATTTGACTGCGTGTCACCGCATATCAAACGACTTAAACGATATAACTAAAGAAATCTCCACTGTGCTGAGTGAGAGCGCTTCTCTTCCAAAACTGAACAGCGCGTCATCGATGACGTAAGCGTGCCCAGGCCCGAATGTAATGTAAGTGTGGGCCTTGGGGGAGACGGGAGGGGGGACAAGCGTGCTTTGGCCCGATTCAACGCAACTGTACATAGTGTGAGTACGCCCTAAGTAAACCCAACTTGTTTATGTCCAATGTATATTTATGTTTTGCTTGTTACAATTATTATTGCTATATTTACTGTAGAAATCTGTAGAAGGTGGACATTTCTTGGCTTAATTCATTAAAATATGGTCTGGCGTCCCACTCCTGCATCTCTCTGTGTTTGAGAGAGTGTGTTTGTTTTGAGGAACACTGTAGCAGACAGTCATGTGTGTTGCAGGTTGACTCACGACTTCATGACTGTGACAGGTGTATTATTTAGAAGACACACATATAGGAGAACTGAGATCAGCTCTGGGCCGTCATGTGCTGCTGTCTGTGTATATAAGTGGCTCTTTCTGCTCTCTATAGATGACCACCTCAGGAGGAGGAGGCTTCTGTGACTGTGGAGACACAGAGGCCTGGAAGAAGGGTCCTTACTGTCAGAAACACGAGCCTAATATCAGTGACTCCTCCCAGAAGGTAAGATACCACTTCCTCTTTGACACTAACTATGTTTCCATCTATAATTTGTTCGTGAATAAAGCACTGTTTCCATCCCATCTATTTAAAGGTGCCCTATAAAGAACATTTGGGTATACCTAGGCATAGTTGGATAATATGAGATCAGTATTTGATAATGGCCATATCGTAAGCATCAGACACCATTGTTTCCTCATTCTCATGTAAATTCCATGAGTTTAAAACCCCAGTGGCCAATCGAAACACAAAGCAGACTGTTATGTGACTCACGGGGCATGCCCACATCATTCTCATGTAAATTCCACGAGTTTAAAACCCCAGTGGCCAATCGGAATACAAAGCAGACAGTTACGTGACTCACCAGGCATGCCCACATCATTCATTCATTCATTTTCCCCCCAGCTTAGTCCCTTTATTTGTCAGGGGTCGCCATAGCGAAATGAATCGCCAACTTATCCAGCATGTTTTACAAGACGGATGCCCTTCCAGCTGCAACCCTGTAATGGGAAAACAGCCACATCATTCTCATGTAAATTGACTCAAAGGGCACGCCCACATCAATCTTATGTAAATTCCACGACTGTAAAACCCCAGTTGCTAATCAGAACACAAAGCAGACTGTTACGTGACTCACAAGGCACACCCACATCATTGTCATGTAAATTCCACAAGTGTAAAAGCTCGGTGGCCAGTGGTGGATTTAGACATGGGCAATATTGGCGATCAACTTTTCTACCTGATTGTTTACTATGCATAAAATAGTTTTAAAAAGTTTTTGACAAATTAAGTATTATATTGCTCGTGTTCAGCGTGCATCATGCTATGTGTGTGTGTCTGCCAGAGCTGCAGTCAGAGCGGAGCTCATTAATATTCACGATCGATCCAAATATGGTCAATTATGGACCTTCTGATTGAAATTTATTTGAATGTACCTAAGCTACATACCTACTATGTAGATATCAGAGAACAATTTAACTTATTGAACCAATGCAATATATGGCACCTTTAAGAGAACAAATCAGTAATAAAAATGAAGGTCTCTAGCTCTTTTTTACTGCATAATAAACATTCTCGGATAATGTTTGGAAGCTTGTCTGCAGTTTTCCCTGCCATTAAAGTAGACCCCTATCTTTATTTTAAATTAGTTAACAATAAAAACTCTTCTTGTTTGGCAGGATCCGTTGGCGAATCTGTCTGCTGAGATGATTGCTCGCACATGTAATGTTTTCTCCATCATCCTCAAATATGCAGTGGACATGCTCACCTGGGACAAAGAGGATGAGCTGCCTGAAGGCCTCGAGCCACCGTAAGTCATCACTCATTTCTTATGTGAATGACCTTTTTATTAACCCTTGTGTGCTGTTGGGGATGTTTTTATCCACTCTGGGGTGATTTTTTTTTTGAGGCTTTACTTGGCCACAACTTTCACTGTGTTTCAACAAATGGAGGGATTTTTGGTCACAAATCTTATTTTGACACATATTTTGAGGAAATGCGTTGAAAATGTTTAAAAAAAACTGGACACTCTGGGCAAATTCACTAACCTTTTGTCATGTTCTGGGCTGTTTTGCCCCATTGACTTTCATTATAATGACATTTTTTGATTGCAAAGCCATAACACCATACACTCACTGGCCACTTTATTAGGTACACCTGTTCAACTGCTCGTTAATGCAAATTTCTAATCAGCCAATCACATGGCAGCAACTCAATGCATTTAGGCATGTAGACATGATCAAGACGATCTGCTGCAGTTCAAACCGAGCATCAGAATTGAGAAGAAAGGTGATTTAGTTGACTTTGAACCTGGCATGGTTGCTGGTGCCAGACGGGCTGGTCTGAGTATTTCAGAAACTGCTGATCTACTGGGATTTTCATGCACAACCATCTGGGAATGGTTCGAAAAAGAGAAAATATCCAGTAAGCGGCAGTTCTATGGGCACAAATGCCTTGTTGATGCCAGAGGTCAGAGGAGAATGTCCAGACTGGTTCCAGCTGATAAAAGGGCAACAGTAACTCAAAAAAACACTTGTTACAATCGAAGTCTGCAGAAGAGCATCTAGAGATCTTGGCACGCTTTGTGCCCATTAGTTCCAATTGAGCATCGTGTCAATGCCACAGCCTACCTGAGTATTGTTGCTGACCATGTCCATCCCTTTATGACCACAGTGTACCCATCTTCTGATGGCTACTCCCAGCAGGATAACGAGCCATGTCATAAAGTGCGAATCATCTCAGACTGGTTTCTTGAACATGACAATGAGTTCACTGTACTCAAATGGCCTCCACAGTTACATAACTCAATCCAATAGAGCACCTTTGGGATGTGGTGGAACGGGAGATTCACATCATGGCTGTGCAGCCGACAAATCTGCAGCAACTACGTGATGCTATCATGTCAACATGGAGTAAAATCTCTGAGGAATATTTCCAGTACCTTGTTGAATCTATGCCACGAAAGATTAAGGCAGTTCTGAAGGCAAAAGGGGGTCCAACACGGTACTAGTAAGGTGTACCTAATAAAGTGGCCGGTGAGTGTATAAGCATGCATTTTTGATTGTTGCTGGTTTTCTCTGTTGGGAAGAGGTAGAATTTTAAATTTTTACTGTTTATTATCAGTTGTAGTGCAAAAACAAGCTTAGTTTTGGATTTTATATGGAGGATAATGTGTGAGAGAGACCTTGCACTCATATCCTGATATGTCAGAGAAAATCAAACTAAGCATCTCAGCTGTCAAAACATAGTAAGTGTATATATATACACACACTATAATCTGCTGTTTTACTCCGTAGAACTCCATATAAAAACCAAAAACCTTATTTGCACATGCCTATCTAAAGCATTAATGCTGCCCTGCCAACTGATAATCAGCAGTAAAAATGACACATTTTACCTCCTCCCAACATGGAAAACCACCAACAACTAAGAATGCATGTTTATATGCTGTCATGTCTTTGCAATCAAAAAATGTAATCATAATGATAGTCAATGGGGCAAAAACAGCCCCGAACATAACGAAAGGGTAGTCAATTTGAACAATACACAAGGGTTAATTGGAGTTTTCCCCCCAATCAGAAAGGCTAGATTGAGAGTTTACAGCATGTTTATTTTCTTGTTAAGGGCGCGTGGAGATATGTACTACTGCATGCTGTTCAACGATGAGGTCCACACGTACGAGCAGGTCATCTATACACTACAGAAAGCTGTGAACTGCACCCAGAAAGAAGCCGTCAGTTTCGCCACCACCGTGGACAGAGATGTAAGAGTCAGCTTCACCTGCTGTTCATTCACTGTGCCACGATTCAGGCTAAAGGTTAAACACAGGCCGTTCTTGCTTTTGTCTATTGATTACTTGTGTTCTCCGTATTCAGGGCAGGAAGTCTGTTCGCTTTGGGGACTTCCAGTTTTGCGAGCAGGCCAAATCTGTTATTGTGGTAAGTACTCTGTAATCAACATCTACAAAACCACTTGTCTGGGTTGTGGCAGTTTTTATTTATTAATATTATTATTAATCTTGGAAGTTTTACGTGGGAGTCATCTCCAATTTTGTGTAGATGTTTCGGCAGCAGGCAATGATACCTGCTTAACAAATGTCACATAATATTACATTTACCTCAGAAAAGAAGTGAAGTGAAGTTGATTATATTTTAACACAAATTGGAGAGCTGCATAATTATGTAATCAAAACTTATAGAATATTGTCCTGTGAAACGTATTACTAACTTTATTTTTGTTTAAATATTGAGGAGCACAATTCCTTTTGTTACATAAATTTTGTTTTCTGAAATAAAGAAGACTTTATAATGAATAACTTTTTCCAGTAAAAGTTATTTTAACCCATATATCACCCCCACCTTTTCAACATAGACATGAAAAAAACATGTTCTGCTTAAATGACAGCCAATCTTCAGTGGTTTGGTGCATAGATTTAAGCTTGGTCTCATTTTTCAAGATTGTCAGATTGTAGCTAAAGTGAACAAAGTTTAAAAGGTTAAATGAAACAAATGTGTGCCTTTGTTTCCGAAAAATAAGGCAATAAATGTATATACAGGGAGTGCAGAATTATTAGGCAAGCTGTATTTTTGAGGATTAATTTTATTATTGAACAACAACCATGTTCTAAATGAACCCAAAAAACTCAATAATATCAAAGCTGAATATTTTTGGAAGTAGTTTTTAGTTTGTTTTTAGTTTGAGCTATTTTAGGAGGATATCTGTGTGTGCAGGTGACTATTACTGTGCAGAATTATTAGGCAACTTAACAAAAAACAAATATATACCCATTTCAATTATTTATTTTCACCAGTGAACACAATACAACATCTCAACATTCACAAATATACATTTCTGACATTCAAAAACAAAACAAAAACTAATCAGTGACCAATATAGCCACCTTTCTTAGCAAGGACACTCAAAAGCCTGCCATCCATGGATTCTGTCAGTGTTTTGATCTGTTCAACATCAACATTGCATGCAGCAGCAACCACAGCCTCCCAGACACTGTTCAGAGAGGTGTACTGTTTTCCCTCCTTGTAAATCTCACATTTGATGATGGACCACAGGTTCTCTATGGGGTTCAGCTCAGGTGAACAAGGAGGCCATGTCATTTAGTTTTTCTTCTTTTAGACCCTTTCTTGCCAGCCACGCTGTGGAGTACTTGGACGCGTGTGATGGAGCATTGTCCTGCATGAAAATCGTGTTTTTCTTGAAGGATGCAGACTTCTTCCTGTACCACTGCTTGAAGTAGGTGTCTTCCAGAAACTGGCAGTAGGACTGGGAGTTGAGCTTGACTCCATCCTCAACATGAAAAGGCCCCACAAGCTCATCTTTGATGATACCAGCCCAAACCAGTACTCCACCTCCACCTTGCTGGCGTCTGAGTCAGACTGGAGCTCTCTGCCCTTTACCGATCCAGCCACGGGCCCATCAAGACTCACTCTCATTTCATCAGTCCATAAAACCTTAGAAAAATCAGTCTTGAGATATTTCTTGGCCCAGTCTTGACGTTTCAGCTTGTGTGTCTTGTTCAGTGGTGGTCGTTTTTCAGCCTTTCTTACCTTGGCCATGTCTCTGAGTATTGCACATCTTGTGCTTTTGGGCACTCCAGTGATGTTGCAGCTCTGAAATATGGCAAAACTGGTGGCAAGTGGCATCTTGGCAGCTGCACGCTTGACTTTTCTCAGTTCATAGGCAGTTATTTTGCACCTTGGTTTTTCCACACGCTTCTTGCGACCCTGTTGACTATTTTGAGTGAAACGGTTGACAACATGCATAAAGAGGATGATGTGGTCAAAATACTCATTTGCCTAATAATTCTGCACTCCCTGTATAGGAAAACAAAAACTAGTATTCAAAAGTCTTAGATCTTTTCAACGGTATGTAGTTTGTCATGAATAGATTGGGATGTAAATGGAAAAAAGTGATGTAAACTTAAGCGACCTGGTGGCGGGACAGTGACAGTTAAGGGGTTTTAACTTAGGCCCAATCCCAATTCTTTTTTTGTACCCCTTCCCCATGGCTCTTAAAACCGAGTGTGAAGGGGAAGGGCTTCAAAATGTACCCCTAAGAAATAGGACAGCACTACAGCACCTGCACACGTCATCATATGTCATCGCGATCTCTTGCTTCATATGAGATCAGACGATGGCGAATGCTGTAGTTATTCCAGTTGTGTTATTTTTTGGTATTTATCTTCAGGAAATCACTCAAGGCATATATTATGTTATCATAATGATCTAATGTAGCAATAAGATCGTAACTATACTGTGCATTTACACAGTGGCCATATTCATCTACGTAAACACACCAAAAACAACATTAACATTATAGCAGACACTGTAAACGGCTCATTCCAAGCCATTAGACTTTTCTGACAGGGGATTTGAGTGTCGAGTGTCAGAATGTTGTGGGACAAACGCAAAACGAGGGGTAAGGGGAAGGGGTAGAATTGGGATTGGGCCTTACTGTTGCTCTTGCTATTGTTTCTCTAATCAGTCAGACTAAAGATTTTTCTGTCTCAGCCAGGTGATCCAGTTATTGAGAAAAAAAATCCCATAGAGAAACTTATGTCAACAACCCAAGCACTTCTCTATGAACTTAAAAAGCTTGCTTTCACACATACAAACACACAGACACTTTACTCTCCTGTTTATTTAGTTTATTTAAACAATTCAGAGGAACTTGTGTATTTGTTTGGGGGGAAACTAATGCTGAACTGTTGATTTGTTAAATTTTGTATTGAAATTATTATAATTTTATTCTATTTTCTGCATGTTTTTTTTCTTTTCCTCCACTGTTGTGCTTTAAATTTGTAATAAATTGATGGCCTGACCGTGTGAAATTACTGTTTGTTCCCTAATCTGAAATCTGAAATGATACACTATCATTGAACATTTGTGTGTGTTTATTGTGAGGGTTAGTCACAGTGGAATTTCTTTGTGTGACTGGTGGTTTGCTCCATTTTGAGTAAAATTAACATTTGGTGGATTTAATCTGCTCGGCACCCGAACTAATAATATTATTATTATTTTGAGTAAATTTCTACAGCCACATATATTACAACACAATAGACACTGTGTGTACTTAAAAATAGGGTTGTCTCACTATCGCAATATATAGCAAAATGAAGATGTCATTAATAACTTGTAAATGTTGTGGATTTTATGAACATGTGTTACAGAGAAACACGAGTCGGCAGACGAAGCCTCTACGGGTTCAGGTCATGCACTCTTCTGTTGTGGCTCATCAGTGTTTTGCCCTCAAAGCTCTCAATTGGCTTGGCCAAGTCATCAGATACTCAGGTCTGTCTTTGCATATTGCATTGCTTTGCATTGCATTTTTGTCTCACTTTGTTTAAACTGTTCATTAGAGTTTTATGGTGTGTCCCAAATTGCATACTTAATTAATGCTTACTTAATGCTAATTAAAATTCTAATTCTCTTTAAAATTGCAAGGTGATTATATAGACCTATATTCACAATTTCACATAAATCCGCATGCAAAGTTATTTTTCTTTGCATAGCAAATTAACATGCAAGCTCTGTCAGCTTTTGCATCTGCTTTATTGTCTTCCTGTCGTCTAGCAGATGCTCTGAGGAGGATCTTGTGTCAGGTGGGTCTGCAGAGAGGACCGGAGGGAGAAAACTCTTCTCTAGTGGACAGACTCATGCTCTGTGACTCCAAGATGTGGAAAGGTGAATGAGTGTGCTGACATCAGCTCTCCTGACGCACTACAGAATCACACAGCACAGTAAACGCAGCATTAGAGGAAATACTAATTAAGGATGA
Organism: Danio kyathit; assembly: GCA_903798195.1. NCBI lineage: Eukaryota > Metazoa > Chordata > Actinopteri > Cypriniformes > Danionidae > Danio > Danio kyathit. The sequence continues at coordinate 4,056,095 of LR812531.1, read as the reverse complement.
TTATAGCAAGATGAAGCAGATTTTAGGACAATTAATTTATTTGCATTTTGATTTGAATGATTTGAAAGACTAGACTCCTTCTAGAGTCTAATTGTTCGGTAACCGTTTATAAGAATAATTTAATAATACCTTACATTTATATAGCACTTTTCTGGACACTCAAAGCACTTTACACATTGGGGGGAATCTCCTTATCCATGACGCAATGGCAGCCATATTGCACCAGACTACACACCACACACAATTTGATTGATGGAGAGGAAACAGAGTGATGAAGCCAATTATGATATGGGGACGGTTAGGAGGCCATGATGGACAGAGGCCAATGGGCAAATTTGGCCAGTATGCCGGGGTTAAACCCCTACTCTTTATTGAAAAATATTCTGGGAATATCAGGAGAATCAGGACCTCGGTTTACGGCTCATCCAAAAGACGGCGCTCACTGAGGAGTATAGAGTCCTCATCACTATAGTGGGGCGTTAGGACCCACACAGCCTGCAGGTTGAGCGCCCCCTGCTGGTCTCACTAACACCACTTCTGGCAGCAACCAGAATATAGGTATATTTATACAAATATATTTAGGTAAATAGGTATATTTGTACAAAAATATAAATATTTATAAAACAATATACATAGATTTGTTGCAAAGTTTTAGGCCTGAGTTATCACTGATTAGATGTATTTTGTATTATTATGTTTAATTAATTTTTTATTAGCATTAACAAAGATTAATAAATACTGTGTCCTCTGCATTATAGCTGAATTAATATTGTTATTATTTTTTAATTAATCTTATGTACTGAAAAAAAGCACTGGAGCGTTAATTACAGTATATAATAATAATAATAATAATAATAATAATAATAATAATATATTTTATTTATAATGCGCTTTTTTAAAACCCAAAGCACCACAACAACAGAGAGAAAAAAAAACGTGCAATAAAATACAAGGATTCAACATAGAAAAATAACAAATTATAATCACGTTAGAGGCGTCACGGTGGCGCAGTGGGTAGCACGATCGCCTTACAACAAGAAGGTCGCTGGTTCGAGCGCCGGCTGGGTCAGTTGGCATTTCTGTGTGGAGTTTGCATGTTCTCCCTGTGTTGATGTGGGTTTCCTCCGGGTGCTCCGGTTTCCCTCACTGCCCAAACACATATGGTATAGGTGAATTGAATAAACTAAATTGGCCGGTGTGTGTGTGTGTGTGTGTGTGTGTGTGTGTGTGTGTGTGTGTGTGTGTGTGTGTGTGAGAATGCAAGATTGTATGGGTGTTTCCCAGTGTTGGGTTCCGCTGCGTAAAACATATGCTGGATAAGTTGGCAGTTAATTCCGCTGTGGCGATTACTGATTAAAAAATGGACTACGCCGAAAAGAAAATGAATGAATGAAATGCATTAGAATGATCTAGAATCTAAAAATGCCATCTTAAAAATTGTGGAATCATTCCTTACAGAATAAGGGAGAGTGTCCCATAACCTGGGTGCAGCAACAGAGAATATATGATATAAATACATTAAAACAATGACACCTTAACATGAAACATAGCTCATTACTTGCTTGTTTATTTTGTTTTTGGGGTGAAATATGATTAAGACATCTGGTTTTGTGTTTCCTACAGGAGCCAGAAATGTTTACCATCAGCTCTTTATGAGCAGTCTACTCATGGATCCGAAGTACAAGAAACTTTTTGCTATCCAGTTTGCGAGGGTAAGAGATTAGAACAGCACAGTCAAGCTAATATGCAGATTTAATGTGAATGAGCATACATTTCTGTTTAAGATGTGGAGAAAATTGCTACCATAGTTTGCATTCCCTTATATGCAGTCTCATGCGTTATTTTTTGTTAAATTAATAAGTTGCAAATAGTTGAATTCATGAAGCAAATATAACATCATTGTAACATATTGCATTGGGACTATGCTGTCGTCAAACATGTCTTCATTTTGGGTAATCGCTCTTTATAGCACAATGAAATTTTGGCCCAGAAAGGACAATTCTGTTGTGATTTGCGAGCCCCTAGTTCTCTTTCACTTCACACTTGGTTTGATTCAGCTGATCAGTGAGGGTCAGGGAGTTTAAGCATACAGTCTCAGTTCAGTGAGGGTTATTATTTCAGAGAGAGTGTGTGCAATAGAGAGACTCTTGCTCTCCTCTGTTCACTGCCCGCTGCGGTCCTCTGACTTTATCAGTCATGCTGTCGCAGCTGGAATCTGTCTCTCAGCCTGCACTCAAGTCCAGGGCCCTATGAAATCCACTTTATTTCAAAAATGCGTTAAATAATAGTTTGCTTTCTATTTTTTTGGTTCCATGTAATTCATGATTGGATTAAAGTTCAGTTATCAAAGGTATATCTAAATAATTGATATTTACCACATGTAGTTAAAAAAAAATATTTATATATAATATTTGATATAATGAATACAAGTATAATATATAATATTTTTAGGGTCATGAGAAATCTTGATTTAAAATCTGGATCTTAAAGGGCCACGAAACCCCCTGTCTCAGCAGGGTGTTTTCACACCTCTGTTTTGAAAAAAGTCAGGAAAGTTGGGCGTGTCCAGCTCTGGGAGTGTGGGAGTGTCGGGGGAGGGAAAGAGGGTATGATTTGCATAGAAGGGAGTTTCCATTTGGGCACGCGCTAAGTTTCACAGGCAAAACAAACACACAGAGGCTGATTTGATACAGCATGGCGAATAAGAGAAAAAAAATCCTCCGCATTTCTCTGTAACTTATGTACTCGGTAGGTAGCGTCAGAAAGCCGTGTGTGTATAGACTATCCTGTCACAAAATGCAGCGAAAATCCTGCACGACGGGAATAGTTTGTGTTTACATGTTTACACTCGGAGAGCAGCATTTACAGCGGATCTTTCAGTCTATAATATTGTACTGTAATATTGCAGTGATATTAACATACTGTAAACTTAGTAACTAAATCATTTTGACTAAGGTATGTCTTTAAAAACTGAAAGAGCACTGCTGACGATATGAACTAACTTTGCAATCTGGGTTAAACAAAGGGCACTGCACTGCAAACACTTACCACATCTGTAGACAGACAATCAAACTGGAGCTGTGTCTTTTTATTAAAAGGAGATGAGCGGCAAATCCGGATTTCATCATTTCCAGATGCGAAAAGCTCTCGGGTAAAAATGTTCCTTACAAACGCGTTTCTGTCGCGTGCACTGTAATCCACACGCGAGTCCAGCTGCTCTCTCATAGAGGGAAAATAAAAACAAAACCTTCGTTGCAGCACACTAATAAACGCAACACCGACGACTCTTGTCTCCAAATTCTTGTTCTTTCACTTGTTTTGGCAACACAACGTGGCGTCTCTCTGCCGTCTGAACACTGTAAACAGGTAAACAGTCTCCGGAGCTATCATGCATATTAATGAAGTTTCACGTCATACACAATAGAGTGCGCGGATTGGTTTGAAGCACGTCTTTCTCATGAATTAATGCCGCACACTCAGATACGTCACAATGTTCTCGAAAAGACAGACAGCCACTCTCCGGGCTGGATTTACACCTAAGTATCTCATGGCTGTGACGCAGCTTCAAAAATTTGTTTCAAACCGGAAGAACGAATTTGCTCAAAATAACGCAAAAACAACCAATTTTCACTTTTTAGTGCAATATATGTGTCCTGATAGTGTTTATAGCAGCGTGGGACACAGATATGACTGTCAACAGCTCAAAAAATGTGTTTTGGTGTTTCGTGACCCTTTAATATACAGTTGAAGTCAGAATTATTAGCCCTACTGTTTATTTTTTTCCCCCAATCTGTTTAACGGAGAGAAGATCTTTTCAACACATTTCTAAACATAGTAGTTTTAATAACTTATCTTTAACAACTGATTTCTTTTATCTTTGCCATGATGACAGTAAATAATATTTTACTAGATATTTTTCAAGATACTTCTATACAGCTTAAAGTGACAATTAAAGGCTTAACTAGGTTAATTAGGCAGGTTAGGGTAATTAGGCAAGTTATTGTATAACGATGGTTTGTTCTGTAGACAGTTGAAAAAAACATAGCTTAAAGGGGCTAATACTTTTGTCCTTAAAATGGTGTTTAAAAAATTAAAAAATGCTTTTATTCTAGCTGAAATAAAACAAATAAGACTTTCTCCAGAAGACAAAATATTATCAGACATACTGTGAAAATTTTCTTGCTCTTGTAAGCAAGAGTTCGTTTGCACAATATTTAAAAAAAGAAAAAAAATTCAAAGGGGGGCTAATAATTCTGTCTTCAACTGTATGTTGTTATTTGAAAGAACTAGTTAAACCAAATTGAACATTATCTAATACTTTACTTTCCCTCAAACCATCATAGATGTATAATGTCCTCTTCTTTCAGATGTACATTATTTAAGCTGTATTATATGTGTATCATATATGTGTCTGTCAGTTTTGGAATGGCAGTGAACTCTACCCATATTTTTGACACACTAGAAAGCACATCCATCCATCATAGAAGTTTGATATTATTCGATAGTTTGATGTTATAAAACTGGGCTCTGGTGTCATTATTGTATGCTTGTATTTGACTCTGAGTAAGTTTGGGTAGGATTATAAAGTCACACAATAGTGATAATAGAGTATAAATGCTTACATTTCCCATTATTTATTAAAAAACAAAGACCTGTTGCAAGGTTTTGCTTCAGAGGACTGGAGTTTAGATTATTTCTATGATGGGTGGCTGTGCTTTTAAAATTTTTAGCCATCAGTCACTGCCATTCTAAAGAGCCATGGTATTATGTAAGGGATAATGTACGTTTAGTCAGTTGTTTTCGCATTATAAAGCCCTACAGGCTATTTGTATCAGCCTGAAGTGCTTTATTCTGGAATAACAACTGCCTGAATGTACTTTATCTCACTTATTACACAGCTACTTGCCGCAAAATGTCAAAATTAGACACAAAACATTGTTCTGAGCTGTAATAGTTAAGTTATTCTTTAATTAAAGACAAAGTTGACAGAAATGAAAACAGCTGAGTGGAGCATACACTAACCTGCACTTTATTCAGATGGCGCCAAACAAAAACAATGACATGACAGGCAAGCATGTAAATTATGGATGTGAACATTGGAAGTTCCCACATGAGCCTGTTATTAGTTTCAGCCCCTGTTATATGACAATGACATACTTTTTGAATGTCACGACTAACCAATCAGAATCAAGTATTCCAGAAAGCCATGTAATAATTTATATATCATATATACGTCTGATACGTCTAATGGAAGACATATACATAGTCATATACACTTAGGAATGCTTGAGGGGGAGGAGATTATTGGAAGATTTTCCATTTTTAAGCGGAATTATTTCTTTAACTAAATTCATAATCAATATTCATTAACCAACAGAGATTTTGGAAGAAAACGTTTTATTGTTATTACTTCATTTGTCACGTTCTTAAACACATTACTGCACTTAAAGACATATACAACATGAAAACATATTTCAAAAGCAGCGTTTCAATATTCTAGTCCATATTATGATTTGATTAGGTGTAAGAACTACTATTGATTATTCATGTCCTCTAAAATGTGATAGAACAAGTCGGCCCCGTGCCAATTTAGCTCTCAAAAGACAAATTTACTTGGACAGGGTTTCAAACTACATGGTCTTCATCAGGCCATCTTTTTTGACTTTTTCTGTTGTGTTTGGCTTGATCCAGCACCTGCTTTTAAGATTTTCCTAGATGCGTGCACACTGATGTTTTTCTTATTTTAAAGTTTCCCAGATTCTGTGGGATTTAGCATTATCTGGTAAATTTGGTATCTGCTACCTTTCCATCCGCATTTTCTTTATTGTGGAAATCATAGGGCTCAATCTTAGGTGTGACTTTGCTGGCAGAGATTTGAAACTTAGCTTAAAGGTGCTGTATGTAAGTTTTTGACTCTTCTAATGCATAAAAATACCATAATATGTTTGCAGATATTTAAGAAACATTCTAAGTGAACATTCTTGTTTATCTGAGAAACAATGCTAAAGTCAGATATTCTGCTTTGAAAATGTGTTACCTGCCAGAACATCTGTCTTTGCTTTGGTACCACCCAATGGCAGTTTAGCCATTTATTTTTCAGCACCTCGGGATGCCTTGGTGGAAAACAGCGTATTTCATTCTGTGAGTCAGGAAGGCTCTCAAAGCATGTGTCCATGACTGAAATGCGACCTCCGGTAGACAGTAACAGACCCCGAAATGAGACGCAGATTCAAAGTTTCACATGAGGCGGTTATTAATTAGCAAATAATATAAACGTTACGAAAGTAAACATTAGGTGAGCAGGTTACATTGTAACCCCGTGTCCTAACAACATGCTCCGTGAAGAGATTTGCAATGATAAGCAATATGGCTGACAGAACACGACAGAAATTTAAATACAGCCATTCAGAAGCACAGAATAGCGCACTCACTGCACTCCAACAAAATGGTAAGATTTATAATCTAATTAATACATATCAGACCTCTTTAACATTATTAAATGTAGATGCTGAATCACTGATATGTGTTGGTTTGCACTGAGTCACAGTTCTAAAGTTCAATTTCAAACAGTTTATTTTATTTTACAGATCTGAGGTGAACTATCTGCTGCTGCTTTCAGTAGTATGGCAATAAATGTCATGTAAAATCGCGTTATTAGCATTTAACACTGAACAAAAGCACATGATATGTACCTGAGGTGAATATTATCAGTTTATCCTCTTGTATTGCTGCAAGAAATAGAAGCCATTTTTAAAATATACATTTCAGCTGTTGGTTAGAACAAAAACTCACTTTCATATGTAAAATATTCTCGTGCCGTTGCTTTTATTTAGAACACGATTTAAATCAGCCTTTAGACTCAATAGTCTGGCAAACTCCTGTTGGTTTCGTCAATCTGGCAACCTGCGCTTGCGTGTGTTTTGAACCGGGAGTGCAGTACCTAGTTCAACCACTGGGCGTCAAACTTACATACTGCACCTATAAATAATTCTGTTAGTAAACCTACGAGTCAAGCGGAGCTTCAGATATAGACCCCCCTGCCCCCACAAAACCCTGTCCTGTGCCACGGTGTAACTTCAGACCGTGAGCACCACAGGCTTAGATTTTAAATTCGGGTGGGGGGGGGCGTAACTTCAGATGGCCTTTGACCTCTGACCTGGAAGGTGAATGTGCCCCTTCCCCCCTTCCCCCCTTCCCGTAGAGTTACCAGCGCCTCCAGACAGATTTTATGGAGGACGATCACGAGCGTGTAGTGTCAGTGACCTCTCTGTCAGTGCAGCTCTTCACCGCGCCTACTGTGGTGAGTACAATCAATCCCACACTCCTCTCCTCTTTCTCTCTTTTCTGCCTCTCCTCGCCTCCTTCACGCTTCCTGCAGAACTATGAGTGCTTGCAGAACGACTATGTGAAGGACGACCACGACAGGGAGTTCTCCGTCACTGATCTTTCTGTGCAAATGTTCACCGTGCCTTCTCTGGTAAGTACACGCAATGAGAGACGGGCCTGCCGTAACGAAGGAGATTTGGGGGTTTTTTTGGTTGCTGCTTTCGTTTCCTTCTATCCATTCTTCTCTAATCTTCTTCTCTTTTCAAACTTAAAGTCTTATCTAATTTATGTATTCATTCATTTGGTGTTTTTAATCGTAAATTTATGAAGGAAATGTTCATGCCATGAAAATAGCCTTTATTAGTGACATGTGGCTCTATTTTAATGATCTAGGCGCAAAGTCTAAAGCGCAGGGCGCAAAAGCATTAAGTGCATGTCTGAATCCACTTTTGCTACTTTAAGGATTTTAAAAATACGGCTTGCGCTGCGGCGCATGGTCTAACAGGGTTGTGCTTATTCTCTTAATGAGTTATGGGTGTGTTTAGAAAATAAACCAATCAGAATTTCAGCTTCCATTCCCTTTAAAAGTCAGTTGCGTTGCACCATGGCGCATTTGCTATTTACATTGCAGACTTTGTAAGTGGAAAAACTAAATGCTTCACTAGCGAGAAAGCAGCATCTGCAGAGCGAGGATAAAGAACAAGCCTCCTCCATTCGGCCTCTTTACTGTCTCTTTCTCTCTTTGGTGGATGAGGAAATGGTGGAAACTCACTCCACTGTAGACATCCATTAGCCTTTATATTTAATTTTGTTTATTAAGCGCAAAGATTTGTTTCAAAACTATTTCTAAATTCAGTTCTGATTTTCAGCAAACGTATAAATGAACAATAATAATGAAGTGTGATCAAAAAACTAAGTTATATCCAAACACACATCCTGTTCCTATGCCCCATATGGTCCAAAACCTGACAGGTGGACAAATCCAAGCTTGTTTTTAATCAAACAAATATAAATATGCATATAAGAAATAAAAACAATAATACAAATAACAAATAAATGAACTGAAACCCTTTAATCATTTAATTTTTTTTTCATTTGTAAACATATTTGTGTATTGCTGAATATCCTGTGTGTACAAAGCAATGTGTAAAGCCGCCTTTCCACTGCATACAGCAAGCGACAGATCGGAAGTCATTCATTTCCAATGGAGAGTAGTCTGGGAGTTCCTATCATCTCTGTATGCGGAAAATCCGATTTGAGCTGTGGATACGTTGAAATATTTGAACTTCTGCGACTAGAGCGTATGCGACCGGCCGACCGGATGTGATGTATTCCAGTGTTGTCCAAGCTGGTCCATGCGCGCAAGATGAGAAATGTATATTAAAAAGCATTTGTAAATGAGTAATAAAAATGTTATTTTTAATGTTGTCTCCACATTCTCTCCAAAATTTTTAGAGGTCTATGGGTTTCTAGTATTCATTCATTCAACCTTGGTGAACGCACAGAGAATAAAAGCTCTTTTTGCACTTTATTTCGGACACCATGAGAATCAGCTTCTCTCCCATGGTGCACGACAACACTGAAAATTCTGTGCGATTGCCACAAGGGGGCATATTCTGACAGTCGTGTCCAAATGTCGTGTGCAGTGGAAAGGCGGCTTAAAGCTGTGTCTCATTTCAGAGGCTGCATCGTCCGAAGGATGATCAGCGTGCAATGAATCTTGGGACGTTCGAGGGTGCGAAGGATCAACCTGTTGTGTCCTTCATTACCTGGAAAACGAAGGATGCTTTTTGAGGCTGCATTTTAAGAAGCCTTTAAATTTCTTTGAAATAAGACAGCCTTCGTCACACCGCGATAGCGCAGCGTACTTTGAATGCATCCTTCGGAGTGTGAGACACAGCTTAAGTGTTTAAGGCGCAGGAGTAGCTTTTACTTGGTCAACGGCGCGGTCTATTTCAGTTTCTCAAAATAGCAACGCGCCAACAATGCGCCTTAACACACCTCTTTTCTAGACCGGAACACCCATCAGTCCACAAAGTGGCGCAAATGGATTTGCTATTTAAACAACATGGCAAATTAGGGTTGCGTTGGTCTGAAAATAGCAACACGTCACGCCAAACGCATCTTGCGCCTTATTGCGCCGAGTGTATGATAGGGCCCATGCCATTAAATAAAAATTCGTCATCATCCTCATCTCTTTTCAGACTTTGGTTTCTCCCTCTTTTCTATTTTACTAGTAATGCATAAAAATGACGTTTTTGACAGAAATCAAAATAGATTTAATTTAGCTGAAATCTGATTAATAATAAATCTGATAAGTTATTTTATAAGGTTTTGTGTGTTTTAATTTCACACAGTTGTTATAACTGTTTCAGAATATCAACTATTTTTAGTCCAGGTTTGTTAGATTAATTGCTGTAATCACTTGTTTTCATGATCGCTTTAAGTAAATTGTACTGTTCTTTTACCAAACTTTCTGCGTAATCATTTTTTTGTGTCACTACTAGATACTCAACTTTTTCGGTTCCACTTTATATTAAGTGGCCTTAACTAATATGTATTTACACTGAAAGATAAATCAATCAAAAAATAAATAATTTGTTACAATGTACTTCTTGTGCAAATGCATGTTTTTACATTGGACTTATAGAAATACAATATAAATACATTTAGTTATACCATTGACCATCCCTTATACCTTAACCCAGTGCTCTCCAATCCCAGGTCTGTGGATCAATTGGTACTGGGCCAAATAAGAAATCATTATTTCCGTTTTGTTTATTATGGGAGTATGAACAATCTTTTATTTAGAAAAATCTTTTATTTTGAAAATACTTGTCGGTTAAATCTCGGTCACTTGAGCACCCAACTTTAACCCTCAACCTAGCAAAATAAGTAAAAAACAGACGTCTTTGGAAAGTTTCTTTGCAAAGGGGAAAAGGCCAAGTGAAGGATCCGCGACCTGCCAAGGAATAGATCCGCAACCCATTTGTCAACAAATCAAGTGAATCCAGCAAGTCTGTGCTAGATCAACTGCTGGAGATTGCAAATGATGGCACCCTGGTTTGCGTATTGCTTCTTTTCCACGCACCAGTTTGTTATTTCCAATGGAGGCCTGCGGATGCACTTGTGCCTTCAAGGGCACTTCAGAATGCCGTTAGCGCATCGTGAGTCACGTGACAAGAACTGACCGGTCAGCTTCACACTTTGTATGGAATATACACATTTCGGTAGACTAATTATCTCAGACAAACACAGGACACCCAAACACTGCATTGCTTTGTAATTTTCTCCATAAATAAAACTTGTATCAGAGCTGCAGCAATGTTTTGTCAGCCTCTGAGAAAACAGTTGAAGGTCGCCTAGCAATATACGTACACCCACCCCCGGGTTGTGGTAAAATTGTCAAGCGTTGACCGGTCTGCGGTGATAAAAAAGGTTGAGGACCACTGCCTTAACCCACCTCTAAATCTACCAATTCTACCAAACCTGTGCCTTTCCCTACTTATATCCCACCTCAAGAGCACCAGAAGTGTTTTGCAATACATTATGAACACAGTGAGTACATTGTATTTATTTCTAAGGCCACCAAATGTAAAGTAGGGCCACTTTTTTTTTGAGCTCTTCATATCCTTCTTTCCTCTCACATTCCTTTATTTCTCCTGGTCTTCTTCATCTCCTCTTGTCTCACTAAACGGGATTGGGTATTTAGAAAAAAAACGATTTCTGCCCAGACCGAGCAGTGGCAGTAATGTGTGGTGTTATTTTTTCAGGCGCGGATGCTGATCACAGATGAGAACCTGATGACCACCATCATCCGCACGTTCGTGGATCACCTCAGACACCGAGACCTGCAGGGCCGCTTCCAGTTCGAACGCTACACCGCACAACAGGCCTTCAAATTCCGCCGAGTCCAAAGCCTTATAGGAGACCTCAAGTAAGATGATGCGCAAGTGTGTGGTTATTATTAAGACCTGCCTGCTCCAAAGTCAATTACCCAAACATTTTTGCCCGTTTCCACTGAACAGTACGGTATTGACTTTATTCTTTTTTTTTTTTGTGATCAACGTTTTATTGTTTTCAGATTACATTACATACAAATGTTTTGTGAAATGTATGTGATCATGATCGTTTCATGAAATGTATAGTGGTGTAACGGATCACAAATCTCAATGTTCGGATCACATTATGATTTTTTTAGTCATGTATCAGCCAAAAGTGGAGGAGACAAATGTAATTTGCTTTACATTTATTACAAAAACAACAACCTAACTGAACATATTAAAGGGCCACGAAACCCCCTGTCTCAGCAGGGTGTTTTCACACCTCTGTTTTGAAAAAAGTCAGGAAAGTTGGGCGTGTCCAGCTCTGGGAGTGTGGGAGTGTCGGGGGAGGGAAAGAGGATAAGATTTTGCATAGAAGGGAGTTAACATTTGGGCGCGCGCTAAGTTTGACAGGAAAAACAAACACACAGAGGCTGATTGAAACGGCGAATAAGAGAAAAAAATCCTCCGCATTTCTCTGTAACTTATGTACTCGGTAGGTAGCGTCAGAAAGCCGTGTGTGTATAGACTATCCTGTCACAAAATGCAGCGAAAATCCTGCACGACGGGAATAGTTTGTGTTTACATGTTTACACTCGGAGAGAAGCATTTAAACAAAGGGCACTGCACTGCAAACACTTACCAAATCTGTAGACAGACAATCAAACTGGAGCTGTGTCATTTTATTAAAAGGAGATGAGCGGCAAATCCGGATTTCACCATTTACAGATGAGAAAAAGCTCTAGGGTAAAAATGTTCCTTACAAACGCGTTTCTGTCGCGTGCACTGTAATCCACACGCGAGTCCAGCTGCTCTCTCATAAAGGGAAAATGAAAACAAAACCTTCGTTGCAACACACTAATAACACCTACGACTCTTGTCTTGAAATTCTTGTACTTTTACTTGTTTTGGCAACACAACGTGGCTTCTCTCTGCCGTCTGAACACTGTAAACTGGTAAACAGTCTCCGGAGCTATCATGCATATTAATGAAGTTTCGCGTCATACACAATAGAGCGCGCTGGTTGGTTTGAAGCACGTCTTTCTCATGAATTAATACTGCACACTCAGATGCGTCAGAGCGCCCTAGAAAGGACAGACAGCCACTCTCCAGCTGGATTTACACCTAAGTATCTCATGGCCGTGACGTAGCTTCAAAAATTCGTTTCAAACCGGAAGAACGAATTTGCTCAAAATAACGCAAAAACAACCAATTTTCACTTTTTAGTACAATATATGTGTCCTAATAGTGTTTATAGCAGCGTGGGACACAGATATGACTGTCAACAGCTCAAAAAATGTGTTTTGGTGTTTCGTGACCCTTTAAAATAAAATAAAGAAATAATCAGCTGAATAAAAATAAATTGTAAAAACCTTTATTGAAAGGTCTTTGCACACAGAAGTCTGAAATTTTCGTATGCATTTTTTTTCGTATTCATTTGCGAAAAATTCGTCACGTAAACAAACCTTGCACACTGAGTCTGAGTATTAATTAATCCATTACGAAAAAATGCTAAACATTTTGGAGTCAATTTAAGCAGTGATGCATTGTTCTCCTGTCTCTTCTCCAAAGTAGAAAAAGGAAGAGGAATAGGCTGCATATTGTGTTAATCCAATACTAGCCTACATAGAAAGGAAGGAGAGTTCAGCTCATTGTCAGAGAGCTGCGCAGGATAATCCACATATGCAAAGTTTATTTCAGGAAATCAGTGGAATTTTGATACATTGCTTATGTTAGTTCACATGTTTATGTACGTAAACAAATCCTGAACAGAGACTGGCAGTACCTATAGACGTTATAATAGATGATGGCAGCGTTGACATATCGGAGGAACCGACTGAATCTGACCAGGAGGCGATTATGTCTGCTTCAAATGTATAGACACACACCCCAAACAGCAGCAGGGGAGAGGTGTGCCAGTCACAGAATCCATCATGGATTCTTAACTGTTTGCCACATTCTGTCTTATATTATTCACTGTGTTTGTCATAAAGTTATCTGTGGCTTAAGTGACGGTATTTTGGCATTCGCTTGTATGGTGGCTCTGAACTGTCAAAACACCTTTTTTTCGAAAAACGAAAAAAAAAAAAACGAACCCGGTTTGAATTTATTTTAATGACAGACGAAAGTTTCGGAGGCAGTGTGTCAGTACGATTCACACAACGTGAGGTCGAATTTATATGTTTTACGGACGAAAATTTCGGATTCAGTGTGCAGTAACCTTTAATACTACTGTTGCTGATAACGCTAAATGTAGAAATCTAACATTATAATTTGTACAACCCACATTTATTTTTACTCTCATCTTCAATAAATGATTCAGTGATTCACTCATAAAGCTTCATGTTTCGCTACTAGATGATCATTTTTTAAGTATTATTCAGTGGCATATTTTTGATGGCTGGTTGTCGCCACCTACTGGTTGAATAATGTAACTGCTTCCTTCAACTTTCATTTTTGAGCGTCAAGTAAATGCATATGATGGAGATTTTAACCTTTACCATTAACATCAGTGATTTTATCTAAACTATAAACTGTTCTCCCAGTACTTCTGTGTTATTTAACTGTTTGTAACATCATAACTAATAGAGGTGTGAACCTACACTGGTCTCACGGTTCGGTTCGGTTACGATTATCATGTCATCGATTCGGTTCAATTCGATATCTTGGTGCATCACGGTGCATTGACGATGTTTTCTATACACAGTTTTATATTTTCTTCACAGCACAACAATTCTTGTATTAAAATGTATAAATATATTTATATTTATATACCATTTGTAATACAATTTTGTCGTTTAATACAAACAGTCAGATATATTAACTGTACCTTTAAAAAAACACGAGCATTTATAGCAAATAAAGAAATATAAATATCCCGCTCGCTCTCTGAGCCTTGTCTTGGTCACGCGCTCAACAGAAAGGGCTGCAATTGGCGCTGGCGCTCTTCACAGATGAGTGACACTCATAAACTGCAGCGGCGATTACAGCTGATCCATAATAGACGCGGTGGAGTAGACTCTGCAGACACGCACCCGTGTCTGTATCCAGAAGTGTCGCTGTAACAGCCGAGAGGAGAGGAAAAGTCATGCCCAGCAGGTCAAATGGGCCACAGTGAGAAAGAGAGAGAAATGGAGTTTACTTTCATTCTCTCAATCGCAGTGAGATAGGGGCTTCTGCTGTTAGTGTCAGTGAAGGACTGTCCAGCAAACACACACGCAGTGAAATTGTGCAGAGTTTCTGCGTTAAGTAGTTGGAGCGTTTTAAATACTCGTGCCCGACTCCCTCACCATAGTAAGCTACCACAACATAGCGCATATGAGATAAATGGCATCAGTACATAATAACCGGTTATGATTCTTACTGAACCGATACCGAATTGTCCACGTCTGCATCGCGGTGCACCGAAGAAACAATTAATTTGGACACCCTTAATAACTAATTCTGAGTACAGACTGCATGATTTTCAAAGTAGTCGTGTCACAGATGTTTTCACACTGCATGAGTATCTGGGCTAGCGTTTTGTCTCTACTTTGTTTACATTGCAAGATGGATCGGCGACAGGGATTTCGCACTGCATGACTTCACAAAAGGAAGAATCGCTGACAACTTTGTCCAAACTACGTCTCACAACCAAACACACATAGTATATTTTTTGTTATTAACTACATAATGAGAAAGAAGCCTTTAATGGGGTAGAAAATGTACATATTTGCTCATGGGTTTGAAGGGAATTAGCAATTTCTCCTCAACTTTTTTTTTCTTTTTTAACCCCGTGATAGTAGCTCACATGATACGTCAAACAGAAATGGGTGCTCCTGCCAAATTTCTGCTAGTTTTTTCTCCATTTCTTGGGTCCAAATAAACTGAAAATTAGCTCTTTTAACTTCTCCCCCAAGCTCCCACTGGCCTGCAGGTTCTCGCGCTAGTGGATGCTGCTCTCTCATTGGCTGTAGATGATCGCTGATGTTATTTTCAGTCAAAACGCATTTCACACAGCATGATTTGAATCGCCGACAGCTCCAGATATTTAGTATGCCAAATATCTCACGGGCATCAGCGACTCATTGGCGATTCTTTCAGATCATGTCTTTGATAGTTCTCACTGTGTGATCGTCACTCGCGTGCACGAGCACCGATTTGCCTGTGATTTCAGGCATTTGTCACGATTTCGCAAAACCTGTCGGCGAGTCAAAATCGGGGCTAAAATCATGCAGTCTGAACTCGGCATAAGTCAAAAGTCTAAAGACTGAACCTCTTTCTTGATTTTTGTGTTTTTCAATCACAGATTTGAATGCAGCGATTCGAAGGATTAATAACCGTATGCAAATCACCATCATTTATAATTTATCTTACGTGGCTGTTGAGATCCTGATCTTTTAATGATTAGTCGTGCAGCTTGCACTGAATGCATTAATGCAGGCTAAACAAGTAGTGACAGAAAATACCTTTAATAAACCCACCACATCCCGAATAACCCACCACAACTTCTTTCGTCATCATTATATTTTACAGCAAAGCCTAAACGCTTTCATAGGTGTGATTTGAATGAAGTGGGAGTTGATCTCTCTGCGATCGTTAAAAAAATGTAGGATTAATCAACAAGTATATAAAAACAAATTATTTTAATCCGCGGGTCACGTGTGTTCCGAACCCTGGGTTGTGATCCGTATCAACCGTGGTCCGTTATACCCCTAATGATCATGGTGAATTTGTCTTGGATTCAGGTATGTCCTGATCAGCCGTCCAACAGAGTGGACCGACCAACTCAGGGAGAAGTATCTGGAAGGTTTTGATGCTTTCTTGGAGTTGCTTAAATGCATGCAGGTGACTACTAATCTGATCCTAGGGTTGTGTGTTTTTTTCATTGCACACTGAAGTAAGTGTGTGTGTCCTGAATATAGGGAATGGACCCAGTAGTGCGCCAGGTGGGGCAGCACATAGAGATGGAGCCAGAATGGGAGGCAGCTTTTACCTTACAGATGAAGCTCACACATATCATCTCCATGATGCAGGAGTGGTGTGCCAGTGACGTGAGTTGATACACACAAACTACTTTTTCCATCCCGAATTACTGATTTAACATTCCAAAGATTGTAATGTTATGTATAAAAGTCACAAATAGAGCAGCAATGTCTTTCAAAACTGGTGCGATCGTCAGTAATACAATTGGAAGTTGCTGAAGGGAAACCACTCTAGCTATTTTTCTCTTTTTAATAAATGAATTGGATCAGTCTGAACAGCAGATAACACACCATCACAAATGCTGCCATCTTGAGTTCAGTTGCCTGATGTTAGGGACCTCAATTGTGTCAGTTAACCAAATCATTTTAAATAGGCTTAAACTATATTTGAGAAATGATAGTGATCGCTTTGCTGGCTAGTTTGATAAATATTTTAATTTAATTGTTTATTTGGTGATTTAATTGGGGTGATTTTCTTTATTATTATTTTTTTCATTTTTTTAAATATTTTTCATGCACATTTTGTCATCCGGTTCTGAAAATTCTGAAACTGATGTGATGGTCAATAATTGGAAGAGAAATCACTCTTTCCTAATAAATGAGTGTGATCAGTCTGAACAGCAGGTAACACTCTATCACAAATTCTGCATCTTGGGTTTTGTTGTGTGATTTTTGGGACCTCAGTTGTGTCCGTTAAATCATTTTGATTACAGATATTTTAAATAGTCTAAAAATATATTTGAGATGTGATTAGGCATGGGCCGGTATAAGATTTTGACGGTATAATGACCTTGGATAAAAATATCATGATTTCACAGTATCACTGTATTGCGATTACTGCTCTAAAATATATTCTTTTTAAGTGTCTGGGTAAAAAACTAAAACTTTTTCCCCTTTGAAAACAATATATTTTATTATTTGAAAGATTTTAAATGTTTTGGAACAGTAAACATGTCAGGCTAAATTATTTAAATGAGTCATTGACTTCTGCTGTCTTTAGTTTCAAAAACACAGATTTCTTTATAATTTAAAACAGCATCTTTGGATATCTTTTTTGCTGGAGATACTGTTGTCTTAAACACACAAAAAAAGTCAATAAAAAAAATCGTACACATACCTTAGGAACGGTATTACAGAAAATTTTGGCAGTTTTAAAACCTTTACTTTTCCAAACAAACCGTTATACCTTGAAAACGGTTATCGTCCCATGCTTAGATGTGATAGTGATCGGTTTGCTGGCTAGTTTGATAAATAAGTTTTTGTACATGACCTCATTAATATTTAATGTTGCAAAATACACTACCTGATAAAAGTCTTGTTGTTGATCCCAGTTGTAAGAGCAACAAATAATAACTTCTAGTTGATCATTTGGAAAAGTGGCAGAAGGTCGATTTTTTTTTTTTTTTTTTTTTTTTCTTTTTTTTTTTCTTTTTTTTTTTTCTCTCCAATGAATCATCTGTTGAACCGCATCCCAATCATCACAAATACTGCAGAAGACCTACTGGAATCCGCATGGACCCAAGATTCTCACAGAAATCAGTCAAGTTTGTTGAAGAAAAAAATCATGGTTTGGGGTTACATTCAGTATGGGGGCGTGCGAGAGATCTGCAGAGTGGATGGCCACATCAACAGCCTGAGGTATCAAGACATTTGTGCTGCCCATTACATTACAAACCACAGGAGAGGGCAAATTCTTCAGCAGGATAGCGCTCCTTCTCATACTTCAGCCTCCACATCAAAGTTCCTGGAAGCAAAGAAGGTGCTCCAGGATTGGCCAGCTCAGTCACCAGACATGAACATTATTGAGCGTGTCTGGGGTAAGATGGAAGCATTAAAGATGAATCCAAAGAATCTTGATGAACTCTGGGAGTCCTGCAAGAACGCTTTCTTTGCCATTCCAGATCACATTATTAATAAGTGATTTGCGTCATTGCAGAGATGTATGGATGCAGTCCTCCAAGCTAATGATGGAGTCAGACACAATATTCATTCTTTTTCCACTGCACCCACTTGCTAAGTGTAATCTAGAGGCCTTTGCCTTTCATATAAGCCACTTGATCAACTAGAAGTCAAGTTATTATTTGCTGTTCCTAAAACTTAGCTAGGCGACAAGAATTTTGTCTGGTAGTGTATATTTACGAATTCACAAATAACGTTACATCCTTTTTAAAAGGACATTTACATTTTACCTCACCAATGTCAAAGTTAATAATTGGACATCTAATAAATAGGATATAAAATGGGACATTTACATAATTTTGACATCAAATTACAGAATCTAAATAACATTAAGAATAAATCGTTAGTCTCTTGAAAGTGTTTATGGCTATTTGCATTATTATGCTGTTATATAATCATTCTACAACCAGTGGCATAAACTGATCTCAAAATGACAATATTGCTTATCTCAGCAATTTTGGTGATTATATATCGCACAACAAAAAAATTTTTATCATCACAGGCCTAGTTGTAGGGCTGGGTGATTTAATCAAGATGATTTTCCTGTGCATTTTGTTAGTATACCTAGTTCTAATATACCTCCAAAAGTGCAGGGTTGGAGGGGTTCGTAAGTTTCAGCTAGAGTGCACTTTGGTCTTCAGAGGAGTTTTTACTTTAAATCACGCTGTGCTTTATTGAGAAGCTGTGCACAATAATCAAAAACGTTATAATTTCGACTTCAACTGTGTGTTGTTTGTGACGTATACAGGAGAGAGTGCTGATTGAAGCCTATAAGAAGAGCCTGAGTGCACTGACTCACTGCCACAGCGGTTTCACAGACGGAGAGCAGCCCATAACCCTCAGCATGTGCGGTCACTCCGTCGACACCATCCGCTACTGTGTCTCTCAGGAGAAAGTCAGCATACACCTGCCTGTGTCCCGGCTGCTAGCAGGTCAGTCCTGTAGGCCTTCACGCACTGTCCATTGGTCAAAAGTTTGGAATGATAATGTATTTTTTACTCTCTTAGAAAGAGATCTCTTAGAGGGCTGCATGATATTGGAAAAAGCTAAGATTGCGGTATTTTATTTATTTATTTTATTCTGCATTAAATATTGTGATATGAATGCAGTTTCACCAGATGACTTAATAATTCTATTTGGTAAGAATGTTGTGCGATGTGACTATTGCGAATGATCACATTGCAGTATCGATGCTGAAACAATATATTGTGCAGCCCTAATCTCTTTTTTAGGGTTAAGATATCTCTTATCAGTGCTCGGTTCTTGTGTCATTCTTGAAAATCTGCCCTTTTCCACCATAATGCATTTTTTATTACTTATTGACAGGTTCAGTTTATTTTCTGTAAATTGTACTAGCGTCCACATGGCTGACATTAATTTATTGTAGCTTGTATGTTTTACTTTTACTAAAATGTAAAAAAAATGTCAGCAAAGTAGTTAATTTTATTTTTAAAGCCATATTTTGTTTAATAATAATTATTATTTTGGGGTTTTTTATTATTATTATTATTATTGTCCAAAAAATAAACAGTATTAAAATAAAAATCTGTTTTAAAATAAAAATAGTTTTTAATAGTTTTTATATAAAAAAATATATAAAAAATATTTTTTTTTCATCATTATTTTCTAAAAATAGAAATTATTATTATTATTATTATTATTATTATTATTATTATTATTATCCCAAAATAAACAGTATTAAAATAAAAATCTGTTTTAAAATGAAAATATTTTTAAATAGTTTTTTATATTTAAAAATATAATTTAAAAAAATTATAATATTTTTTCATCATTATTTTCTAAAAATAGCAATTATTTATTTATTTATTATTATTATTATTATTATTATTATTATTATTATTATTATTTTCCAAAAAAATAAAGAATTAAAATATATATATTTTTTAATTTGTTTTAAAATAAAAAATGTAATTGTTTTATTTTTTTTATTATTTATTAATACTACTTTTTAAATAATTATATATTTTATTTTATTAAATAAAAATCTGTTTTAAAATAAAAATATAAAAATTATATTAAAATATTATTTTAATTAATTACATTTTTTTTATTATTTAAAAAAAATAAAAAATATATTATTTTGTATAAGTATTTTCTAAAAAAGAATTATTTATTATTATTATTACTATTATTATTATTTGTTATTATTATTATTCATTCATTCATTCATTTTATTTTCGGCTTAGTCACTTTATTAATCTGGGGTCGCCACAGCGGAATGAACCGCCAACTTATCCAGCATATGTTTTATGCAGTGGATGCCCTTCCAGCTGCAACCCATCTCTGGGAAACATCCATACACACTCATTCACACACATACACTACGGACAATTTAGCCTACCCAATTCACCTGTACCGCATGTCTTTGGACTGTGGGGGAAACCGGAGCACCCGGAGGAAACCCACGCGAACGCAGGGAGAACATGCAAACTTCACACAGAAATGCCAACTCACCCAGCCGAGGCTCGAACCAGCGACCTTCTTGCTGTGAGGCGACAGCACTACCTACTGTGCCACTGCGTCACCCATTATTATTATTATTATTATTATTTGTTGTTGTTGTTGTTGTTATCATCATCATCATCATCATCCAAAAAGCAATGTGTTAAAATAAAAATCTGTTATAAAATATATATATTTTGAAAGTTTAATAATAAACATAACTTTCTACAGTTCATATCAGCCAAACTCCTCTGTGTTTTGCCGTTAGGTTTACATGCTCTGCTGAGCAAAATTGAGGTTGCCTATCGATTCCCCGAGCAGCTTCCTCTGGTGAGTTTGAGAATTTATTTCACGACGCTTTTTGCTCTTCACAAACATTCTCATTAGTGTTATTTCTGAGAATCTTTTGTCTTCCACAGAGTGAACTAAGTCCACCTATGTTGATCGAACACCCGCTCCGCTGCCTTGTACTTTGTGCCCAGGTGCATGCTGGGATGTGGAGAAGAAACGGCTTCTCTTTGGTTAATCAGGCAAGAAGATTATTCATTTATTTCCTGTTAATATTCGTGACTTGTTGTACAGTATGATTAATATTAAAGTGATAGTTTATCCGAAAATTAAAGTGTACAAGTGGTTCCAAACCTTTATGAGTTTCGTTCTTCTGTTGAACACTAAAGAAGATACTTTGAAGAAAGATGAAAACCTGTTAAACAAAGTTGACTTCTATAGTAGGATAAGCAAATCCTGTGGAAGTCAATGGTTACAGGTTTTAAGCTTTCTTACCAGTTAGGCTGAGTAAATATTACATTTTGTGCTGAACTGTCTTTTTAATGTTGTCTCATTATGTCATTCCATAAAAATAATCATCTTTTTCTTTGATCTGTTTTTGCAGATATATTATTATCACAATGTAAAGTGTAGAGTGGAGATGTTTGATAAAGACCTCATCATGCTTCAGGTCGGTCCACTTTGGCTTTTTCTGACCATAAAAAAAATGTTCTATCTATCTATCTGTCCGTCCGTCCGTCTGTCATTCTGCCGTTAGTTTTATCTATCGTTCTATCTATCATTCTATCTATCTATCGTTCGTTCTATCTATCTGTCGTTTGTTCTATCTATCATTCTATCTATCTATCGTTCGTTCTATCTATCATTCTATCTATCTATCGTTCGTTCTATCTATCATTCTATCTATCTATCTATCGTTCGTTCTATCTATCTGTCGTTCGTTCTATCTATCGTTCGTTCTATCTATCATTCTATCTATCGTTCGTTCTATCTATCTATCTGCCTGCCTGTCTGCCTGTCTCTCTATCATTCTGCCGTTCGTTTTATCTATCGTTCTAGCTATCTATCTATTGTTCTATCTATTGTTCTATCTATCGTTCTATCATTCTATCTATCTATCTATCTATCGTTCTATCAATTTATCGTTTGTTTTATCGTTCGTTCTATCGTTTTATCATTCATCGTTCTATCATCTTATCGTTCAACATTCATTATATCGTTGTATCGTTTATCGTTCGTTTTATCGTTCTAACTATCTTGTTCTATCTATCTATCTATCTATCTATCTATCTATCTATCTATCTATCTATCTATCTATCTATCTATCTATCTATCTATCTATCTATCTATCTATCTATCTATCTATCTATCTATCTATCTGTAGCTAACTGTTTATCGTTCTAGCCATCTATCGTTCTAGCTATATCGTTTTATTCTATCGGTCGTTCTATCTATCGTTCTTTCGTTCATTTTATTGTTCCTTCTATCATTTTTTATATCCCTCTATCATTTTATTGTTCGTTCAATCGATCGTTCTGCTGTTTTATCTATCGTTCCACCCCCCTACCTACCTTTCTATCTAGTGTTCTACTTTTCTATCCACCGTTCTACCATTCTATCTATCGTTATTTCGTTCTGTCTATCTATCGATCTATCTGTCTGTCTGTCTGTCTGTCTGTCTGTCTGTCTGTCTGTCTATCTATCTGTAGCTAACTATATCGTTCTAGCTATCTATCGTTTTATCGTTCTATCTATCTTTCTTTCGTTCATTTTATTGTTTCTTCTATCGTTTTATTGTTCGTTCAATCGATCGTTCTGCTGTTTTATCTATCATTCTGCTGTTTTATCTATCGTTCTACCGCCCTACCTACCTTTCTATCGTGTTCTACTGTTTTATCTACCGTTCTACCATTCTATCTACCGTTATTTCGTTCTATCTATCTATCTATCTATCTATCTATCTATCTATCTATCTATCTATCTATCTATCTATCTATCTATCTATCTATCTATCTATCTATCTATCTATCTATCTATCTATCTATCTATCTATCTATCTATCTATCTATCTATCGTTATATCTATATCATTCTATCAATTCTTCGTTCTATCTATATCGTTCCATCAATTCTTGTTCTATCTACATTGTTCTATCTATCGTTCTATTGTTCTATCTATCTATTGTTCTATCCATCTATCACTCCATCTATCCATCTATCTTTCCATCTATCCAGCGATCCATCCGTCTGTCCATCGTCCGTCAATCTATCCATCTGTCTCTCCATCTATCGTTTTATCCGTCTGTCATTCTATGGTTTTATCTATCGTTCTGTCTAATTATTATAATTTTTTTATAGCTCCTTCATCAGTAACAATTGTCACTTTTTAGCGCAGCTGCTATAAAACTTTAATTCTAATAACTGCAATCAAGCATTTTCGATAACTTGCAATGAGGAATTTAGGCAATCACTTTTTCACACAGGGTTATGTTCTTTTGGATTAAATAAATATAAAATAATATAAAATAATAAAAACCTTTATTAAAAAAAATTGCATTGTGTTTGTACCATACCCATATCAAAGGGAGGCCCCAAAACTGAGGAACAGACCCGAGCTGTGACTTCAGTGTACTTCACACACACACACACACACACACACACACACACACACACACACACACACACACACACACACACACACACACACACACACACACACACACACACACCCACTTACCTCTTCTGCCTCTTGTTCATTATAGGTCATGGAAATTTCAATTTTTATTCATGGAATCTGGTATTTGTGATCATATATTTGATGCTGATTTTGCATCTAGGCTGGAGCTTCCATGATGGATCCAAACCACTTCCTGATGATCATGTTGAGTCGTTTTGAGCTCTATCATATCTTCAGCTCAGCAGACTGCAGAAAGAGATACAACCGAGAGAACGCAAATAAGGTCTGCTTGCCTCTGTTTATTGTCTCTTTACTTCCTTGACTTGACTTTCAGTGTGTGTGTCTGACTTGTCCATCTCTGTCTGTATCTCAGGATGTGGTTCAGCAGAATAACACACTAATAGAGGAAATGCTGCACCTGATCATTATGATTGTGGGTGAGTGATATTTTTTCAATGCGCATCTTTTAAACTTTGTTATAAGCGAGTGTTTAACTGCCTACCAGAAAATATTTAAAGTTATTTATCACGCATTGTGAACTGAAAAATTATATCTAATGTTTTTTATGTGAAGTTTGTTGATTTATTTTTTATTTGTTTAATTATTTATGTGTTTGACTTTGTCAAAATTATATATTTTTGTTTATTTTTTTTTTAATTAGTTTATTTATTATTTTAATTTGTTAAATTTTATTTATTTATGTATTTGTTATTTATTTAATTTATTTAATTCATTTTTATCCATTTATCTATTTGTTGTTTATTTCATTTGATTATTTATTTTACTTTATTTTATTTATTTTTATTTTTATTTGTCATTTATTCATGTTATTTTATTATTTTTAATTTATTAGTTTGCTCTATTTTATTCATTTAATTTTTTATATATTTTTATTTATTTTTTATTATTTTGTTTTCAATTTGTTTAATTTTTAATTTGATTTATTTATTTAATTAATTTTTATTTATTTATCTATTTCTTGTTTATTTATTTCATTTAATTATTTATTTTATTTTATTAAATTGTTTTATTTATGTATATTTGTTATTTATTTATTTTATTTTATTATTTATTTTATTTTATTAATTTTATTTTATTTATGTATCTATTTGTTATTTATTTATTTTATTATTTATTTTATTTTATTTATTTCTATGTATGTATCTATTTATTTATTTTATTTTATTATTTATTTTTATTCATTTATTTAATTGTTTATTTGTTTTTATTCATTTAAGTTTTTATATATATTTTATTTTTTTATTAGTTTAGTTTTTTAATTGTTTAATTATTAAATTGATTTATTTGTATTTGTTATTTATTTAATTCATTTTTATTTATTTGTTTGTTGTTTATTTTTTCATTTAATTATTTATTTAAATAATTTTTATTTAGTATATATTTGTTATTTTTTATTTTATTAATTTATTTTTATTTATGTATCTATTTGTCATTTTTTTTTTTTTTTTTTCATTTATTAAATTATTTGTTTGCTGATTTGTTTATTCTGTATCATTGCAATATGAAGTTATTATTATTATTATGTAATATATCTTTATCTATATTGATCTTGCCATGGCTTGCTGATATGGCAATAAAAAACAAACTCAACTCATTTAACTGCCTTTATTAAACCTTTTTGTGTATTACTATTTATGTTCTGTGTGTGCTTGGTACAGAAACTGTTAAAACACGCCAAACAAATAGCACTTGCTATAAATGCTATTGATGTAAACTTGCTATTGCTATAAATACCATCATTTCAAACAGAAATGACTAGAATAATGCAGTTTATTATTAAATATTGATTCTGGAAAAAAAATCTGTTGTGTAAAGACAAAAATATGGATAATTGCTTTCAATTTACAAAAAAGTTCTAATATTGGCCTAAAATATGTTTTGAGTATAAATGAAATACTGCAATAATTAAATATTTACATATTATAAACCTCTTTTTGGAAAATATTCATACTGTTAGGGGATATTATTATGCATTATTTTAGTTTGTGTGTTATTTTAATCTTTAAATTATTAAGGAATTACAAATTATTTACAAATTGCATATTGTCTAAAACTATTAAACATCGGAATGCAGATAAATTAATCACCAGTCAGACCAACGTAGGTTTGTAACAGATAAGCTGAAAAACTGCTGTGGAAATAGATTTATGGTTTGGATGTGTGCTGTAAATAGACCGATCACAATATACTTGGCTGTCTAACCAATCATAGCAGAACAGGCAAGGCTTAGAGAGACCAGATCCTTTTATTCCAACAGTAGAAAAATTCATTCATATTTTTATGATAGTTGTACACACTTAGGGTACAATAGTTGTCTTTCAGATCACCCGCCAGCTGTAGAACCGGCTGTCACACATGCAATCACACTACAACACACACTCAAAATAAGAATCTGCTGCTTTAACATTTAGGAATACTGTCTTGCTAAAAACTTTACACATACACAGGTACTTTTAGCTTTAGACTATACACCCTTTAAGTTACCCACTGATTAAACATTCATGAAATACTGCACAATAATGAGGTAAAACTGAGACATTCACAGAGTTAGAGGTTGTTTCATGCAAACTAGATTTGAGGATTGAAATGACATCGATCTGCTTTGTTTAAGAGATTTAGTGAAGGCGGCTCACTTTTGAGCGGTGTATACAGAATTCTAACACTCTGGAAGAATCTGTCAGTGATTGGTGGTGTTTTGCTGGTACAGGTGAGCGGTACACAGCGGGTGTCGGTCAGGTGGAGAACACGGATGAGATCAGACGAGAGATCGTTCACCAGCTCTGCATTCGACCCATGGCCCACAGCGAGCTGGTCAAAGCACTGCCCGAGAATGTAAGTCGCTCTGAGCTCTTGTGTTTCATTCATTCATTTGCTTTTACGCTTAGTCCCTTTATTAATCAGGGGTCGCCACAGTGGAATGAACCGCCTACTCATCCAGCACATGTTTTACACAGCGGATGCCTTTCCAGCCACAACCCAACACTGGGAAACCGCTTGTGTTTCGTGTTTTAAATATTTGATTGTGCATTTATCATAGTTTTTCTATTATTTATTATACTTTTTTTAAAAAATTGTATTTATTTATTTATTTTTTTTGCGATTGTCCATGATTGTCTTACATCGACAATAGTATCAGTATTAATTTTAAGTGCGTTTTAAATTAGATTTTAAAGCCTTTCTTTCCTTGACTCGGCAACTTGCGATTAAAAAATATATATATATTTATACATCATAATTTACATTTATTTAAAGATATGCAAATGACAAAACTGTGGTATAGACCATTTTGAGGGATGTAAACAATAACAATGGTCCCAACGTATTTCGTGCTTTACATTTTTAATTTCTATAGCTTCCGAGAATCCAAAAAGAGACACATATTGATAAATATGGTTATGATAGCTGTTTTAACATTAAGTTATGATTAAATTGCCTCTTGTTACAGTTATGAAGTAGTTTGATAACAAGAAGGAAATGTTCATGGGCCAATGACATCACCAGATTGAAATGGTCTATAGGTGTCTCATGCCATCGCATACAATAATGCAGACACCTATTATATAATCATCCATCAGTTAGTAATTCAGTTGTTTTGTGAAGAGTGGAATTAACAAAAGTAAATACTCTTTCAATATACAGTTAGAATTATTAGCCCCCCTGTTTATTTTTTTTCCCCAATTTCACACATTTCACATTTCTAAATGTAATAGTTTTAATAACTCATGTCTAATCACTGATTTATTTTATTTTTGCCATAATGACAGTACATAATATTTGACTAGGACACTTCTATACAGCTTAAAGTGACATTTAAAGGCTTAACTAGGTTAATTAGGTTAACTAGGCAGGTTAGGGCAATTAGGCAAGTTATTGTATAACAGTGGTTTGTTCTGTAGACTATCAGAAAAATATATAGCTTAAAGGGGCTAATAATTTTGACCTTAAAATGGCTTTGCAGTGTTTCCTCTAGGATTTTTTCCAGCTGTGGTGGCAGGCCTTTTACAGAGATCTACCAGCTACCTTATTTACGTTATTTTAATGACAA
Organism: Danio kyathit; assembly: GCA_903798195.1. Classification (NCBI taxonomy): domain Eukaryota; kingdom Metazoa; phylum Chordata; class Actinopteri; order Cypriniformes; family Danionidae; genus Danio; species Danio kyathit. The sequence goes on along the minus strand of LR812531.1, from coordinate 4,028,310 downwards.
ATGTGATGAGCGCAGTATTACAAATCGAGATTGCATTTATGTAATACGTGCATGCGAATCTCTTTGCTTGTGCGCCGGTTTCCTCTGCTCGTGCACAAAACTTCTCGCACGCCCGCAAAAAGCTACGCTGCTCAAGTGCAGATTTTCTTGTGCGCTCTCAAATAAACTCTGCTGAAGAGCAATTTAGTGCGTTTATGTAGTGAACAAGTCTCCAACATTTATTAGATTGGCTAGGAATATTTATGAATGTCTCCAAAAGACCTACATAGCGGCATTAATGCGTCCTGAAGTAAAGTGAAACTGCTATAAACACCAGCAAGATAAAGTCTTTGTTTGTTGTATGCAGAACCATAGACCTTTATCTATAATTAAAAGTATAATTATGGAAACTGTGTTCATCCTAACTGAAAGCTATACGTTGTGTTTGCTGGCCTCACACACCTGTCAGTCAGTCAGTCAGTCAGCATGTCACCTTAAAGGGTTCAACAAATAACGCACAGCGCTACTACGGTTACAGAAAAGTTTGCGCTGTTATAATTCACTTACCTTTTAATACGTTTTGGTGGGATTATAACCCGCTATTTAAAAAAAAAAACACTGAATATTTTGATTGAGAAGCTGTTATGTAGCCGTGGCGGGATGAATTTTGGTGTGGCGCCCCGCCATGGAAGAATGAATGTAGCGGAAACCATGCTTTTAAAAATTTTTAAAACTGCTTTTATTCTAGCCAAAATGTAAGACTTTTTGCAGAGGAAAAAATATTATCAGACATACTGTGAAAATTTCCCTGCTCTGTTAAACATCATTTGGGAAATATTTAAAAAAGAAGAAAAAAATCAAAGGGAGGCTAATAATTCTGACTTCAACTGTACATACTCTAAAACCCCTCAAGGAGGACTCCAGATATAAGCTACACATTTTTATAACTGTCTACAAGTGTGTTTTCCTAAAGTTCCTTTTAAGTTAATAACTGACTAGAACACATTTTTTATGATCATTTGGGTTTGCATTACATTGACAATAGTAGGCGTATTTATTTTATTTGTGCTTTGAATTTAATTTTAAAGCCTTTATTTGCTTGACTTGGCAACTTGTGAACTAAAATAAATGCTACACATTTCTACAAATATATTGCACACATAACTGAGTAGAACGGTGTTTTCTTTAATTAATGTATTTATTGTATGCTGCTGCCATCTAGTGGTAGTGGTATGAATGTCACTCACTCTTCTGTCTTGCACACACAGGAGAATAAGGAGACAGGAATGGAGAGGGTCATCGATAGTGTGGCTTTGTTTAAGTGAGTGTCCCTAAATAAAGCATCTATATTAAAGCGCTGTATTGGTCTGTTTGTAATCCTGTGTCGATCCTGCTGTACAGGAAGCCTGGCGTGACAGGTAGAGGACTCTATAAACTCAGACCAGAGTGTGCCAAGATGTTCAATCTTTACTTCCACCATTACTCCAGAGCGGACCAGTCTAAGGTAAAACTTCAGTCACTAGTGCCCTCTGGTAGATATTGTTGCATGATTGATCATCGTTTGGTTGTCAATGCTAAGGTACTTATGTTTTATATTTATCTTAAGCTATTTTATAGTCTTATTATTTTATTAGATTGTTACAACCGGCTCAAAATTGTAACATTAGAGAGACAATACGGACCAGGTAAATTGAAAAGAGAAATGATTTATTAACAAAAACATAACTAACAAAAATATTTAAAGCAGTCAAAGTCAGTATAGATGGAAGTCAGTAGTGAAAAGCATGTGCATGGTAGTGAACTGAGCTCATGATCCAAAACAAAACTAAAATAAATCAAAAACGCCAGGCAGGGAGATTCGGCTAATCGAGCTTCCCTCTCATGTCAAATGTTGGATCCTTTATAGGCACCACATAATGGGTCTCAAGTGAGATAACCCACCCACCAATCAGCAATCATGCAGGATCTGCAAATCACAAAAATACAACCACAACAAACAGGTCCCACATGGGACCTAACATAGATACAAATTGATTATGTCTTTAAAATAATATACAATCTTACTGCGTATTTTATTTGGAGACTAGCTATGTTGTGGTGGTACAATTACAGTGCTCAGCATATATGAGTACAGCCCATTTTGAAAATGAATATTTTTATCCATTTCTCAGTAAATATATTTGGTCACACTTTACAATAAGGTTCATTCGTTAATGCTAGTTAATGCATTTACTAACATGAACAAACAATGAGCAATGCATTTACTACAGCATTTGTTCATGTTAGTTAACGTTAGGTAATGAAAATACAGTTGTTCATTGTTAGTTCATGTTAATTCATGGTGCATTAACTAATGTTAACAAGCATGAACTTGGATGTTAATAATGCATTAGTGAATGTTGAATTATGATTAACAAATGCTGTACAAGTGTTGTTTATGATTAGTTCATGTTAGTAAATGCATTAACTAATGAACCTTATTGTAAAGTGTTACCATATATTTAGTATATTTTTGCTGAATTTGAACAAAACTGATTCATTAAACAGATATATTTATTAAAATAATATTTTAGTCACCAAACAACTTTAGAAATAAAAAAAAGATTCATTAAAATATTGCAAAAAATGTAATAACTACACAATTTCAAATAAATTATATATATTTTTGTTTCTCTTTATTATTTCTCTTTTTTTAATGTTTTTTTTATATCCTCCTAGCGCTTGAGTGTCCACATATGTGGACAGCACATTTTAGCTCTTAGATGGCTATTTAAAATACTTTGAATGTTTTGTTATAGGCATAAAGTGTCATCCTGCAACTGTTTTGCAGCATATGAAATGTCCCAAAACCTATTTTTAACTGTCCAAAATGGAAAAAAAAAAATTGTTCTCTGATAGACATTTCTTTTTAACTTGCTTTGACTATGTTATATATGCATTGAAAATCATTCAGGAAATAGTTTTTTTAATGTAAATTCGGACCACGAGTTCACATATATGGACATCATTTTTTTCTAGAAGTACATCATATCAAAAGATGATACTTAGATTTTTATTCTAATTAGGTTCCAATAAGCCCAAATAGCAAAGAGAAATAAAAAATGCATGTAAAAAACACCTTGGGCCTTAAGAGGTTTTTTCTCTTTTTTTCTCTAACATATAAATGTTTGCACCGTTATTGTAGTTTATTTGTTAGATTAGCTCCTGATTTGGCTTCAGTACAGACTAATCTGATGTATATGCACAAATATAATATTGTGTAGCATCTTATAGAAAATATTAATTTAAAAAGATATATTTGTGAGGGGTGCTCTCATATATGCCGAGCACTGTATATAGTGTATTAATTTAATTGTATTTTGTATTGGTTTATTTTAATGTGTTTTTTATGCCGTTTATTGTTTGTTCATCCAGGTTATACACTCTTGAAAAAGAGATTACAAATCTCGAGGTTTTCCTGGTAAAATAAAGATTTAAATAAAAAATAAAAATGTATAATAATAATAATAAAACTAAAATAATAATAAAACTGAATGAACTAAATAATACAGAGTAAATAATGGAGTTCAGCATAAATGAGTGCGCACGCTTTTTGAAAATGTAAATTTTGAAATATCTCTCAATAGATTTAGCCTATTATATTTGGTGAATTTAAGTGAAGTTTCACAAACTAATTTCGAGAGGAGCACGTGATATGATTGACGGCAGCTGTTCTCTCATCTACAATCATTAGTTAGCCAATCAGATTAATCCAAACTCACTACAAGTAGCCTAGAACAAATTACTCCCTTATCTTCGTTTTCCGAAGAAACCCCCCCATCCACCCCTTCTCCCCCTTTCTTCCTTTACCACGGGGAGCTCTCGAGAACTACCTGATCTCGTACTCCCCTTACATGCTCTATCGACCAGGCGGGAGCCCTGGGCTCAATTATCTCCGAGCTCAGGGTTCTTTCCCGGGACAGCATGCCAAACCTGCTAAAATTTGTCAAACAATATCTAAGTGTGAACTCTTGAAACAAAACAGTTTTATTAACCAGTTATTTTTATTAAATTAAGAGTTTAGTCACCTAACACCTTCAGGAATAAAAAAAAAATACATTCAAGATTAAACAAGTTATCGCAAAAAAAAAGATAAACTTAAAAATGTCAATGAAATGTTTCTTTTGATTTTTCCTGTTTATTGAAACTTTATTCAAAGTTTTTCCCCAAGATATTAATTTTGGTGTATTAATTTTTGGACCTCGATCTTACTTTTTGTTTTTTTATTAGATTAGTTCAACTTTTGTCTTTGGTACTGACTAATCTAATGGATATGCACAAATAAATTATTGTAAAACATTCTATAGGAAATAATAATGAATTTAAAAGAGTGATCTGTGAGGCGTGAACTCATTTACGAGTTCTGTGAGTAAAATAAAATAAACAACTTTTTTCTTTACAGGCTGAAGAGGCTCAAAGAAAAATAAAGAGGCAAAATGGGGAAGATTCAGGTACTACAATGTATAACATTACAGTTTAACTCAAAAAGGCACGGTTTAGAAGTGATTTCTTTTGTCATTACATTTGATTAATATATTATTTAAAATGAAGAATCTGGTGATGCATTAAAGTGGACATTTACATTTACATAAATGTGCAAATCTGTACAGAAAACATGACAAAATGTTAGTGGAATGAAGCTTAGTTCATGCTCACTTTAGTAGTTAATTGAATTAATAGTTGGCAGTTCATTCCGTTGTGGTGACCCCAATAAATCAGAGACTAAGCCGAAGGAAAATGAATGAATGACATAATTTAGCTAAGATCAACACTTGCTGAGTTAATCCTACTTAAAGGTTCCATGAAGTGCTTTGAAATGTGCAAAAAAATGTTTGACTTAATCTCAACTAAAACACGAAGAGAGGCCGGGGCATAGAATAGCTTCACCGCTTAAAAAACAAACAAAAAAACAACCAACACCGTTTTGTTTTCATCTCCGCTCTGCCAGTGAGAGTGGTTGAGCTCAAGCACATCAAATGAAAACCAAATGAGAAGGGGGCGGGGCATGTCAGACACTAGAGAGCATTTGATTGGTCAGAAGATTTCATAAAAAAAGAGAAGTATGAGGTGACGTCAAAAAAATCATTGATTCATTTAGGCGGACATGACGAACTACCAGCTTTGGGTGTTTATATCAGTTTTAGATCTTCTAAACGTGAGTTTTGTAGTGCACTAGCTTATAGATATCCTTAAGACTAACATACTGATACCAACATCTAAAAAAAACATTATTTTAATTTCACTGGACTGTTAATGACACTTGACCATATCATATAACTTATTTCCATTTGCATTTGTCTTTGTTGTAGTTCTGCCTCATCTATAATAATTGTAAAAAATAAAGCTGACTACTTCACGGATTTCACGTATTGCAGGTTATTTTTAGAACATACCTCCCACGATTAACGAAGGACCATTGTATTTCAAAAAAGAGCATTTAAGTAAAAACAAAAGGATACAAATAAATACAGCTACTCTAAAGAGATCAACCAATAATTCCACATAGGAAGCTACTCATGTGTAAATGCAAGCAGTGCCGCACTTCATTCTTAAATTAGGCGGCCGGGGCATAGAGTAGCTCCTCCCCTTTAAAAAAAACAGCCAATAGCATTTTGTTTTATCACAGCTCTGCCAGTGAGAGTGGTTGAGCTCAAGCACATCAAATGAAAACCAAATGAGAATGGGGAGGGGCATGTCAGATACTAGAGAGCATTTGATTGGTCAGAAGATTTGATGTGAAACTGAAGTGTGAAAAAAAAAAAAAAATCATTGATTCATTTAGGCGGAAGTGACAAACTACCAGCTTTGGATGTTTGTATCAGTTTTAGATCTTCTAAACGTGAATTTTGTAGTGCACTAGCTTATAGATATCCTTAAGACTAACATACTGATACCAACATCTAAAAAATCATTTTAATTTCACTGGACTGTTAATGACACTAGACCAGAGGTGGACAAACTACGGCCTGCGGGCCATATGCGGCCCGCTGAACACTTTCATCCGGCCCGCGAGGGAGTTTTTAAAATGCTGCTTCTGAGTAACGGTTTGGTTTCAGAACTAGTAAATTAATGATGCAATACAAGTGAACGCCTTTTGATGGCAGTATTGCACGCGGTACAGTTAGCGCAACCAGTAGAATTAGAACACACTCTCGCATATTAAAATGCACTTACACACAAAATGCGCTTCTTTTTTTTTTTTTTTTTTTGCGAGAGCGCTTTTTAAACTGAACAGCGCATCATCGATGACGTAAGCGTGCTTAGGCCCAAATGTAATGTGAGTGCGGGTCGTCAGGGGAGATGGGAGGGGGAACAAGCATGCTTCGGCCCAGTTCAAGCCAACTGTACGTAGTATGAGTACGCCCTCAGATTCTTCTTCCGTTTTATCTCATAGTTTTATGATTGATATGAGCATATTAATACAAGCTCAAATGAGATTGTTGTGATTGTTTTATGATGATTAATAAGTAAATATAAACAGCAGTGCAAATTAATTCGACTTGTAAATTTGACTCAATTATAACTATTAAAATAATCTGTTTTGTATTAATGTGACATGATTCTGTCCGATATTACATATTATTCCATGCATACTGCACCTATAAATAAAAGTTATTTTTTTGAAGGATTTGACATGTGGCCCTTCACTTGGTTTGCAAAACTTGATGTGGCCCTCGGGTCTAAAAAGTTTGCCCACCACTGCACTAGACCATATCACATAACCTATTTCCATTTGCACTTGTGTTTGTTGTAGTTCTGCCTCCACCAGTTCTCCCTCGCTTCTGTCCGCTGTTTGCCAGTCTGGTGAACATCCTGCAGTGTGATGTGCTCCTCGGCATTCTGGGAGCTGTTCTGCAGTGGGCAATGGAGCCTAGTGGAGGACACTGGTCCGAGTCCATGCTTCAGAGGGTACGGCAGAGTCTGTGTGTCTGTCAGTCTGTGTTTTTTCACAATTTATAAAA